>OZ012741.1:356257361-356313679 GCA_963859935.3 Lathyrus sativus
GTGTAGGTTTTCAACTTCGCGGGTGTACATTTTTTTTCAATTTTATCCCTAATTTTTGCCCGAACCTTTCATTCTGTTTTTGGTTCGCCAGGATGCCCCATTTTTGCCTGGACTCTCTTTTTTCTGTCCAGCGGGTCTATTTTAAGCAAAGTATTTTTTAACTGCGTCCGAATTCACAGGCGACGTGAAGTCTTCTCCGTCCATGGTGGACAACAACAACGCTCCTCCTGAGAAGACTTTCCTGACAACATATGGCCCTTCGTAGTTGGGGGTCCACTTGCCCTTGTGATCTGCCTGCGGCGGGAGAATCCTTTTCAGCACAAGGTCGCCCGTCTGAAAGCTTCGCGGATGTATCTTCTTATCGTACGCTTTCTTCATTCGGCTCTGGTACAAACGACCGTATGCTAGAGAAGCTAGCCTCTTCTCGTCCATCAAACTCAGTTGGTTCAACCTGTCTTTTGCCCATTCTGCCTCGTCTAGCTGAACGTCTCGCAATACCCTCAGAGAAGGGATCTCGACTTCCAACGGTAATACCGCTTCCATTCCGTATACTAACGAGAACGGAGTTGCCCCGGTTGATGTGCGTACCGTCGTACGATAACCGTGCAAAGCGAAAGGTAGCATCTCATGCCAATCCTTATAGGTCACCACCATTTTCTGAACGATCTTCTTGATATTCTTATTGGCCGCCTCAACAGCGCCATTCATTTTTGGTCGGTAAGGGGAGGAGTTGTGATGTTCGATCTTGAAATTCTGACAGAGCTCTTTCATCATTTTGTTGTTCAGGTTTGAACCATTATCCGTGATTATCCGCTTGGGGATCCCATATCGGCAAATGATATCTCTCTTGATGAATCTGGCCACCACTTGCTTCGTTACATTTGCGTAAGACGCCGCTTCCACCCACTTGGTGAAATAATCGATTGCTACTAGGATGAACCGATGCCCGTTAGAAGCTGTCGGCTCGATCTTTCCAATCATATCGATTCCCCACATCGAAAATGGCCAAGGTGATGACATCACATTTAGAGGACTTGGAGGCACATAGATCTTATCAGCATAGATTTGGCACTTGTGACACTTCCTCGCAAACTGGAAACAATCAGTTTCCATGGTCAGCCAAAAATAACCTGCCCGCAGCAGTTTTCGCGTCGTAGCATGTCCTCCAGCATGCGTACCAAATGTACCTTCATGTATTTCTTCCATGAGCAACTTCGCCTCTTTTTCGTCTACACAACGCAACAGCACCAAATCGTGGTTTCTTCTGTATAAGACGCCATCCGGGTTCAAATAGAAATTACCCGCTAATCTCCTGAGAGTCTTCTGATCTTGACTGGATGCCCCAGCCGGATACTCTCTATTCTTCAGGAAATTAAAGATATCGAAATACCATGGTTTGTCATCAGATGCTTCATCAATAGCAAATACATAAGCTGGCCTGTCCAGCCGGGAGATAATGATTCTGGGAGCCTCGTTCCAGAAGTTGACTTTGTACATGGAAGACAAAGTGGCCAGGGTGTCAGCCATTTGATTCTCTGCTCGCGGTACATGATGCAATTCAACTTTGTCGAAGAAAGGCAACAATCTCCTTGCATAGTTCATGTAGTGTATCAAATTGGGCTGCCGTGTCTCCCATTCCCCTTTGATCTGGTTCACCACCAGAGCTGAGTCTCCATATACGTCTAAATTTTTGATTCGCAAATCAATGGCTTCTTCAAGCCCCATTATACAAGCTTCGTATTCGGCCTCATTATTGGTAACAGCAAAGGTCAATCGGGCAGTAAACGGGATGTGTGACCCGTGTGGCGTAGTGATAATTGCCCCTATTCCACTACCATAAGCATTCACAGCTCCGTCAAATATCATCTTCCACTTGGAACCCAACTCCGGTCCTTCGTCTGGCAACGGCTCTTCGCAATCTTTCATCTTTAGATACATGATATCCTCGTCAGGAAAATCAAATCTCATCGATTGGTACTCTTCAATAGGCTGTTCCGCCAGATACTCAGACAGCACACTCCCTTTTATAGCCTTTTGCGAGACGTATTGAATATCATATTCAGTCAAGACCATCTGCCAACGGGCAATTCTGCCTGACAACGCCTGCTTTTCAAATACATATTTGATGGGATCCATCTTCGAGATGAGCATGGTTGTATGATTCAGCATGTACTGCCTCAAACGCTTGGCGGCCCAGGCTAGCGCGCAACAAGTTTTTTCCAGCATTGAGTACCGAGATTCGCAGTCTGTGAATTTCTTACTCAAATAATAGATCGCATGCTCTTTTCTCCCTGTCTCGTCATGTTGACCGAGAACACAACCCATGCTTCCCTCAAGAACCGTCAAATACATTATCAAGGGTCTACCTGCCACTGGGGTATCAAAATAGGAGGCTCCTGCAAATACTGCTTTATTTTATCGAACGCCTTTTGACAATTTTCGTTCCACGTTACAGCTTGATCTTTCTTCAACAGCTTGAATAATGGTTCACACGTGGACGTTAGGTGAGATATGAACCGGGCAATGTAGTTCAACCTCCCTAAAAACCCGCGCACCTCTTTCTCTGTTTTAGGCGTCGGCATTTCTTGAATTGCTTTTATTTTAGCAGGATCGACCTCTATTCCTCTTTCGCTTACGATAAACCCCAGGAGCTTACCCGATCTCACCCCGAAGGTGCATTTGTTAGGGTTCAGCCTCAGCCTGAACTTCCTAAGCCTTTTAAATAACTTCAGCAGATTTACCAGATGCTCTTCCTCCGTCTGGGATTTGGCAATCATATCGTCAACATATACTTCGATCTCTTTATGCATCATGTCATGGAAAAGAGTCGTCATCGCACGCTGATATGTTGCCCCAGCATTTTTCAAACCAAAGGGCATCACTTTGTAGCAAAATGTTCCCCAAGGCGTTATGAAAGTAGTCTTCTCCATATCCTCTGGCGCCATTTTAATTTGATTGTAGCCTGAAAAGCCATCCATGAAGGAGAATACGGAGTATTGAGCAGTATTATCAACTAACACGTCAATGTGAGGAAGTGGAAAATCGTCTTTTGGGCTTGCTTTATTCAAATCCCGATAATCCACGCACATCCGAACCTTGCCATCTTTCTTTGGCACTGGTACGATGTTGGCAACCCATGAGGGATATTTTGTCACAGCCAGGAAACCAGCATCCCACTGTTTTTGAACTTCCTCTTTGATCTTCATTGCCATATCTGGTCGAGTTCTGCGAAGCTTTTGTTTGACCGGCGGGCAATCTTCTTTCAGTGGCAGGCGATGCACAACCATGTCTGTATCGAGCCCCGGCATATCTTCATATGACCAAGCGAAGACATCATTATACTCTCGGAGCATTTCAACCAGTCTTCGCTTGATATCACCCTGCAGTGCGGCTCCAATACGAATATTTTTCTCAACCCCTTCCGACCCGAAGTTGATAATTTCGATGACCTCGTCATGAGGCAGAATGGCTCTTTCCTCTTGCTTCACTAACCAAGACAGTTCTTCAGGAACGTCGCTATCCTCAACGACCTCTTCTTCGGCCTGGAATACCGGGTGCTCGAAGTCGGGACGAGTCATGGGTGGTTCAAGGATGTCATCTGAAAATGTTATCCTGCAAAAGGAACGGTTAAGCGCTTCAAAATGCGTATAAAGCGAACGACCACATTGCCATTTTATTGAAAAATATAAAACAAGAAAGACAGGGATTACAGTATTTGCACATGAAAAAACGCCATTTATTCAATGATTAACACGCAATGTTTATAACAACACAGCCCTAAGCAAATCCTGATGCCCCGGGCAAGACATCAGATTATTCAACAATTAATAAAGCAAAGCATTACTGTTTAAAGGTCACAGAAACAAGCTCCTGAATAGACCAGTTGCATAGTCCTTGTCCTGGCGTGCTTGGCTGAATCCAGGCATCCATATCACAGTCGCTGTCTCCTTCATCAGACTCCGAAGCAGCATTGACAGTTTCATGACACACTCCACTGGCAGAGATGGTGATGGGCTTTCTGAAACGGGGCGCCCCCACGGCAGGGGTTGATGACGACGGTTGGTATCCCAGCCCGAACCGGTCCATCTTCACAGGAATGTCCAGCACTTTGCCCCAGCCCTTTGCTTCTCCTGCTTCTACTAGAGCTTGAGCTTCTTTATACGATGAGACGGCTATCTCTGGCACTTTGCTCGGCCCGGGACCTTTGTCCTTGATGCGCAAACCTTCGAATGCCTGACAGGGTGTTTCGTGGATCTCTCCGTCGACCTCCACATATTTAAATGAGGATAGATGGCTGACCAGGATGTCCTCCTCTCCGCACACGGTGACTACGCTGTCTCCGACCATATATTTTAACTTCTGATGCAGGGTGGACGTGACTGCCCCTGCCCCATGAATCCAGGGTCTTCCAAGCAAGCAGCTGTACGCAGGCTGTATATCCATGATATAAAACTCAGTTGCAAACACCTCCGGCCCCACCTGCAGAGGCAATGTAATCGATCCAAAGACTGTTCTCCGCGTGCCGTCAAACGCTCTGACTACCAAATCACTGGGCGTACACAAAATTCCTCTAACATCCAGCTTCATCATCGCCTTCTTGGGCAGCACATTCAAAGACGATCCAGTGTCGACCAATACGTGCGACATTACTGATCCTCTACACTCGACAGATACGTGCAGCGCCATATTATGATCTCTTCCTTTCGGAGTCAAGTCGAAATCGGTAAAGCCCAAACTGTGGCCTGCATTCACATGTGCCAACACTCCTTCCAGCTGATTCACGGAGACGTCCTGAGGTACAAAAGAAGTATCCAGGACTTTCAGCAAAGCATTTCTGTGAGCTTCCGAACACAACAGCAATGACAGGATAGATATTTTGGACGGCGTCTGCTGCAGATGCTCCACAATCTTATAATCACTTTTTCGAATCAAGCGCATGAACTCTTCTACATCTTTCGACGCCGATTCTTTGTCACTTGCTTGCACTGGGACATTCTCAACCACTTTCCCTTTTCCTTTCGCTAGTCTTTCAGCCTCCACTTCAGGAGATATAAAGATCCTGCCACTCCTTGTCATGCCTCCTGAGCCGACAACATTATCCACAGTCTCGGCTGGCTGCTTATTAACATCAATTTTTATCCCGTCACAATACACCTCTAACCCAGATGACCATGGGACTGCTTTTGTGTTCTCGTACGGGATCGGCCCGGCCTTAGTTATGGTGATCGGTGGGCATTGGACCGGTGCTGCAATAGTGATTGTCTTCCGAGGAATTGTCACAGTGGCCACATCATTCTGATTATCTGCTACTGCCCCTGCGGGCTCTTCAGTGGCTGCTTGGTCAAACTGCAATATGCCTTCATCAATTAAAGCCTGAATGCCCTTCTTCAAATCATCACACCCTCCAGCTAGGGTCCAACAGTCTAAGCAATACTCGTTACATCCTGGGTAAACACCCCCTTGCAACAGTCGGCTCTTTATCTCGCTCAGCGGCGTCTTTAAATCATCGATATTCATAATCAGATCCAACCCTTCCTCAGTCAGAATGGCGTTTGCCCCATGATTAGGCATGGGTTTCTGCACTATATTCGGACCTGCCGTTCCGAAATTGATAGTCTTATTGTCCAAAAGATCCTGCACAACATGCTTAAAAGCATGGCAACCTTCTATATCGTGACCCGGGGCTCCAGAATGAAACTCACAGTGTCGGCTTGCATCGTAACCAAACGGGGGAGCTCCCGTTATTGGTGCCAGAGTCCTTTTCTCTACTAGATTCAATCCCAACAATGTCTGCAACAAATCGGCATAGGTTGAGGGAGGCTTCTCAAACACTCTTCTCGGTTTACTACCCTGGAATCTTCGTTGAGCCTGCTGTGCCCCCTGCTGAGGCTGCTGCTGCTGTGGCATTGGCTGTTGCTGAACCGGTTGTTGTTGCTGGAGTGGTTGTTGTTGATACGGGATAGTAACACTCGCCACCTGCTGCGGCTGACGATATTGACCTCGTCCCCTGCCTCGGCCTCGGCCTCGGCCTCCAAATACTGCGCTTGCCTCGCCCTGCCGGCGCCCACCGTAAGCTTTCCTATTACTGCCAGATGCAGTTGATTCCTCGGCTTGGAACTTTCCTTGCTTAATATTACGTTCAATCTTTTCCCCCATCAGAATTAGGTCTGAAAAACTGGCCAGAGACGTGTGAAACAACATGTCATGAAACAAACCTGTGAATGTGCCGACAAACATGTCATTCATTTCCTTATCTTCTACCGGAGGACGGACCCTGGCAGCCATATCGCGCCACCTTTGCGCGTACTCTTTAAAGCTCTCCCCCTTCTTCTGCGACAGTCCCGCCAACTGGACCCGATTGGGTGACAAGTCGCTGTTATACTTGTAGTGAGCTACAAATGCCTCTGCTAACTGCTTCCACGTCTTGATATCAGTTGGCTCCAATCCCATGTACCACTCTAGGGAAGGGCCCGACAGACTATCCTGAAAGAAATGCATTAGCATTCTTTCATCAGTTGAGTATGCCGACATCTTTCTGTAATAAGCTCGTACATGCACTTTTGGACATGTGTCGCCTTTATACTTATCAAACGCAGGAGCTTTGAATTTGATTGGCACCCTTAAGCCAGGTACCAAGCCCATTGTTGCCATGTCCAAACCCACAGCACTTTGGTTTAGGACTCCCCTCATCTGCTCTTCCAGCATTCTAATCTTCTGGGAGTCATCCATCGGCCCTTCGAAACCTCCTCCGGAGAAAGCGTCCTCCTGCTGATCTTCTTGCCACATACCATTTCCAGCTCCGTACCCATCATATCCATTATTACGTCCAGCTCTGATTTGATTCATCCCCGGACCTCGGCCTCTGTTGCCGTACCCTTGAACACCTCCAGCGGGACCAAAAGCCATAAATCCAGCACCGTTTCCATTTCCAAGACCTCCGTAACCCTGATTGGTCGCACCATAACCATCTTGCCCAAAGCCTTGAGCATTAAAACCATACTTCCCCGCGTTATCGAATCCCTGATCATTGAATCCGAATCCAGCATTGACGAAGCCGTTGCCTCCCATATTGTCACCCAAATTGACATCACCCAGCCCAACGTTATGGACAGCGGTCTCATTCCCAACTCCGACGTTACCATTCACAGCAGCGGTAGCGTCGTTGACATTAGCAGCGGGTATATTGACTACAGGTGGAGCCACTGGCGTGGGAGTGCCGTCTCCATGAGCAGTATCGACCCGTACAGACTGATGATCCTCGTTACCATGACCAGCGTTTCGAGCCAACAGACGTTGGACCATGGCCTGCAAATTCTCCTGTCCTTTCGCAATAGCTTCCATGGTCTGCATAAAGAGAGCGAGCTTCTCGCGCACATCTTGCATCTCATTCTGCATTTGATCCATGATTCTTCGGCAGTTGGTGCGGGTAGAATAGCGGTGCGGGTGTTGACCTGCAATCCTGGAAAGTACCTGGTACAGAGCAGGAAATAAGACACTTATTCAAAGATTACCTGTAATGCAATAGGAATATGGATGCAATGCAATGTGTCTGTGCATTAGGGAAATTCATTCCCCCAGTTCTAGTGTGAAGGTGCCAGTGCAGTGACAGTATTGATAATAGGAATATCGGAGCTGAATCATAGAAAGCCTCATATATTGTTGAGGAGACCAGAATACAATGTCGCTGAGAGTACAAAGAAGGCATGACCTCAACCAACAATCCTGGTGATGGTCAGCACTATAAAGCATACAAGTTACTGCAAGTTACTACATGGAATGATCACTCCCGAAAGTCTGGTACTCTTCTATCAGCTTCTTGGTCTCTGGATGACTTGGTCGATCAAGCAGCCCTTCAACAAGCTGGTTTCTCTTCTTAAGAACACAGCGCACGTCTTCAGCAGTTTCTTCCCATGTTGCTTCTCCGAAGCAATCTTCTAGCTTTCGCTTCTGAGACACCGCTTCATCTCTGGATTTGATTGCTTTGTTCAGTGCATGCTGGATACTGTACCGGGTCATCACTTCTTCCTCGCACTTCTTGATGCTAGACTTCAACTTCTCTTCGAGGTCGGAGATTTGCTGCTTCAGCTTATCTTCTCTCATCTTATTGTTGGTGAGAGTAGCATTCCAAGTCTTATTGCAAGAGGAGATTTCTCGGTGTGCTGCGTCAAGCGCCTTCTTTTTGGCTTCCAGCATGTCATGGGAGCTTCTGAACTCTTGCCCCAGACGTTCGCGCTTCTTCCTCTCCTCAGTCAACTCAGCCCCTAATCTGTTCATTAGCTCAATCTGCTGTTGGAAAGCATGCACGGCCTTGTTTTTCTCACTGCGTATCTGGACCAGCTCTTGCTCTAACCCTTCGTTGATCTTCATCAAGGCTTCCTTTTCCCTCACAACTTGCTCGTAGGCCTCCCTAGAAACAGTAGTTGGCTCTGCTATCGGAATAGGAACAAGGACTGGCGCATCTGGAAATGGCATCCGCAACTGACTTGCTCTTTCCTGGATCCAAACCTTGTAAGGCGCATAAGCCTGACAGTCATTCTTCCCTAGCAACGGCTTCCCTCTGCGGTTAATACGCGTCCAGGCATGTTGCAACTTGGCTAATAACTCCCCCTTCACGTCTCCGGTGAAGTACAGAGATTCCTGTACTTCCTCCTCCTAAGGTGGATTCTTCAGTGCATATCTGAACTGACGAATGAATAGAGAAGGGTTGTAGTTGATACACCCTTTCCTTCCTATCAGCGGCACATTAGGGTACCCAGAACAGCTGAAGATGAGCTCAGATCCCAACAGGTCTCGATCAAACCACACAACGTCTTCGGAATATAGCCTCATCAGGCGCTCTGACCAACTGGCTGAGGTTGCACTGTCTACAAATGGTCCCTTCATGGGGAGATGACTTTTGAACCACATACTTAATAGGGGAGCACAACAGTAAACAACTTTTCCCCTTCGGTTTTCGTTCTTATAGTGCAATGAATGGTAGAAGTCTCCGATCAACGTTGGCACTGGGTTGCCTGCAGCAAACAGATAGAAAGCGTCCAGGTCCACAAAGTTGGGCAAGTTAGGAAACAGCACAATTCCATAAATGCATAAAGCCAAAATAGCGTTGAAAACCACCCAACAACCGTTCTTGGCGTACTCTTGAGCCTTGCCAACCAGAAAATCCAGAGAGAAACCGGGAACCCCGAGCCAAGAAGTCACCAACAACTCAGCAGCATTCATATGCAAGGCTTTGGCTAAGTCCTCCAGCTTGGGCTCAGCAGCAGAGTGAATAAAGGGAACCTTGTTCTGCACGGGAAGCTCAGTAAACTCCACATACTCCTCAATGGTAGGTCCTAGAATGAAGTCAGCAAAAGTAAAGCATCTCAATGCGGGGTCATAGAACTGCATCAAGGTGTATAGCCCGTTCATCTCATCAGCCGTGGGCTTGCAGACTAATCTCAGTAATCTCCCATGACTCATTCTGAAGTTTCTCCTAACCTCCTCATCAGCAAGAGATATCAGACCAAGCAAAGAAGTAATATCAGGTGAAGGCAGCTTATACGCAACTGTCTTCCTCAAACCAGCCATAATCAATACTCAGAGGTCTGGGCACTAGAACCAGGGAATATGCAAATGCACCTGCAGCACAGACACACGTTAGTGAAATGCAAGTGGGAATGGGTATGCAGGCAATGCAATGCAAGTAATATGCAACAGGGACCAAAGCTGTAGCTGAATAGCCTGAACCCAATCAAGAAAGGTCTCAGATAGACCATCCAGAAGCCATCAAACCCTGGTCTCAGGTAGACCTAAAACAAAGCTCCAATACTGGCCTCTGACAGACCCCAAACCATAACTCCCACTGGTCTCTGGTAGACCTCAAATCACATCTCCAATTGGTCTCTGACAGACCTCAGAACTCTCCGACTGGTCTCTGACAGACCTCAGAACACATCTCCAAATGGCCTCTGACAGACCTCCTAACTCTCCATAAATACCCAGGATCTCTGATCAAGAAATAATCGGTAATCTGAAGGTCTAGTTACCTGCATAATCCCGAACCCTCTCACAGGTGGATGTCCTAGTAACTAACAAAGGTATGGCATCCTATGCGGCCGTCGGCGTCACAGACTTTCAGGGTTGATGATACGATTCCCAGAAGGAGTGGCATCATCAAATCCTGAAGAGGCCTCACTTAGCCAACTTCCAAATGATCGGTTCCCGGAGTCGACAATTCAGCTGACCAACAACCCCTTCGACCCAAAGGGTAGAAAAAGAAGCCAACCAGAAGAACCTCGTCCGAGTGTAGATTTCATGAGACACTAATGCAAGCAAAGCCGGCACGCGCCCACTACTTTCTACTCTAATTCTAGGTGCACTCAAGCCCAGGTCCGGCTTCTCACTCAATATCAGAACACCCGTCACACCCCAATACAGCAATAATAATCCATATACATAATGCTGAAAATAAAGGTCAGAAATATAAATCCATACAAAATCCTCGACGGGAAAACAAGCGTTAGGATTGACTCTCTTAAGGGACGTTGGATCCCAAATGCATAAGAACTATCGCGGCCCTTAGCAGCCAGGGGACGTTGGATCCCCAGCAGAGTCGCCAGCTGTCGCTACTGCGAAAATCGGCGCCGACTGAACAGAAGAGTCGCCACCGTGCGTTATTTATCCCACGGAAGGGAAAGGAAACGCTCAGAGTAAACCTCGCACAATACGGGAAAGGTATGGTCGTTGCAACCAAAACCTGGATTCGGGAGTCGGTTACGCAAGGGGAAGGTATTAGCACCCCTCACGTCCGTCGTACTCGACGGGATCCACACTTGTTTTCGGGTATGGATTGTTATTCTATCTAAACTATAGGTCAAGGGTTAAAAAGAAAAGAGAATGAAAATAAAATGACTCGGCAAAGTATCGCACTTTATGCCTACGTATTCCCGTCTGGAACGAGAAATCAGAGTCAACGTAGTTCGCCTACCTACGGGAAAGGAGGGGAAGGTTGCTCGCTAGGATATCGCATCCTATGCCTACGTACTTCCACGCAGCATGGAAGATCAGAGCAAACGTAGTTCGGGCTTCGTACGACACAAGCTTGTCTTGATTGACTTTATTCCTTCTGAAAAAGGTTTTTTGGATTAACAGTCCCGGCGGGCAAAAATGACGCTTTGATGAGTTCACATTCTTTTACGGAAGAAGTGTCTTTTATTGTGTTTGAAATCTTTATGTGTTTTTCTGTTTGTTTTGAGAAAGAAAGAGACAGAACTCTAACCTACGGTTGCGAAGGGAAACAAACTAACCTAATGTTATCATGCATGGGTTAAGACCTAGTGTCTATCATGCTCCTCTCTTGCACAGAGAGAAACAGAGATCCTAAGGGATAGGCAGAAACAGAAACAATATCAGATATAATAAAGCAGTAAAATGCATGGATGCAACAGTACAAGAGAGGCAAGGGAGTCCCACTCAACCTAGAACCTAGAAAACAATAGGCAAAAGTGAACAGACTTCACTTTCAACCCCACAGGGTAAACAGCAAACAAAACAGTCCAGAAAACTAATCAATACATCAGAAATGAAATACAACAGCATCAGCAGCTCTGAATCAACATCTGGCTTCAAGTAATCTCCAATCAGTTACAGGCTTCAACAAGCACCAATCTCCATCTTCATGGCCTTCAGGCAAGGGCTTTGATCATCAGTCTTCTATCTGCCATGGCTTTTCTTCAAGTTCAAACCTCCAGGATGAGGAATCAGTCACAAGAGTGAAGTGAATGAATGTTAGACAGTTAATTACCTACCAAGGGTGGTTCATCAACTGTTAACATTAAACAGAAAGTTTTTCTCTCAAAAGTTCTATCTTTCCAATACATTCACTGATCCTTCCAAAGGAAGGAGGTGGATATTTGAAAGAGACTTTGAATCATAGAGAAAGGATAGAGGCAAACAAAGCCATCTATGTTTGAGAAACAAGCTTTCTAATCTAAAGCTCTGCCTAGCTTCTAAACCCTAGTCTCCTCAGCAGCTGCTAGCAAGAACCTCCTCTCCAACTCTGGCAGTTGTTCTTCAATCTCTGGATCTCCAATGGTCTTCATTTCCCCAAGTCTTCAATCTCCCAAGTCCCCAGACAATCCCAATACCCACACAAGCAAGCAATAATCCCCAGAGGGCACACCACACCAGTCAATCAGATATACAGCATATCAATAGCAGTAGGGGAATCCTGACTTTTTCTAAGGGATCTAATAACTACCCATAGCCCCTATAGTCCCATAACTAATATTCAAACCCTAAGTCCTAAGGGAAAAGAATCAAATCTCCTAAGTCATTACTTAAAACCCTAGTTTTATCCATGTTGTTCAAGCCTATATTAAGCACCTAAAATTAATTTCTAAAAATGGGAACTAAATTGCATCTACAAGTTTGATGTCTAAACTAAACAACCTAAAAAGAATGGATGAAAAATATGAAAGTATCTAATAGAACAAAAATTAACAAAATCATGTATGAAATGAAACCATTTAAAATGTTATTTATTTAGAAAATATGGGAAAAATATCAAATAAAAAATAAAATGCAATTTTTATTTTTTATAATTTTCTAGACATCCTAAAGAAAAATATGCAAAAAGAATGAATTAAAAATGATGATTTTGCTATTTATTATGAATTTTATAAGATGCATGAAAAATATAAAGAAATAAAAAGAAAATATGAAGAAATAAGAGGGAGGGGGTGAGAAAAGCAAGAAAAACACGTTCAGTGCATTGGGCTTATTAGAATGGGGGGTGTGGATAGCTCTCTGAGCCCAATCCCCCCAATTAATGAAACGCTGCGTTTCAATTCTTTTGAAATTTCCCTCCGTTTCAACTTTAAATGTGGAGCGTTGGATGAGGATTTGAGTCAACAGTCAAATGGGGATCGTGTGGTGCTGGGGTCGTCTTCAACCTTGAGCCCAAACCCTAGCTCAGAAAAACCCTAACCTGCACACACCTTCGAGCTACTGGTTCTCTCTCCCTGCTCCATGAAATCAAAAACTTCCAACAGCAAACTTGCACTATATCAATCCCTCTACACGTTCATGCCAATAGCTTATCCTAAAACTCAATCAATAAGGTAATTCGATAGGCGCAACAGGTCTGATTCACCATTCTCCAACTGATATTGATCCTCTCAATTCTCTCTGGAACTCATCCTAAACCAACCTACAACTCACCCTGATCATTTTAAGCATCCAATCCAAGATTATTTCTCATGATTCTTGACATTCTAAGCTTCACCAGAAATGGTGCACCATGATCAATGTCCATGAAACTTGCCTAAACTTATCAAAATCAATCATCACACCTATCCTAACCAGTCTATGCTAACAATTCCCTATAATTATCATTCAATCATGTAATTCGAATGAAGTCACCAACCTGTTATGATGCTGAAAACAGTTATGGAATACACTTGATCCAATGCTTGGAAGGAGGGGAAACTGATCAGTGATCTTGGAGATGAGTTCTGTATGCAATCAGAGAGGCTCCAAAGCTTTGAATCTTCTAGTTCCAAGGTTCTTGCACTTTGAATGATGATGATGAATAGCACAATTCCTTGCTCAATTTGCCAAAGAAATGTGTGGATTCTGACCTTTGTGTGATGATGATGAAGATTGAATCAAGAATGTTGAAGTTTGGTGAGAAATTGATGAAGTTTGAGAAGCTTATGCAAGAATGAAAAATGAGTGAAAATGGAGGTTTTGAACAAAGTGGTAGCACCAACCCTTGCATGAATCAGCTTGCATGAATATATAGGTTGCATTAGAACCTCCTAGAACATTGGAGAAACTTCCCTTACACTTTTCCCTTTCAATTTGGATTATGTTACTTTCAATTCAAGCAACCATGGATAACTCACAAATTATGACCTAAGCTCAAAATTCCACTTTAGCCAATGTTTTTAAAATGCTTTTTCCATTCAAAATGACCTATAATTTTGCATCATTTGGCCAAGATATGAAAAATACCATTTTTTAAGCCATTTTCCTTCATTAAATTCACCAATTTTGAAACCTTGTGCTATGGGCATTTCCAATCTCTCATGGTCACTTTTCTAGACTCAAAATGTCATTTGGAGCAAGTTTGATGTTGTAAGTTTTTTCATTTGAGGCCTCCTTGTATGAGTTTTAGACATAGGTTAAAATGACCTGTAATTCACAAATGACCAAAATACCCTTTGCTTGCCAAGATCATAAGTTGAGTTCCACACATCATATGAAGGCATACTATACCATTCTAGAAAGCTAAGACAATGAGGAACAATTCTTATGTTGACCAGAAATTCATTTGAAATCTCCTTGAGGGGTAAAAATTGCTTGGAAGTCAAGTCACTTTCATAGACAAAATTTCAGATACCTCAGATGACCTGTAACTTGCAAGGACCATAACTTGAGTTCTATAAATCTCCTTGATTTCTTCCACCACTCAAATTAAAGGTCTTGAGATCCTCTACAAGTTTCAAGTTGGCCAAGGATCCATTTGAAGCTTGAATTTTTACTTATCTTGCTTGGAAATTTGACCTAAACTAGGGGATTTTACATAGAAACCCTAATTTAGAAACTCCTCTTCTCCTTGATTTCTTTTGGTTTCTTCTTAGCACATCACCATATTCTTCTCTACATGTCAAATGATGAACCCCACATCTCTCCAATAAACTTGAATGCCCTTTAAATCAGTCAATTGACCTAGGGTTGACCCAGATGAAACCCTAGTTGACTGTCTTCAACTGCAATTCTTGTGGTCACCTCAACAACTTGTTTTCCTCCCCAAATGACTTTCTAAGCCTCTCCTGATGTCTAGATGCCCTCCATGCCTTCCATTCACAGCTCACAACCCTCTTGTTGACCCTCAGATACCCTCAGATAGGGGATAGGCTCAAGGCTTGATCTGCTGAACTCTCTGCCCTCAAATTCTTTTCTGATGACTTGAATGAGATGGAATTAGGATAATATCCTCTTGATAGGCCTCTAGAGATGAGAATAATGATTGGTCCCCTGTTGAATGACTTGCTATGCTTATGCTATGCAGATGGTTAGTCTATGTACATGACTCTATATGCAAATGCTAATGATATTGAAACATAAACCAAGTGAATAAGGTTGGGCAAATTTTAGGGTGCAACAGGTGGTACCTTCAGACTCGGGATAAGCCCCAGATTGGCCATGTCAGGGCCCATAGAGTTTTGATTAACAAGGCTCTTCATCTGTTCCTCCAACAATTTGAATCTTCTAGCAGCTTAAGAAGACATTTCATCCTTCACCAAGAAAATGTCTTCCTGACGATCTTCTATCCACGGCTGATACAGATTACCCAGATTCGCCCCATTAGTCTCAAATCTGTACACATTACCCTGACCGGTGTTTCTAACGTTACCAATCCCAGCATTACCAATGCCTCCACCAGCAGGTCCATTGGTTTCAATATTTCCATTGCCGGCCCCGGTTATGTTCCCATTACTAGCACCGTTGCCATTGCCATTCCCAACATTAGCACTGACCACAGTAGGCCCAGAATTACCAATGTGTTGAGTCTCAACATGCGGCGGGTTGGTGTCTTTCCCACCATGCAACACTCCTTCCTTGTTAACCCGTGCAATCAAGGGTTGCACTAAGATCTGAAGTTGTTCTTGTCCATGAGCTACAATTTGCATTACCTCCATGAAATGAGCCATCCTATCTCTCATTTCCTGCATCTCTGCCTGTATCTGATCCATGATTCGCTTCTAATTTCCCCTAGTTGCGTACCGGTGAGTTGCTTTATCCGCAATCCTGAAACAAAATTAGTGGAGAACAGGCGATAAGAATACAATTCCGATGCACCTGCAATGCGAAATATGCTAAATGCATACATGTATATATGCTACAGGTAAATTTCCCCCATGATTCTAGTTTCCAAAAGAACACGACAAATGTAGAACTCCACAGACAGGTATTTAGCAATAACTCTTCGTATATAAACCAGCCAACAGGCAGTGTACAAACATCAGCTGAGTACAAGTAGGAAAGACCTCGGCCAACAAGCCTAGCGATGGTCAATACATAAGCATAAGCAACAAAATACAAAGGAAAAGATAAAGGCAGTCAGGCTGGACGACGAGATCGGAAATCCACAAGCAGCTCTAGTGTCTTGGGATGATCAGGTCTAGTGAGCAAACCCTGAATAAGCAACTCCCTCTGACTGATAGTGTGTTGCAGACTCTCAGCATGGTCTACATAAGCTCCCTCTCCAAAGCATGCCTCGAGCTTGCACCTCTTGGAATCAGCCCTCAGCCTACAGTCCTTCAACTCTATAACAACCTCGCTCAACCTGTACTCGCCATCTCATCTGAGAGATGCCTCTGCTGCAATCTTCTCGTCCTTGGCATTGAGCTTCGCCTTCAACTTGGCAATCTGTTGCTTCAGCTTGTCCTCCCGCTCCTTGTTGTTAGTGAGCGTGGCATTTCACAGGGAGCTAAACCTAGAGATCTCTAAGTAAGCCTTGTCCAGATCTTTCTTTTGGTAGCAAGCACACTATTGACAACATTCAAATCCCGACCTGAACGCTCAAGATCATTAGTCTACTTTGTCAGGTCCATACCCAGTTTGTTAACAAGTTGAGTTTGCCTTTTGAAAGAATGAACAACATCAATCTTCTCGCTCCGGAGTTGAATGATTTCTTTCTCTAATTCCTCGTTGGCTCTCTTCAACTCTTCTTTCTCGAACCATAACTGATTATATTTTTGGATCTCTACAGTAGTCGATTCCTCAATCATAAGAGGATACAGTGGCTCGACTGGAGGAAAAGGCATCAAGGACTTTGTGTCCAGTTCACGAATCCAAACCAAGTAAGGGTCATAAGCCCGACTGTTGCTCTTCCTTAAGGATGCTTTTCCTCGTCTATGAATACTACCCCAAGCACGCTCTATCCTGGACAAGTCATATCTCTCCAATAAACCAGTGAGATACAGAGATTCCTGTATCTCCTCTTCCTTAGGAGCGTCTTGCAGCGCATACCCGAACTGTCTGATTAACAGAGAAGGATTATAGTTGATGCAACCTTTCCTTCCGACCAAAGGGACGTTAGGAAATCCACCGCAACTATAAATAATATCCCTTCCTAGTATATCTCTGTCGAACCAAATGATATTCTCTGTCGACAATCCCATCAACCTATCTGGCCACTCTAATGTACCAATAGTATCAACAAACGGACCCGTCTTCGGCATGTGACTAGCAAACCATCGGTATAATAAAGGAACAAAGCATGAAACATTCTTGCCTCTTCTGTTTTCATTCTTGCGATGCACGGAATGCTAGACATCTCCAAGAAGTGTGGGCACAGGATTCCCTGAAGCTAGCAAGTAGAAAGCATCCACATCCACAAAGTCTGGCAAATTAGGAAACAGTATAATGCCATATATGCAAAGCGCCAGAATAGCGCCAAACACAACCCAACACCCATCCTTGGCAAACTTCTGAGCTTTCTCCACTAGAAAAGGCAAAAGAAAACCATAAGTCCCACTCCTCCTAACCAGCTTCCCCTTCAACTCCGAAGCGTCCAAGTGCAAGATAGCAGCTAGCTTAGCCAGATCAGGCTCAGCATCAACGTGAACATAGGGCATCTGATCAAGAACAGGTATGCCCAGCAGCTCAGAATACTCTTCCAGGGTAGGAGCCAGAATATAATCAGGAAAGATGAAGCACCTCAGCTAAGCATCGTAAAACTGCAGAAGACTGTAGACACCGCTAATCTCATATGCTGAAGGCTTGCAGACATATCTCGATAACCTCCCATAAGCTTGCCTAAAATCCTCCATTATCTGTTTACCCGCCATAGCAATCAATCTTAGTAATGAACTAACATTTGAGGTTGGAAACTTATAAGCAACTGCTCTCTTCAAAGGCTCCATGTCGGGAGATAAGGCACGAGAATACTAGAATCGAGGAGGAAATACACACCTGTAACATAAACACATGTTAATGAAATGCAAATGAAAATGCATATGCAAATGCAAACAAGGGATCGAGACTGTTGTGGTGTTGCTTGAGAAGAACCAGCGCTCCGCCTTAACAAGAACATAGCACCGCTCTAATAGGAACCAACTGATACCAATAATTCCGATTCAGACCGTAGAGAAAATTGGGTAATCTGAAGATAAAGGTTTCCTGCATAACCCCAGTCCCACTCACAGGTATGTGTTGCACCCTAAAATTTGACCAACCGGGTCTTGTATCTGGTCCTATGTTTCGACGCATGACCGCATTCGCATTCGCATATCGCATACAGTGCATATTTTCATTTGTTTTGATTTTATCGGGATCACAACTCTCGTCTCGCGTCTCAGGTGTTTTTAATCAGTTTAGATAAGTAGAATCGTATTTTACCGGCTATTTTGGTGCGCTCTCGCAATGTTATTTGCCGTTCGGTGCTATTTTTGTTCTTTCGGGAATCATTGTGGATTTTCTGGATTTTATTGGCCATTATTAGGGTTTTATTGGATTTTAAATAGTTTTTTAGAATTTTAAATGGAATAAATAAATAGCATTTTCTTTTTAGAATATTAGGGTTTTTATAGAAAAATATTTTCCTTTTATAATAGAATAATATAGATTTTTCATTTTAATAAATGGATAGATTTTTCTTTTAATAGTTTTTAATAGATATTATATTTTTAATAGTTTTAATAGCTTTTAAATCTTTTTAGGATAATATAGAAGAATATAGTTTTTCTTTTATTAATAATAGTTTTTTTTAATAAATGGAATAGGATTTTATAGAATAGAAATTAAATGATTTTTTTAATCTTAGATATAAATAATATAGTTTTATTAGAAATTTAATAGAGTTTAACTAGTGGAGTTATTAGAGTAGGGGATTATTAGAGTTTTTTAGCTTAAATTTTAAGATTAGTGGAATTTTTAGAGTATTATTAGTTTAGGAGTTAATTAGAATTAATAGAATTTTTTTAGGATAATTCTCCTTGTTAGGTTTAATTGAGTTTTAGAATTAATTGGATTAGTCTTCAGATTAGTTAATTCAGTTAGTTAATTAGGATTAGATTTAATTCATTTTATTTCATCAATCAGTTTAATCATATTTCATTCATTTCAGTTTTTTTGGGGGTTCTTATCAGTTTTTCGTGGGCCCATTCATCCAAGGCCCAGTTTTGTCCAAGTCCAGTCCAGAAAAGTCCAGAATAATCCAGAAATTTCCAGAAAATTCTCAGCAGTATAAATCCTTCAGCACCACGTGTTGCGCGAGAGGAGGACCCACGTTTCTTCATTACCTCACGCCACGCATCACTCACAGAGTCTCTCTTCATGCCACGTCTCCAACACGTGGTCACCATGCACTCTCTTTCTCCACCAGCCACACCACGTGTCTCCACCACAGCACCTCACCGTCCTCCTCACTGGCCGGCATGCATGGCCGGCGGCCACCGTAACGGATCCCCCAACGACTTCCGACCACCGTACCGGTCACCGGAAAACCTCAAACACCAAAAAAAATTCCAGAAATCTTCTCCTTCTCCTCATTCCTTCATCTCTCCCGATCAACATCCAACCTCCGATCCAACCTCCGGTCATTTTCCTCCATCACCGATCAACCAACATCATCCATTCATCTTCCATAATCAACAAATCCAGAAACCACCGCCAATCATCTTCATCCTCCGTTCAATCATCATCTTCTCCGATTGTCCTTCTCCGATCGATCAACCACAATCATCATCTCCAGAAATTTCTTCAATGACCATCGCGAGTTCATCAGTCTTCATGCAAGAGATCCTCAGAAATTCATCAGGAGTGATGAATATTCATCGAATCTTCAAGTGTTCATCATTTTCCAGATGAATATTTAACGACTCATCAACGATTCTCCAGAAGAACAATACAAATCTCCAGAAATTCAGTCCTCAAGAATCTTCAACAACTCTCAACGATCCTCGTCTGTTCTTCTTCGTCCAAGATCTACAACGCGTATCAGATCCAAATATCCTCGTTCAGAGACTCATGTCATCAGAGAACACGAATATGTCCTGGATCTTCATGAGGATTCCATCGAACCTTCAACAATCAATCGCCAACAAAACTAACGAAAGATCCTCTTCGTCAAGAATCTTCCCCAACGAGCTTCATCATCCATCGCCGATTGTCAACTTATTTCCAGATTTGTAAAATAAAGCATAATCTGAGGGCGTAAGAAGGATCGGGCAAGAATCAAAGTTGGATTGTAAGGTTGAACGGAGGAGGCGAGAGAGGTTAGAGGAAGTTTTGGGGTACGAGGCTGGAAGTTTGAGATGGCGAGGGAAATGTGGACGGAGAAGGAGGTGAAGGTAGGTGACGGCGGCGCTGTGAAGGTTAGAGAGGAGAATTAGGGTTTCAATGCAGAGGAGAGTGAGGGAGAAGAGAGGCTCCGTGGATTCTTTGGGTTTTGGGCCTCAGACCTCAAGCCCAACGGATTTGGACCATTCACACCCCATTTTTTGGCATCCACCCCCTGCGTGTGTGTAATGGGCCTTCTCCGAGCCCAATACGTTCTTCCCAGCTAACACCTCCCGTTTCAACATCTTACCCCCTCCCCGTTTTTGTTATGTACTGGGCTGGGACCAGTTTGCTTTTTCTTGCAGCTATTACCCCTGTATCCATCTGCACCCCCTTCCCCTTATTTGTTTTTTTGTTTTTTTTCTTTTGTATGAGGAAAAAAATATATTGAAAAATAGAATAAAGAAAAAGAAAAGAATATTGAATTTGAAAAAAAGAGATAAAGTATATTGGAAAAAAAGAAAAAGAGGATTATTGAAAAAAATATAGAAAAATACTTGGAAAAAGAAATATATGAAAAATAGAAAGAAAAAGAATAAAAAATAGTGAAAAATATTGAAGAAAAGAGAATGGAAAAAGAATATGAAAAAAATATTTGGAGAGAAAATAGAAGTATTTTGAAAAAAGAAAGATACTTGAAAAAATAGTAAAAAATATTAGTTTTAATATTTTTTAGAGTGCATTTTTTCATAGAGTTTATTCAATTTTAGGATAGCTTAGAAGTCCACTTGTTAGGGGACTATTTTCCATTCGATTTTTCAGGATAGGATAGGATAGTATTTCCTAGGAGTTTATTTTCAGTATTCACTCATTGTAACCATTTTTCAGAATGTTAATAAGACGAGATTTGAGCTGTGGTCCCGATAGTAGCCGAACTACAGCTGCTCTGATTTCTCGTACCAGACGAGAATATGTAGGCATAGGATGCGATATCCTAGCGAGCACACTAACAACTGACTTTTTGTTCTCTCGCGGTTGTGCGGTCGAGACTTTCCCGCTGACGACTAATTGTACCCTTTTTCTCTCTTGCCCGAGTGCATTTGAGACCAAGCCATAGTTTTTCCCACAGGTTCCCGTACCTGTAAAACCAGTTTTCTCACTGCTGTGTGAGAATACCCTGTTTAGCCGTAGTTAGTCTGAACTACGTAAAGCTCTGATCTTCCATGCAGTGTGGAAGTACGTAGGCACAAGACGCGAGGTCTTGGCGAGCCAATTTCCCTGTAGTCCCGAACTACGTTGACTCTGACTTTCTCTCTTGAGAATACGTAGGCATAGAGTGCGACGCTCTATCGAGTCAGTTCCTTTCCGTTTAGATTTAGCAGCCGTAGATAGATTGTTTTTGCATCCTTTAGACAACCCAAGCAAGCGTGGATCCCGTCGAGTACGACACACGTGAGGGGTGCTAATACCTTCCCCTTGCGTAACCGACTTCGGAACCCAGGTTTTGGTTGCGATGACCATACCTTTCCCCGTTTTTTGCGAGGTTTACTTCGAGCGTTTCCTTTCCCTCCGTTGGGATAAATAACGCACAGTGGCGACTCTTCTGTCAGCCGGCGCCGATTTTCGCAGTAGCGATAGCTGGCGACTCTGCTGGGGACTGTGATGGTTCCCTATGTGAGTCTGCTGGGGATCCAACGTCCCCTGGCTGCTAAGGACTGCGATAGTCCTTATGCATGTGGGATCCAACGTCCCCTAAAAGAGAGTCAATCCTAGCGCTTATTTGCTTGTCTATTGGGGTTTATTTATTGATATTATATGTTGCTGTTGGGGTGTTACGGGTGTTCTATGATTGAGTGAGAAGCCGGACCTGGGCTTGAGTATGCACCTAGATATAGTTGTGGAGAGTAGTAGACGAACCTGTCTGCTGAGCAGGCACAGTTCCCTACGAAATCTGCGCTCAGACGAGGTTCTCGCAGAGGTGCTCCTTTCCGGTCCTGAGGATCTGAGGGGAGTCCAGACGTGAGGATTGTCGACTCTGGGAACCGATCATTTGGAAGTTAGCTAAGTGAGGCCTCTTCAGGACTCAATGATGCCACTCCTTCTGGGAATCGTATTGTCAGTCTTGAAAGTCTGTGACGCTAACGACCGCATAGGATGCCGTACCTTGTCAGATATAGGTCCATACCTGTGAGTGGGGGGGTTTTTTTCGCAAGAAACTTGACTTCCAACCTACCCGTTACTTTGGTCTTCTCTTCAGAGCGACCGTACTCCGTCAGCAGTGCAGCAGTATTTAGAGATTGTGTGGGGGCTGTGATCCCGTTGTTTGTTGCATCTTGCATATCATGTGCATATCAGTGTTGCATCATATTGCATACCATCCTCCAGTTAGCTAGAGTTATGATCCAGCCTTTGTTCCCTGAAGGTGATTTCCCGGAGTTTGGATTGAGCATCTGGTGATTGTCAGCAGACCGATCTAGGGGTTGAGTAGATTTGAGCAGAATCAAGCATTGAAGTCAGCTGAAGATTATTGGTAGCTATGTCTGAAGGCAATTTCCAGTCTCCTAACACCCTGACGGGGTTCACTATGACGTCCAACCCTCTGTATGATTCTATGGAAGACTTCCCGCAAGTGAACAACGTTACTGCAGACCAAGTTGTACAGCCTACTGTTGAGAACCGAGGTCGACATGAGCAGTTTGTTGCCCGAAATGAACGTCCTCCTCCTGCTAACAATCAAGGTGTTGCTTTCCCTGTGATGAATTACCGAAGAGATATTCCAATGGCCGGGATGGTAGATCCAAGAGCTCTTGAAAAGGATAGAAGACTCCGAGCGTTGGAAGAAGGAATGAAAGCTTTGAAGACCAAAGATGCTGTTAACCTGGATGCTGTAGACATGTGTTTGGTTCCTGACCTGGTGTTGCCTTACAAGTTCAAAGTGCCGAAATTTGAGAAGTACACGGGAGATAGCTGTCCGAAGCTGCATTTGATGATGTTCTGTCGAAGAATGACTGCGTTTGCGCGAGATGACAAACTGATGATCCATTGCTTTCAAGATAGTCTGACTGGGGCATCTTTGAGGTGGTATATGCAGTTAGAGAGAAATCAGATTCAATCATGGATGGATTTAGCCAGAGCTTTTCTGAAGCAGTACGATTATAATTTAGACATAGCTCCCTATCGCATGCAGTTGCAAGAATTGTCTCAAGAGAACAATGAACCTATCAGGAAGTATGCTCAGAGATGGAAAGAATTTGCTGCTAGAGTGCATCCACCGCTGTTAGACCGAGAGCTGACAAGCATGTTTGTAGATTCCCTACAAGATCCGTACTTCGAAAGATTGCTCGGACTTCCATTAAGTTTCTCTGACGTGGTAGCATTAGGAGAACGCCTTGAGTATGCCATAAGAATTGGGAAAATTCAGATTACTTCAAATGATCAAGCTGGTGAAACTGAATACCCTTGTGACTATCAGAGTGAAGAAGAAGTTGTGATCAATACAGTCATGCCAAAGGTTGAATATTCTCGAAGCGAATCAGTGAACTTTGTCGGTTCTTCATCTTATCAGAGATCAGTACCTCCTGTGGCTTGTTATACTGAACAGACAGCCGTGCCTGGGGCACCCTATCAGGAATCTTATGTCGCTTCCATTGCAAAGCAGCAAACTCGTGGTCGAGGTTATCAGAATCAGCGTCAGAATCAGAACAGGCCTCGCAACAACTTGGAACGAAGGAAAGCTCCTTCTCACCCAGTGCCTATGCCGTATAGCCAGCTGCTACCATCTTTGATCCAGAGTTCTTTGGTGGAACCTAAAGCTCTCAAGCCAATTCTAGAACCTTACCCTCCTGGGTATAATCCGCATGTTCAGTGTGGTTATCATGGTGGCTCTCTGGGGCATTCAACTGAAGATTGTAAAGCATTTCAGGCGAAGGTACAACAGTTGATCGACCAAGATTGCATTTCCTTTCGAGAAGGGTTTCTGTTTGTTCATCCCAACCGCTCAGCTGTCTAAGCTCGTAGACTCGGAAAGTATTCCTCAGCAAAAGCCAGTGATTCAGACAGGCGGGCGCCTCAGCATCGGCAGTCCTCAGACTTTTATATCATTTGCATTTGTAGTTTCTTTTCTGTTAGTTACTACTTGCTTTTTAGACATTGTATGTTTCGAATGGTGATAATAATAAAGTGACTATGCATTTTTCTGAATTAATCATGTCGCTGTCGCTCATTTACTGCATTGCACTGACACTTGCATTTTTATTCACTCCACTTTATCACTGTGACTAGCAAAGATTGAAGGGAGGATGACGAAATAAACTCCTAACCAATGACCGTATGCTTTCAGATAAGACCTTACCGATGACGTACAAGGCATTGTTTCAAATTCCCCAAACACTGGAGATATATGGAGTTAGTCCCTTGTTAACCACTTCGAGCCAGGAAGTAGAAGTTTTTTTGGACTTTTAAACCCTCACATCTTAACCCGGGGCAGGGTAGTTGTCAGTTAGCTTGACCGAGCGTTCAAGTCTTACAGAGGAGTCTTTCAAGGACCAATCAGTTTATACCTTTCAAGGGTGAAACCTCACCAATCAGGGGTGAGATAGTTACAATCCTTTCGGAGCAATCAAGACAACCAGTGTCACACGACTTTGTTCCAAAAGAAAGAAGAAAGAAAGCCCGCTAAGTAAAAAGTAAGAAGAAGCTAGAAAGCTAATACTTAGGCCAAAAAAATCAGGGCATCCCGCTGGACTTCAAAAAGAAAAATCGAAAAGAACTCAAAAGGAGTCAGTCCAGGCAAAAATTAGGGAATCAAAAGAATGAAAAAGAGGGAAAAAATTCTTTCCCCAGCAAGTCACAAAGTCGTGTACACAGACACTGAAAGCGAAGAAGGAGTAACTATCACTCCCGAAAAGCCTTGTGAATTCCTTAACTGTGGTTCTCACCATTCAACATACCTCTCGAAGAGGCGAGCGCTTGTGCCAGGTTAACTAAACCTTAGGATTGGAGATCATCACGTAGACGGGGTGGGTACAAATCAAAATTTGAGCCAAATATCCTTTGTTTCACGAACCTTGAACCCGGCCACGATACAACCCTCAAAAGACCTAATTGAGGTAGGGTTATTCTGAAAGCGCATTACGATAAGGTTGAGTAACCTGACTCCTTCTTGACTTGCTAGTCACATCCTTGTTGTATTTTCCACTGATCAAATCACATAAGCATTACGCTTGAACTTTGGTTCATTCGTCACTCACAATCATAGCATGTAAATGAGTGACAGCTCAAATTTTTTCAAAATCTGCATAACCACTGCATTAAGATTACCATTCGTGAATAGACAATTTTAATTGCAGGTTAGTAGTTGGCATGAAAGAAATTCCATCAGGGAATCGTCAAGCAGGACTGGATAATTCACGAGTCTGAACCAGAATGGTGTATGTTGTGAAGACCTGTGAATCTGGGGCATTGACTTCCAGCGAGTTCGGAATCAGTTAGTCTGAGGACAAGTCCCGAAGCTTCAGTTAATCAGGGGCAGTTTGTTTGAGAAGCAGTTGATCAGAAGTGAGTCTTCTCGAGAGCCAATCAGGGGCAGTTATACAGAACGTGGAGATTTGAAAGCAGAACCCTCCAGTGGATAATCAGATCGGGTTAAGTCGCTAGAACGCTCATTCAGGGGCAAGTCGTCGCAGAGAGTGTTGAGACCAGCTGGGTTGACATTTGTTTAATGAAGATTGAATCCTTTTGTCATACAGATACCAGGGCAAGTAATCTCGAGGTCGTCTCCCAGCAAGCTGTTCAGAGCAGGTATTCCCAAGAGTTAGACTGGGGCAAGTTGTTCAAGCCAGTCTTTTTATCCCTAGCTGAGTGTACTGGGGCAGGTCATTCAAACCAGTCTGTTTATCCCCAGCCGGAGTTGAGTATCGGGGAATCGTGTCAATACTCCTATCAAAAACTTGAGTCTTCCAAACAAAAAAGGCCTTGCCGTCGTTGGATCATTATCCTGCAGTCTAAACCTGTTGCGTGTCAGTAACCAGTCGTTTCCAAAGTCCAGTTCTCGCCTGGCAAACCGGTAACCAGTTCTCGTCTGGCCCACCTTTCCGTAAGCATCAGTTCCCGTCTGGTGTAGTTTATTGTAAGCATCAGTTCCCGTCTGGTGTAGTTTATTGTAACCAGTTCTCGTCTGGTCACCGTTTCTTCAAGAGTTGTATCAGTTCTCGTCTGGTACATGTCGTCGCGTAACCAGTTCTCGTCTGGTCACCGTTTCTTCAAGTGTTGTATCAGTTCTCGTCTGGTACATGTCGTCGCGTAATCAGTTCTCGTCTGATCATCGTGTGTTTTAACCTATGTGTTATACCAGTTCTCGTCTGGTGTACGTCAGCTTTCAGCCAGTTCTCGCCTGGTTGTCTATCCAGTCAGCCCCGTCTGATGTCCGTTACCAAATCAATTCTCGTCCGATAACCTATTTTCCTATCAGTTCTCGTCTGGTAGTCTACCTTTGGATGCTAGTTCTCGTCTAGTATTTCCCATATCTTCCATTGTGTACATAGTCCATGTTTATCCTAAACCAGAAAAAACAAAAACCTAAAGGTATCTGACACAGTAATTCCCGATGACTCGCATGTTGTCATGTTCCCCGATACGAAGCTCGACGGATACCAGTGCTCCGATTAGTGTTTGAATTCCTTGTGGATGTTGTTAAATCAGAATGGCTACTCTTCAGCAGATGTCGCATATTATCCCCGGAAGAGTCGAGATTGTAGGTTACCCCATATCAGAGTAGGATCAGGAGTATCCTCAGCAGATTAAGATTGATATCCTTGATAGTGGGGGCATTTCCAGCAGTGTGCTGCGCGCAATCAATTTGAGTTTGGGTCAATCCCCGCAGAGCACAATCAGTTGCCAATGGTTTGAAGGGAGCATCCCCAAGCAGAGTTTTTTTTCTTTCCCCAGTGAAGTCGCCAAGCAGGGTTGCCTTTTCATTTCTCCAGCAGGACGGTTATCCCCAGCGGATTTGGTTTCCCTTTTCCAGCATTTATTTTGCTGAGATGGTTCTGTGACTTGGGTTCATCCCCAGTAGAGTTGACGCTTCCTTCGACATTTATTTTGCCGAGTGGTTTTCAGACCTGGTGTTCTCTGGTAGCTAGAGCTTGCATTTTCATTTGCATATATTGTCATAGCAGTTGTACAAGCATATAGTATATCCATGCCGTCTGGGCATCGCATTTTCAAACAGAACGCATAGCATATTCATGTCATATAGGGCATTACATCATATCAGACATACGCATTTCGAAACATGGACCAGGTTGGTTACCTATTGGATTTCGAATTTGTTCCCCCGCAGAGTTGTGTGGTTAAGCTTCTCGTCTCCTCCAGCGGAGTGATTCTTCATATTTGGTTGTTACGTCAGCACTGGAAAAAAAAACAACAACAGAGATTGACATATATCAAGTTTCTGAAGCTGCGACCTGTTGACAGAATGGGTGCCAAGCAGTCGATTCAGAATTCCCCAGGAGAATTGTCCTCAAGTTCGCAGTGAACTGTGAGTTGACCGGATTTGATCCCATGAGAGAGATGGGAATCAAGTCGGTTGCTTTTCGAAGCATTATTCCAATACTTGTGGCGTCGCACAGGTGATTGGTGTTGACAAGGAGAAGAAAATTTATCAGAAAATTGACCAGTTGTTGCCGTGACAACCAAACTTCAGTTCATTGGAGGCTATTCCTCAAGAAGCTTTGCAGTATATTTTTGCGGTTGGCAAATTTCAGGGTTCCATTTGTATTCAACCATCTTCTACCTTTGAATGATCAAAGGTTGGGCGCTCTTCAACCATTCAGGTCCAAGCTGCTTGAATAGGGGCAGCTGTTGCACCCTAAAATTTGACCAACCGGGTCTCGTATCTGGTCCTATGTTTCGACGCATGACCGCATTCGCATTCGCATATCGCATACAGTGCATATTTTCATTTGTTTTGATTTTATCGGGATCACAACTCTCGTCTCGCGTCTCAGGTGTTTTTAATCAGTTTAGATAAGTAGAATCGTATTTTACCGGCTATTTTGGTGCGCTCTCGCAGTGTTATTTGCCGTTCGGTGCTATTTTTGTTCTTTCGGGAATCATTGTGGATTTTCTGGATTTTATTGGCCATTATTAGGGTTTTATTGGATTTTAAATAGTTTTTTAGAATTTTAAATGGAATAAATAAATAGCATTTTCTTTTTAGAATATTAGGGTTTTTATAGAAAAATATTTTCCTTTTATAATAGAATAATATAGATTTTTCATTTTAATAAATGGATAGATTTTTCTTTTAATAGTTTTTAATAGATATTATATTTTTAATAGTTTTAATAGCTTTTAAATCTTTTTAGGATAATATAGAAGAATATAGTTTTTCTTTTATTAATAATAGTTTTTTTTAATAAATGGAATAGGATTTTATAGAATAGAAATTAAATGATTTTTTTAATCTTAGATATAAATAATATAGTTTTATTAGAAATTTAATAGAGTTTAATTAGTGGAGTTATTAGAGTAGGAGATTATTAGAGTTTTTTAGCTTAAATTTTAAGATTAGTGGAATTTTTAGAATATTATTAGTTTAGGAGTTAATTAGAATTAATAGAATTTTTTTAGGATAATTCTCCTTGTTAGGTTTAATTGAGTTTTAGAATTAATTAGATTAGTCTTCAGATTAGTTAATTCAGTTAGTTAATTAGGATTAGATTTAATTCATTTTATTTCATCAATCAGTTTAATCATGTTTCATTCATTTCAGTTTTTTTGGGGGTTCTTATCAGTTTTTCGTGGGCCCATTCATCCAAGGCCCAGTTTTGTCCAAGTCCAGTCCAGAAAAGTCCAGAATAATCCAGAAATTTCCAGAAAATTCTCAGCAGTATAAATCCTTCAGCACCACGTGTTGCGCGAGAGGAGGACCCACGTTTCTTCATTCCCTCACGCCACGCATCACTCACAGAGTCTGTCTCCATGCCACGTCTCCAACACGTGGTCACCATGCACTCTCTTTCTCCACCAGCCACACCACGTGTCTCCACCACAGCACCTCACCGTCCTCCTCACCGGCCGGCATGCATGGCCGGCGGCCACCGTAACGGATCCCCCAACGACTTCCGACCGCCGTACCGGTCACCGAAAAACCTCAAACACCAAAAAAAATTCCAGAAATCTTCTCCTTCTCCTCATTCCTTCATCTCTCCCGATCAACATCCAACCTCCGATCCAACCTCCGGTCATTTTCCTCCATCACCGATCAACCAACATCATCCATTCATCTTCCATAATCAACAAATCCAAAAACCACCGCCAATCATCTTCATCCTCCGTTCAATCATCATCTTCTCCGATTGTCCTTCTCCGATCGATCAACCACAATCATCATCTCCAGAAATTTCTTCAATGACCATCGCAAGTTCATCAGTCTTCATGCAAGAGATCCCCAGAAATTCATCAGGAGTGCTGAATATTCATCGAATCTTCAAGTGTTCATCATTTTCCAGATGAATATTCAACGACTCATCAACGATTCTCCAGAAGAACAATACAAATCTCCAGAAATTCAGTCCTCAAGAATCTTCAACAACTCTCAACGATCCTCGTCTGTTCTTCTTCGTCCAAGATCTACAACGCGTATCAGATCCAAATATCCTCGTTCAGAGACTCATGTCATCAGAGAACACGAATATGTCCTGGATCTTCATGAGGATTCCATCGAACCTTCAACAATCAATCGCCAACAAAACTAACGAAAGATCCTCTTCGTCAAGAATCTTCCCCAACGAGCTTCATCATCCATCGCCGATTGTCAACTTATTTCCAGATTTGTAAAATAAAGCATAATCTGAGGGCGTAAGAAGGATCGGGCAAGAATCAAAGTTGGATTGTAAGGTTGAACGGAGGAGGCGAGCGAGGTTAGAGGAAGTTTTGGGGTACGAGGCTGGAAGTTTGAGATGGCGAGGGAAATGTGGACGGAGAAGGAGGTGAAGGTAGGTGACGGCGGCGCTGTGAAGGTTAGAGAGGAGAATTAGGGTTTCAATGCAGAGGAGAGTGAGGGAGAAGAGAGGCTCCGTGGATTCTTTGGGTTTTGGGCCTCAGACCTCAAGCCCAACGGATTTGGACCATTTACACCCCATTTTTTGGCATCCACCCCCTGCGTGTGTGTAATGGGCCTTCTCCGAGCCCAATACGTTCTTCCCAGCTAACACCTCCCGTTTCAACATCTTACCCCCTCCCCGTTTTTGTTATGTACTGGGCTGGGCCCAGTTTGCTTTTTCTTGCAGCTATTACCCCTGTATCCATCTGCACCCCCTTCCCCTTTCTTATTTCTTTTTTTGTTTTTTTTCTTTTGTATGAGGAAAAAAATATATTGAAAAATAGAATAAAGAAAAAGAAAAGAATATTGAATTTGAAAAAAAGAGAAAAAGTATATTGGAAAAAAAGAAGAAGAGGATTATTGAAAAAAATATAGAAAAATACTTGGAAAAAGAAATATATGAAAAATAGAAAGAAAAAGAATAAAAAATAGTGAAAAATATTGAAGAAAAGAGAATGGAAAAAGAATATGAAAAAAATATTTGGAGAGAAAATAGAAGTATTTTGAAAAAAGAAAGATACTTGAAAAAATAGTAAAAAATATTAGTTTTAATATTTTTTAGAGTGCATTTTTTCATAGAGTTTATTCAATTTTAGGATAGCTTAGAAGTCCACTTGTTAGGGGACTATTTTCCATTCGATTTTTCAGGATAGGATAGGATAGTATTTCCTAGGAGTTTATTTTCAGTATTCACTCATTGTAACCATTTTTCAGAATGTTAATAAGACGACATTTGAGCTGTGGTCCCGATAGTAGCCGAACTACAGCTGCTCTGATTTCTCGTACCAGACGAGAATATGTAGGCATAGGATGCGATATCCTAGCGAGCACACTAACAACTGACTTTTTGTTCTCTCGCGGCTGTGCGATCGAGACTTTCCCGCTGACGACTAATTGTACCCTTTTTCTCTCTTGCCCGAGTGCATTTGAGACCAAGCCATAGTTTTTCCCACAGGTTCCCGTACCTGTAAAACCAGTTTTCTCACTGCTGTGTGAGAATACCCTGTTTAGCCGTAGTTAGTCTGAACTACGTAAAGCTCTGATCTTCCATGCAGTGTGGAAGTACGTAGGCACAAGACGCGAGGTCTTGGCGAGCCAATTTCCCTGTAGTCCCGAACTACGTTGACTCTGACTTTCTCTCTTGAGAATACGTAGGCATAGAGTGCGACGCTCTATCGAGTCAGTTCCTTTCCGTTTAGATTTAGCAGCCGTAGATAGATTGTTTTTGCATCCTTTAGACAACCCAAGCAAGCGCGGATCCCGTCGAGTACGACGGACGTGAGGGGTGCTAATACCTTCCCCTTGCGTAACCGACTCCCGAACCCAGGTTTTGGTTGCGATGACCATACCTTTCCCCGTTTTTTGCGAGGTTTACTTCGAGCGTTTCCTTTCCCTCCGTTGGGATAAATAACGCACGGTGGCGACTCTTTTGTCAGCCGGCGCCGATTTTCGCAGTAGCGACAATATGGACCTAATCCACTGATAAAGGTTTGGCATCCTATGCGTTCATCAGCGTCACAGGCTTTCAAGAAATGATGATACGTTCACCATTTCTGGTTTAGCATCATCATCTCCTGAAGCGGCCTCACTTAGCTGGATCCCAAATGATCGGTCCCCAGAGTCGACAACTCTCAAATCCAAAATCCCGTCAGATCCTAAGGACCGGAAAGGAAATCATCAAAGAGAATCTCGTCTGAGCGTGAATTTCATGGGGAATTGTGTTTGCTAAGCAAACAGGCCCTCCACTAGTCTCCACAACTAATGTTAGGTTTGTACTCAAGCCTGGGTCTGGCTTCTCACTCATCAGAACTTCCCTCCCCACAACACAACAATATGATACAATGCGGAAAGTAAATGAGAGAAAGTAAATACAGAAAGATAAAGCACATATGTACACATCCAAAAAGAAAAACAAACAAGCGCTAGGATTGACTCGCATAGGGGATTTTCCTGTCCCTAGCAGAGTCGCCAGCTGTTGCTACTGCGAAAAAACGAGGCCGACAAAGACAGAAGAGTCGCCATTGTATGTTATTTATCCCAAGAGAGGGAAAGGAAACACTCAGAGAAAACCTAACGAAAAAGAGGGATAAGATCGGTCATCGCAACCAAATCTCGGGTTCGGGAGTCGATTACGCAAGGGGAAGGTATGAGCACCCCTCATGTCCGTCGTACTCAACGAGATCCACGCTTGTTGTCTATCTAAAAGGGTGTTAAAAACTATCTAGCTAAAGGTCTCAGGGACAAAAGAAAAGAAAATATGACTCGGCAAAGCGTCGCAGCTTCGTGCCTACGTATTCCCGTTTGGAACAAGAAATCATAGTCAACATAGTTCGGCTAACTACGGGTGAAAGGTGGGGAAGGTTGCTCGCCAAGACATTGCGTCTTGTGCCTACGTACTTTCATCTGGTATGAAAGATCAGAGCGAACGTGGTTCGGGCTAACGGGACCACAGTTTTGTTCAAAAGTTTTTACCCGAGTAGGGTTAACAACTAGTTCTCGCAGTTAGGTGTATGCAGCTCGACCATTGGAGACTTAGGCGTTACCTGTTTGCGGTAGAACTAAGAGTTAACGAAACTCTTTTTTATGAAAAGGTTTTCCATTATTAAGGGGTCCCAAGGGACAAAAAGAAGTTTGATGATTTGTTTTTGAAATCTTTTAGGGAAGAAATGTTTTGAGTTTTTTTTGTTTGTAACTCGTGTTGCACTAAAGACTATGACTTAGGAGCGAATGCGTCGCATATAACCTTAAGGGTGTACACTAAACACTCTAAGCAATTGAGAGGTGGCCCCTAATCACTATTTCCCAAATACTTAAGGCTCGTAGCATACAACACCTGTTATCCTTTATTAGATGTTTTAGAAAGTTTGAAGATGAGAAGAGAAAGGACACACTAAAGGGGGACTCAACCGATCCTAAAGTTGTCCTGCAGAGTGGACCTAAGATTAAGGTTAGAAAGGAGCTACCTAATGTTATCATGCATGTTTAGAAACCTAGTGTCTATCACAATCCAACTTGAACAAGAAGGAATGGAAATCCTAAGGGGATCATGGCAAAGGAAGACAAAGGAAAAGGAAGAAAACCTAACAAGTAAGATGTATACATAGAATACATAAATGCACAACTAGAATGGTGGGAGGGAGGAAAAATGTGTGGGGCAGCAACCGCCACAAGCTCGTCTCGACCTCAATAGCGATGCAAGAATGATGCAAACATGGGAGAGAAAGAAAGAGATGAAAACAATAGAATATGCAAAGAAATGCTCACTTTGAACCACATACACAAACATGCATCCAAGTGAAAAATGAACGCACATGATCATGATTAAACAACCACAAACAGTAGCAATTATCCAAAATAATTCAATCCTAATGCATCACATTGGTCTATGATGATTCAGATCGAGTTGGTATGTAAACAAGCAAGTAAAACAACAAAACAGAGCCACTGTTACAGTGTTAATCGGTTAACCCCTGGGGTTAATCGGTTAACACCTTAAAAAGTTTGGAAAATCTGGAATTTTGAACAAGTTAATCGGTTAACCATATGCGTTAACCGATTAACACTATTAACGTTTAAAAAGATTTGAAAATTTTGAAATGGTTAATCGGTTAACCTTATGTGTTAACCGATTAACACTGTAACAGAGGCCAAAAACAACAAAAAAAAAAGCACTTTCAGCACACAAACAACTTAATCAAATAATCCAAAAGTTTGGCTTATCAAATAAGCATGAAATTACACCTGCAAACAGAAAACTAATAGACATGCAAACATGTCTATACAGCACAAACACAAATCGAATCCACCAAAATTCAATCGAATATGAATATTAACATGATAAGCTCAAAAAATAAATCAGATCGGGAATTCCAACCTACGAATCGGAGATTTGATTTGGTAATTGTTGATCAAACTAGAATTGAGCAGATCCAAGCAAGATTATCCGAAAAACTTCAAGATCCACAATAATTCTTGCAAGAGGGATGAAGATCAACCACATTTAAGCCAAAATTATCCAAATAAGCACTTCTACCTCAAGCTCTAAAATCAGATCTCAATTTGCATGAAAATTGATTATGAAAATTGATCCAATGTGAATGGGAGATGGAGGTTTATGCTCAAGAAACCATTGATTTCAATGAAAAATCAATGAATCCAAATGGTGAAGAGCTTTGAGTGAGGGTTTTGAAAATGAAGAAATTGAGAGAATTTAGAGAGAATTGAGAGTGGATTCTGAAAATGAATTGAATTATGAGAGATTAGATGGTGAGGTTTGGAGTGAATCATTTAAATACACTCTTGGTTTGGATCCAAAGCAAGGATTGGAAAATGGTATGAAAAAAGTGGTATGGAATGTGGAATGGGCATTTGGTGGGAAATTGAAATTAGCAAAGTTTCAAATGGGGGTTCTAGATCTTTCCCAAGTGTGAAAATGTAATTTAAATGATCAAAATTGGACCCCAAAAGTGGCTGGCTTGAAAATTCACGTACAGAGCCAAAATTACACATGTTAATCGATTAACGCATATGGTTAACTGGTTAACATTGTTAAAACTTACAAATCTGGGCTATTTTCCATTGGTTAATCGGTTAACCATATGTGTTAACCGATTAACACATTCAAAATTTTGAATTTGGCGCCTTTTGGAGGGAAATATGCACGTGTGTCTGTTTCTCACCGTTTTGGACTCTGTTTAGCCTCTGAGAATTGTTCTTGAATATTCTGATCATGGAAATGTCTAGGATGAGCCTGAATGTTGCTTCCTGAGCTAAAAAAACCTGCAAAATAAAATAAAATCGACCGCTCGATCGGGAAAAATAAATGTCAACTGGTGATGATGCTTGCTGCTCCACTGCTTGCGCTGAAATGGAACTAAAGAAAAACCTTAATCCCCTGCTATATGAACAATGCTATGCAAAATGCTAGAACAAAGAAATGAAACAAAAGCCAAGTAAAGAAAAGTTTGGGCAAATTTTGGGGTACAACAAAGACGATGAAAGGTAAGTCTGTTGCATTAAAATCTAACAAATCTGCTAAAGCTTTGCAGGTTATTGAAGAAAGCTCTGAAGAATCTTCCTCAGATGAAGATGAACTGTCTATGCTCTCTAGAAGGATAAACCAACTCTTGAAGCATAAACAAAAGAAGTTCAGAAACTTCAAAAGACCTGAGCAACATGGCGAATCTTCTGGACACAAAAGATCTGGCAAGAAAGAAGTTGTATGCTATGAGTGCAAGGAGCCAGGGCACTATAAAAATGAATGTCACAAACTTCAGAGGGAGAAACCTAGAAAGAAGTTTGAGAAAAAGAAGAAAGTTCTGATGGCCACGTGGGATGACTCAGATGATTCTGAAGCTTCATCTGAATCAGAGGAAGAATGTGCAAATATGACACTTATGGCTGACGTGGAGGACCACAAACAAACATATGAATCTAAATCAGAATCATATTCAGAAGAGGTATTTTCTGAACTTACCAGAGCTGAACTTATTGAAAATTTATCTGAAATGCTTGAAAACTATTGTACGATTAGGCTCAAATACAAGAAGCTTCAGAGCTATCTTGCATCTGAGACTGATCAGATGAAATCTGAAATTGCTGAGCTTAAAGCAAATAATCTTCAAATAAAAACTGATTTAGAAAAAGCTCAACAAGATTTTGAATCAGATACTAAGTCAAACTCTAAAAACATTTTAGAAGAGTATGACTATAGTTTTCAGAGGTTTCTGTCAAGAGGCCTAGATAGAAGCAAGATGGCTTCCATGATCTATGGCATAAGCAGAAACAATAGAAAAGGAGTTGGATATGAATCACCCTTTGGGAAGGATTTATATCCAAAACCTGTTGATAAGCTGATCATTGAGTATTCTCCTCTGTACACCCATTTTAAATATGGTCACCTAAATGATATAAATCACACACGTACAGATCTGAACACTAAAGTTTTTGTTAAACCAAAACATCGTAAGAACAAAGATACTTTTAAGGGAAAAAAGTTCAGACAGAACTTCAAACCTACTAACCCCGGAGAACCCAAGAAAATATGGGTACCTAAAGAGAAAATAATCTTTGTTGCATATGTCCTTAGCAGCAAAGTTAAGACACCAGTCATGGTACCTGGACTCTGGCTGCTCACGACATATGACGGGAAGAAAGTCTATGTTCCAAAGCCTGGAACTTAGATCTGGAGATGATGTGAAGTTTGGAGGGAACCAGAAGGGTAAGATAATTGGCTCTGGAACTATTGGAAATGATAACTTCCCTTCAATCTCTAATTTTCTTCTTGTTGAAGGATTAACACATAATCTATTGTCCATAAGTCAATTAAGTGACAATGGTTATGATATAATCTTCAATCAAAAATGTTGTAAAATTGTCAGTAAAAAAGATGGTTCAATCCTCTTTAATGGGAAAAGGAAGAACAACATTTACAAAATTAATCTTTTAGAACTAAAAGTTCAAAATGTAAAATGCCATATGTCTGTTAACGATGAGCAATGGGTCCGGCATAGAAGATTGGGGCATACTAGTATGAGACGTATATCTCAGATTAATAAACTCAATCTGGTTAGAGGACTTCCTCAGTTGAAGTTCAACTCAGATGCTCTTCGTGAAGCATGTCAGAAAGGAAAATTTTCAAAATCTTCTTTCAAAACTAAAATTGTTGTTTCTACCTCTAGACCATTAGAGCTGCTTCATATTGATTTGTTTGGACCAGTGAAAACTGCATCCATCAGAGGCAAGAAGTATGGATTAGTCATTGTTGATGACTACAGCAGATGGAGATGGGTAAAATTCCTGAAACACAAGAATGAGTCTCATTCTTTATTCTTTGACTTCTGCACTCAAGTCCAAAACGAAAAAGAATTTTAAATTGTTAAAGTCAAAAGTGATCATGGTGGAGAATTTGAAAATAAATTTTTTGATAATTTTTTTAAAAGAAAATGGCATTGCACATGATTTTTCATGTCCTAGAACTACTAAACAGAATGGAGTTGTAGAACGGAAAAATAGAACATTGCAAGAAATGGTCAGAACCATGATCAACGAGACAAACATGGCAAAACATTTTTGGGCAGAGGCAATTAATACAACATGTTATATTCAGAATAGAGTGTCTGTAATACCTCTTCTGGAGAAGACTCCCTATGAATTGTGGAGGAATAGAAAGCCCAACATTTCTTATTTCCATCCTTTTTTGATGTGTATATTTTATGTTGAATACTAAAGAGAATCCGAACAAGTTTGATTCTAAAGCACATAAGTGTCTTATGCTTGGATATTATGAATGCTCAAAAGGCTACAGAGTATACAATACTGAGACACAGATTGTAGAGGAATCAATTCATGTTAGATTTGATGATAAGCTTGGCATTCAAAAGCCAAAGCAGTTTGAAATCTCTGCAGATAGAGAAGTTCTTCTCACAGACTCTGAAGAATCAGAGGCAGACAAAGTTCAAGCAAAAGAACCAAAAGCGACGTCAGATGCTACTCCATTGGCAGCTCATCTGGAAAACTTGACCATCTCTGAAGATCCCAATCTGAAGGGATCCTCCATAATCAAAGCCTCTCATCCATAGGAAATGATTATTGGGAAGAAGGATGACCCCATCGAAACCAGATCTTTTCTCAAAGCATCTGGAACATCAATGTTTGGTTTAGTGTTAATCATTGAACCTTCCTCCATGGATGAAGCTCTGCAAGATAATTATTGGATACTTGCTATGCAAGAGGAGCTTAACCAATTCACAAGGAATGATGTTTGGGATCTGGTTCCAAGACCAAAAGGATTTAATATTGTTGGAACTAAGTGGGTCTTCAGAAACAAGTTGAATGAGCAAGGGGAAGTTGTCAAAAACAAAGCAAGACTGGTGGCTCAAGGCTACAGTCATCAAGAAGGAATTGATTACACAGAGACCTATGCTCTTGTGGCAAGGTTAGAATCTATTTGCTTATTAATTTCTTTTGCTGCACAGAATAACATCACTCTATATCAGATGGATGTTAAAAGTGCTTTCTTAAATGGCTTAATTGAAGAAGTTTATGTTCATCAACCTCCTGGTTTTGCAAATAAAAAATTTCTAGAACACGTTTTCAAACTTAAGAAATCACTCTATGGCCTAAATTAAGCTCCCAGAGCTTGGTATGAAAGGTTGAGTAATTTTCTTCTGGAAAATAATTTTATCAGAGGAAAGGTGGACACAACTCTTTTTCATAAATCAATTAAGACAAACATTTTAGTCTGCCAAATTTATGTAGATGATATTATTTTTGGTACAACAAATATTACCCTTGGAAAGGAGTTTTCTCAATCTAGGCAGGCAGAATTTGAGATGAGCATGATGGGAGAACTCAGATTCTTTCTGGGAGTTCAAGTCAATCAAACTCCAGAAGGCACATACATACATCAAACAAAGTATGTAAAGGAGCTTCTGAAAAAGTTCAACACGACTGAAAGTAAGTTGGCTAAAACTCCAATGTATCCTACAAGCACTCTTGGAATAGAAGAGGTAAGTAAAAAGGTAGATCAAAAGCTCTACAGAGGTATGATTGGATCTCTTTTGTATTTGACTGCTTCTAGACGTGATATTCTTTTCAGTGTTTATCTTTGTGCTAGATTCCAATCAGATCCTAGAGAATCACACTTAACAGCTGTTAAGAGGATTCTAAAGTATCTGAAAGGTACTACTAACGTGGGTTTGTGTTACAGAAGATCTGATGAATACAAACTAGTAGGATTTTGTGATGCTGATTATGCTGGAGGCAGAGTTGAACGTAAAAGTACTTCTGGAAGCTGTCAGTTTCTGGGAGGCCATGTGATCTCTTGGTACAGCAGGAAGCAACCCACAATTGTACTTTCAACTACAGAAGCAGAATACATTGCTGCTGCTGGTTGTAGCACTCAGATGCTCTGGATGAAAAGTCAGCTAGAAGATTATCAAATATATGAAAGTAACATTCCTATCTTCTGTGATAACACTTATGCTATATGCTTGTCTTAAAACCCTATTTTACACTCTAAGGCTAAGCATATAGAAATTAAACATCATTTCATAAGAGACTATATTCAGAAGGGAATTTTAAGCTTAAATTTTGTTAATACAGATCATCAGTGGGCTGATATCTTTACAAAACCCCTTGCTGAAGATAGATTTAAATTTATTCTGAAAAATATTAGTTTGGATTTCTGTTCAGAATAGAACTTTTTTTCAGAAGCAAATTTTCTCAGATGAAAAATGTTTAAAGTTTACTCTGAAGCGTTGCATCTGTAATTTCTTTGGTTGCTTTATTGTGTGCAAATCTGGACTAACAAAGCTTCAGAGGATCTGAACGCTCTCTAACGTTTCATTTCCTAAAGAGTTTCAGAAGCACATTCAATCAAACACGTGTCTCCTCAAAATCTGAAATGATTGAGTGGACATTAGTGAAGCGTCGTTTGAGGTACTGTTTGAATTATTACTATTCTCATTTTCCCCCGAATTTGTCAGAATCATTAAATGCTTAATAATCATTACTTTTTTAATTGATTTGATTTTATTAAATGTAATTAATTGCTAAGTGCTGAACGTGTGAATTGTGCCCTAATTGTTGCCCCTATATATTCCACAACACAGCACTTTTTAACGTTTTCACTCTCACAAACACCTTGTATGCATTTCTGTTTGCTTCATTGCTTCCTTTTCTCTTCCAAATCCAAACGAAACCCTAAACCTCTTGTTAGAACACAGATTGGTTCTTAATAATATCTCTATGTTTTGATGATAACTATTATGAAATTTTGTAATTAAGAATTATATACTCTAAAATTTGCTTAATAGTTTTTACTGCAGATAGTAAAGGAATTATCACTCTAGAAGCAAATCAGAACTGAACATAAGAAATATGCTAGACTCTGAAGTGCCAGATGCATCTATTAGAAGATTCTAAATGCTGCCAACAGAAGATCCTGAGCGAAGCCTCCAGAAGGATCTGAAGCAGAAGCTCTAGAAGAATCTGAAGCAAGTCAGAAGCATCTGAAACAAAGAAGAATTATGTATGAAGAGTTTTCAAAGCATAGTTATTACAGAAGATTCTGAAAGTATTAAAGCTGCCAGTACTGAGGATCTGACTCAAATATGCTCTGAAATTAAAACACGCTAAAAGCACATCTGCTGCAGAAGACTCTGATTCAGCAAAACTCTGATCAACATCAGAAGGCTCTGATGAATTTAGACTTTGATGGAACTTGCTGAAAATTGAAGAAGAATTATTCAAAGATTATATCCGTTGGAATAATCCAAACGACTATTTCCTTATTTATGCTAGACACAAGAACACAGACAAAAAGGATTTATCTGTGCTTTCTTCTTCTAGGAAAGGTCACTTGATGTGAAGACAAAAAGGCTCATACCTTTTGAACACTCTTCTCAACGTGAAGCTCTCTTGGATCAGCTGCCTATAAAAGCAAGTCTTCACCCATCTTCTTCATTTGACGTTTGATCTGAAAGAAATCAACATTCAAAGCTCTCATACTATTCATATTCTTTCTAAGAATTTATTTCTTTGTTCTTAATATTTAAGTGAAAAATCACAGTCGTGATAAAGCTTTTTAGAAGCAATTTAAACACTTGTATTTGTTTTTACATTTGATTGTAAACCTTAAGAAGATCTAGTTAGGATCAGTAGTTCTTGAGAAGACTTTGAACAGTTGTTCTAAGTGCTTACTATTGTAATCTGTTTATTAAATAGTGGATTAAGTCCTTGTTTGAGAAAGGCAAATCACTTTAGGAAGGGTGGACTGGAGTAGTTGAGTTCAACGAACCAGGATAAAAATACTTGAGTTTTATTTCTAAGTTTTAATCTATATACTTATTGAACCCCCCCTTCTAAGTATTTTCTCACCTTCAGTTGGTATCAGAGCTCCGGTTCTGTGTGTGCTACTACTTCACAGTGACAGAAAAGATCCAGTGAGAAAAAATTTGATATATATTTGGTTGTTACTATGGCTGATAATACAATGTCTAACACTAACAACAAATATGAAGAAAGGGACAGAATCAACACCAAACCCCCTATGTTTGATGGGGAGAAATTTGATTATTGGAAAGACAGGATTGAAATTTTTTTCCTTGGATATTATGCTGATTTGTGGGATCTAGTCATAGATGGATATGTTCATCCCACTGATGGGAATGGCAAGAAAGTAGACAGAAAATCTATGACAGATGCTCAGAAGAAGGAATTTAGAAATCACCACAAGGCCAAAACAATATTGTTAAATGCAATATCTCACACTGAGTATGAAAAAATTACAAACAGGGAAACTGCATTTGACATGTTTGAGTCCTTAAAGATGACTCATGAGGGAAACTCTCAAGTCAAGGAAACAAAGGCTCTGACTCTAATCCAGAAGTATGAAGCCTTCAAGATGGAAGACTCTGAATCTGTTGAAGCTATGTTCTCCAGATTACAAATACTTACAGCTGGACTAAAGGTTCTGGATAAAGGATACTCTACTGCTGATCATGTGAAAAAGATCATCAGAAGCTTACCTACCAGATGGAGACCTATGGTGACTGCGCTGAAAATGGCTAAAGATCTGAACAAGATCTCCTTGGAGGAACTAATCAGTTCACTAAGAAGTCATGAAATTGAACTTGAGGAAGATGAACCTCAAAAGAAAGGTAAATCTGTTGCTTTAAAATCTAATAAATCTGCTAAAGCATTGTAGGTAATAGAGGAAAGCTCTGAAGAATCCTCATCTGAAGATGAAGATGAACTATCCATGTTGTCCAGAAGAATAAACAAACTCTGGAAGCATAAAGGAAAGAAGTTCAAAAACTTCAGGAAGCCTGACCAAAGAAAAGAGTCTTCTGGACACAGAAGATCTGGCAAAAAGGAGGTTGTCTGTTATGAAGGTAAAGAACCTGGACATTACAAAACTGAATGTCCAAAGGTGCTGAAAGAGAAGCCTAAAAGAAAATTTGATAAGAAGAAAAAGGTTCTAATGGACACCTAGGATGATTCAGATACATCTGAATCTGAATCTGAGTCAGAAGAGGAATGTGCAAATGTAGCTTTGATGGCAGACATAGAAGATCAGGAGGAAGGAACTTCAGGATCTGAATCTGACTCTGACGCTGAAGAGGTAATGGCTAAACTTACTAAAGAAGAACTTATCAAAGTGTTATCAGAAGTTCTGAAGAGCTATAACAATATTAAGCTCAAATACAAGAAGCGTCAAAGCAATCTTGTATCTGAGAATAATATTCTCAAATCAGAAGTAGCTGAGCTAAATGAAAAGAACTTAAAATTGAAAAATAATTCTGAATTAGCTCAACAAAACTCTGATTCTGAAACTGAATCTGAATGCAAAAATATTTTGGAAAAATATGATTATAACTTTCAGAAGTTTCTTGCTAAAAGCGTAGACAGAAGCAAAATGGCTTCTATGATCTATGGATTTAGCAGAAATAACAGAAAAGGAATTGGATATAAATCTTCCTCTGGAAAGGATTTAAATCCAAAACCTATTGATAAGATTATCATCAAAAAGACTCCTTTATATTCCCACTTTAAATTTGGTCACTTGAATGATATTCAACAAACACGCTCTGAAAAGAATATTCATGTGTTTAAATCTAAGGCTAGTCAGAATAAACCTTATGTTGAAAAACAGAAGTTTAGACAAACCTTCAGAACAACTAACCCTAAAGGACCCAAGAAAGTCTGGGTACCTAAAAGTAAAATAATTCCTGTTGCAGATGTTCTTAGCAGCAAGGTCAGGACACCAATCATGGTACCTGGACTCTGGATGCTCACGACACATGACAGGAGAAAGGTCTATGTTCCAAAGTCTGGAGCTTAGATCTGGAGGTGATGTGAAATTTGGAGGGAATCAGAAAGGCAAAATCATTGGATCTGGCACCATTGGAAATGGTAAACTTCCCTCTATTACTAATGTTTTACTTGTTGAAGGGTTAAAGCATAACTTATTGTCCATAAGTCAATTAAGTGACAATGGTTATGATATTACCTTTAATCAAAAATGTTGTAAAGCTATTAGTCAAAAGGATGGCTCTATCCTATTTAGTGGTAAGAGGAAAAACAACATTTATAAAATAAACCTTTCAGAACTTAAGGTTCAGAATGTTAAATGCCTCTTGTCTGTTAATGAAGAGCAATGGGTCTGGCACAGAAGATTGGGGCATATTAATATGAGACGTATATCTCAGATTAATAAACTTAATCTTGTCAGAGGACTTCCTAATCTGAAGTTCACCTCAGATGCTCTTTGTGAAGCATGCCAAAAAGGGAAGTTTTCAAAATCATCCTTTAAATCAAAAATGTTGTTTCTACTTCCAGACCACTAGAATTACTTCATATTGATCTGTTTGGACCAGTGAAAACTGCATCCATCAGAGGCAAGAAGTATGGATTAGTCATTGTTGATGACTATAGTAGATGGACATGGGTAAAGTTCTTAAAACACAAGGATGAGTCACATTCTGTGTTCTTTGACTTCTGTAAACAAGTCCAGAATGAAAAAGATTTCAAAATTATAAAAGTCAGAAGTGATCATGGTGGTGAATTTGAAAATAAATTTTTTGAAAAATATTTTAATGAAAATGGCATTGCTCATGATTTTTCCTGTCCTAGAACTCCACAACAAAATGGAGTTGTAGAGAGGAAAAACAGAACTCTGCAAGAAATATCCAGAACCATGATCAATGAGACTAATCTGGCAAAACACTTTTGGGCAGAAGCAATCAACACAGCCTGTTACATTCAGAACAGAGTGTCTGTAAGACCTCTTCTGGAGAAGACTCCATATGAACTGTGGAATAACAGAAGCCCAACATTTCATATTTTCATCCTTTTGGATGTATTTGTTATATGTTAAATACTAAAGAAAATCTGAACAAGTTTGATTCCAAAGCACATAAGTGCTTCATGCTTGGATATTCTGAACGCTCTAAAGGCTACAAAGTATACAACACTGAGACACAGATTGTGGAAGAATCTATTCATGTTAGATTTGATGATAAGCTTGGCAATAAAAAGCCAAAGCAGTCTGAAAACTCTGCAGATAGAGAAGTAGTCTTCACATACTCTGAAGGCTCAGAGGCAGACAAAGCTCAAGTGAAAAAACCAGAAGCAACGTCAGATGCTATTCCTTTAACTTCTCAGATGAACAATTTAAACATTTCTGAAGAATCAACTATTAGAGGATCATCTTCCAGAATCAAAGCCTCTCATCCAAAGAATGTTATTATTGGAAAGAAGGATGATCCCATCAAAACAAGATCCTTTCTAAGATCATCTGAAGCATCATTATTTGGACTGGTGTCAATAATTGAACCAACTTCTGTAGATGAAGCTCTACAAGACAATGATTGGATTATTTCCATGCAAGAAGAGTTAAATCAATTCACCAGAAATGATGTATGGGATTTAGTTCAAAGACCAAAAGGATTCAATATAATTGGAACTAAATGGGTCTTCAGAAATAAGCTTAATGAGAAAGGAGAAGTTGAAAGAAATAAGGCAAGGCTAGTTGCTCAAGGGTACAGTCAATAAGAAGGTATTGATTATACTGAAACTTATGCTTCAGTGGCAAGGTTAGAATCTATACGCCTTCTTATTTCATTTGCTGCACAAAATAACATCACTCTGTATCAGATGGATGTTAAAAGTGCCTTTCTAAATGGTATTATAGAAGAAGAAGTTTATATCCACCAGCCTCCTGGTTTTGAGAGTGAAAAATTTCCAGATCATGTTTTCAAACTAAAGAAATCTCTGTATGGTTTAAAACAAGCTCCCAGAGCTTGGTATGAGAGATTGAGCAATTTTCTTCTGGAGAAAAATTTCATCAGAGGCAAAGTGGACACAACACTCTTTTGTAAATCATTTAAGAAAGACCTTCTAATTTGTCAAATTTATGTGGATGATATAATATTTGGATCTACCAATATTATGCTGGGAAAGGAGTTTTCTCAATGTATGCAGACAGAATTTGAAATGAGCATGATGGGAGAGCTGAGATTCTTTATAGGAATTCAAGTCAACCAAACTCCAGAGTGCACTTACATACATCAGACCAAATATGTTAAAGAACTTCTGAAGAAATTTAACATGACTAATAGTAAGCTGGCAAAAACTCCCATGCATGCAACTAGCTCACTAGGCAAGGAAGAGGTAAGTAAGAAAGTAGATCAAAAACTCTACAGAGGTATGATATGATCTCTTCTTTACTTAACTGCTTCTAGACCTGACATATTGTTCAGTGTATGCTTGTGTGCTAGATTCCAATCAGATCCTAGAGAATCACACTTGACAGCTGTCAAGAGGATTCTAAGGTGTCTGAAAGGTACTTCTAATGTGGGTTTGTGTTACAGAAAATCTGATGATTTCAAATTAGTTGGATTCTGTGATGCTGACTACGCCGGAGACAGAGTGGAAAGAAAAAGTACTTCTAGAAGCTGTCAATTTCTAGGAAGAAATCTAATCTCTTGGTACATCAAGAAGCAACCCACAATTGCACTTTTAACCACAGAGGCAGAATATATTGCTGCTGTTGGATGTAGCACGCAGATGCTTAGGATGAAAAGTCAACTAGAAGATTATCAGATATTTGAAAGTAACATTTCTATCTTCTGTGATAATACTTCTGCTATATGTTTGTCTAAAAACCCCATTTTACACTCTAAGGCAAAACATATAGAAATTAAGCATCATTTCATCAGAGACTATGTTCAGAAGGGAATTATAAATTTGGCCTTTGTTGACACAGATCATCAATGGGCAGATATTTTCACAAAACCCCTTGTTGAAGATAGATTCAAATTTATTCTGAAAAACATTGGTATGGATTTTTGTCCAGAATGATATTTGTTAGAAGCAAATTTTACAGATGCAAAAATGCCTAATGCTCTGAAGTATTTCTTCTGATTGCTTATTCATTTTCTTTAATTATTTTCTTGTGAAACTCTGAACTAACAATCCTCAGAGGATCTGAACGTTGGTTAACGTTTCATTTCTCAAGAGAATTCAGAAGCACATGTAAGCAAACACGTGTCACTCTAAATCTGCAAAGGTGGCGTGTACACTACTGAAGAGACGTTTGAGGTGAAGTTTGAATAGTGAAAATCTTGATTTTCCCCCCAATTTGTCATAATCAATAAATGCTTGAAATGATTTTTATTCTTTTTATTAAATGCTTTGTGTGAACGTGCTTTCTTCTGACTGTTTGTATGCCTAAGTGTTTAGTATAAATACATCATTTCTCACCATTTTCACACTTTTCACATCTCAAACCTTTATGCATTTCTGTCTTTTTTTCTCTCTTCACAAAAACCCTAAGCGTTTGACAAACTCATCTTCAATGGCAACTTCATCATCAACTGCTGCACAATTTCAATCTACCATGGCTGCAGTTACTTCTGCAAATATGGGTGTGACTCCTTATACACCACCAAAGAGAAGATTGCTAACACCTGTTGAAAAACTGGAGGTTCTCTGTGAATTAATGGTGGAATTTGATTCACTGGCTGAGAATGGGTTTGAGTTTCGTTCCATTATAGATGCTCAAGGATGGGTGAAATATTTTGATAGACTTTTTGGACCATTTACCCTCTTCTAGTGAAAGAATTTTGGATCCATGCTTCTGTATACCCTAAGTTCATTTTATCTTTTGTTCTGGGAAAAGAGATAATCATCACAGAAGATCTGATCAGGAAACTCATTGGATATGAGGAAACAGATGGAGTATCACACTTGCCAGCTGGGCATGTAGATATGGATGAAGTATATGAGGAAGTGATGACTGCTGGACAAGCTTCTAATAAGTTCAAAGATCTGAAGCCTGACTACAAGATCTGGGCTAAGATTTTCATGGGATGCATTCATCACAGAAAGTCAACAAACTCTCCAGACTATGTCAATAATGAACAACTCTACTTTATGTATTGGTTAAGTCAGAGCACCAAGGTAGATCTTCCATATATTCTGTTTATGCACCTATGGAATCATATAAATGCCTCTAGAGAATATGTGAAAGAAAAAGGTCAGAAGATCAGAACTTGGATTCCTTTTGGAAGGTTAATCTCAGATCTTCTAACAGAAAATGGACTTGTAATTGCTCTGTATTTTGCTGGAGTCACAGATGAACTGGAATTCATTCTTGGAAAGCCTCTGAATGCCAAAAGTCTTCAGAGACTAAAAATAGTAGAAGAACTCACAACAGCACCCAAGAAGCTGAACATCACTGAACTCAGTCAGAAGAGAATCCCAGTAGATGACTACCCTCTGTTCTATGCTGAAGAACCAGAGGAAATAGTAGTAAGATATATTGATGATTGCAAGGCAGAAGGAAAGCCTATTCCTGCAGATATTATAAAGAGAGCAAGGGAACCATTGCCTGTTGTAGTAGAAAAGACACCAAGAAAGAGAAGTCAATCAGAAGCAGAAGCTGCACCTGCTCAGAAGAAGCCAAGGTTGCTGAGAAGCCTCAGAAGCTGCTAAAGAGGAAAGAATCTGGAGACACTCCTTCTGTTCCTGCAAAATGCATCAAGATTAAAGGTACCAAACCTTCTGAATCTTCTGCAAATACTATTGTTATAAATGATTCAACTTTTAAGTCTATTCCAAAACCACCTCCTACACAAAAACAATATGTTACTGCTCCATCTCATGTATTTGTTCCATCCCCACAAAAATCATCTAATCCTATTTCCATATCTCCTGTAAAACAATCATCTGTACCAAAACCAACAACAACAAAACCACAAATTCAGACTCAACAACCAGAACTACCAACAACACCATCTGCACCACAAAAACCACAATCAGAACAACAACCAGAAAAGCCTTCTGAACAACAAAAACAACCACAAGAAAAACAACCAGAAAAACAATCTGAACCTTTACAAGAAAAAGACTCTTAACATCCACACCAAAAATCCTCTGAACCTCAAACACAACAACAAGAGAAACAACCACAATCAGAAAATCCACCATCCAACACATCTGAACCCACTGTATCTGTACCAGTTACTTCTGAACCTATAAAAGTAACATCTGATCCACCCACATCAGAACCACCTACATTTGAACCCTCATCAAAACCTTCTGAAAACCCTTCAGAATCAACCAACCCATCTAGAACCAACATCCCTGAGACAGAAGTTCTAGATGTTACACCTCTGAAAACTGTCTTTCAAGTGTCTTCTACCTCTTGCACACCAACCACATCATCCAATTCCTCAGAATCTGATATTCACCCTGATTTTCTGATATCTCCCTCTCACAGAGATTCTGAGGTAAACCAACCAGAACCCCCTGTATCTTCTGAAGTTCTTATTCCAGATCCTACTCCCACACCTAAACCCTCATCTGAAATCCTCATTCCAAATCCTATCCCAACATCTACAACAAGAACATCTGTAACTTCTGCCTCGTGCGAACAATTCTCATCTTATCTTCACAACCTTTCCTATGGTTTCAAACTCAAAGATTTCTATGACAGAGTTGAACCATCTTACCCTATCACTCCCTTCAAACCCAAACTTACAATCATCCTACCATCTGTGCTTCTAACCTATATTCAATCAATGTCAGAAGTAGTTTCATTAGATACAATATCATACTAAGCTAAATCTGCAAAAGTTGTTACTTCTGCTAAACTTGTTTCATCTGATAAACCTGCTGCTTCTGATAAACCTGCAAAATTTGCTTTCCAACCTTACTCTAATAAACCCTTTGATGTGGTTTCCTATGACACCAAAGCAAAACCAAATCTGTTGAATGCCTTAAACAGATCAAAACCTGACAAATCCCCTGAAATTCCTTTCATACCCTACTACCCTCCTCCTCTGATCTCCATTCACAAATACATATTTCCACCTACTCCCCAACCAAAGCCAATCACCTTGGAGACTCTATTACACCCCAAACCTAGACTAAATGTTGATCATTTATTTACATGTTTTTTGCAAGAAATACAAAAGTATTTAGGTACTGTACAGAGGAAGTGTTCAGCAACAATGGATGCAACAGAATCTGATGTCATTTGGAATGGATTCATCAACAGATTCAACACTGTAGCATCAAATATGAAGAACATATGTTCTGATGATGCAAAGCTCAGATTTGCTGAAGCTGCAAGAAGTCTGTTCTGGACTGTCAAGAGATCTGGACCATTACTTCTTACAGATGCTCCTCCATCATCAGAAGAAGCTACTGAATCTGCATCTGAAGACAACCCTCTGGCCATGACTCTGATAGAACATCCTTCTGGCTCTAATGCTCCAAGCTCCAAAGCCCTATGGAAATTGACTCTGTTCAAGCTTCAGAAACTGTTCAACCTTCTTCATCTGAGATTAAGAAAGAACATCCAGATCTTAAGGATAAGATTGCTGTTCTGGAAGCTGGTCAATCCGAAATCAAGTCATGGATGGCAAAATAGGATAAGAAGTCTGAAGACATGACTCAGTGGATGTCTCAACAGGATCAAAAGAATGAAACAATGGCTAAGTGGATGTCAAAACAAGAACAGTCCTCTTCTGAGATCATGGATCTGTTAAAGATGCTTTTGTCAAAACACTCTTAGTTTTTCATTTTTTTTTCATTCTGATGTTTGCTTATGTTTTTGAATATCTTCTAATGTGTGCACTCTTACTCTGAACTGAATTGAATGAATGTTTCAAAGTTTTCTCCACTTGAATTATCTCATTTATTGTTTCCTTTTAATTGTCTTTTCAAAGTTTTTACTTTTTGCTTATGACAAAAAAGGGGGAGAAAATATAGATCTGAACTGTTTAATTAAACTTCACCATAATGAAACTTCAGACATATCTATTTTATCTAACATTAAATCTGAGTATTTCATAACATTTGATAAGTACACTCTGTAAAAGAAACTCTGAGACTCTCAGATCATTTAACAATTATCAAACTCTGACTCTGAAATTTGCAAGACACTCTGACTCTCATATGTTAAAGAATAATCAAGCTCTAACTCTGAAAATTACTCAAGACAAAAGGGAAGTTTCTATTCCTTATTTGTATTTAATTCAGGGGGAGATTCATCATCTCAAGGGGAGTTATAATTATTATATTTTCAATTAAACAAAATTTCTGATGTTTTTGTCATCATCAAAATGGGGAGATTGTTAGAACACAGATTGGTTCTTAATAATATCTCTGTGTTTTGATGATAACTATTATGAAATTTTGTAATTAAGAATTATATACTCTAAAATTTGCTTAAGAGTTTTTACTGCAGATAGTAAAGGAATTATCACTCTAGAAGCAAATCAGAACTGAACATAAGAAATATGCTAGACTCTGAAGTGCCAGATGCATCCATTAGAAGATTCTAAATGCTGCCAACAGAAGATCCTGAGCGTAGCCTCCAGAAGGATCTGAAGCAGAAGCTCCAGAAGGATCTGAAGCAGAAGCTCCAGAAGAATCTGAAGCAAGTCAGAAGAATCTGAAACAAAGAAGAATTATGTATGAAGAGTTTTCAAAGCATAGTTATTACAGAAGATTCTGAAAGTATTAAAGCTGCCAGTACTGAGGATCTGACTCAAATATGCTCTGAAATTAAAACACGCTAAAAGCACATCTACTGCAGAAGACTCTGATTCAGCAAAACTCTGATCAACATCAGAAGGCTCTGATGAATTTAGACTCTGATGGAACTTGCTGAAAATTGAAGAAGAATTATTCAAAGATTATATCCGTTGGAATAATCCAAATGACTATTTCCTTATTTATGCTAGACACAAGAACACAGACAAAAAGGATTTATCTGTGCTTTCTTCTTCTAGGAAAGGTCACTTGATGTGAAGACAAAAAGGCTCAGACCTTTTGGACACTCTTCTCAACGTGAAGCTCTCTTGGATCAGCTGCCTATAAAAGCAAGTCTTCACCCATCTTCTTCATTTGACGTTTGTTCTGAAAGAAATCAACATTCAAAGCTCTCATACTATTCATATTCTTTCTAAGAATTTATTTCTTTATTCTTAATATTTAAGTGAAAAATCACAGTTGTGATAAAGCTTTTTAGAAGCAATTTAAACACTTGTATTTGTTTTTACATTTGATTGTAAACCTTAAGAAGATCCAGTTAGGATCAGTAGTTCTTGAGAAGACTTTGAACAGTTGTTCTAAGTGCTTACTATTGTAATCAGTTGATTAAATAGTGGATTAAGTCCTTGTTTGAGAAAGGCAAATCACTCTAGGAAGGGTGGACTGGAGTAGTTGAGTTCAACGAACCAGGATAAAAATACTTGAGTTTTATTTCTAAGTTTTAATCTATATACTTATTCAACCCCCCCTTCTAAGTATTTTCTCACCTTCACCTCTCTCAAGTTCAACAATGGCAATTTCATCATCATCTTCTCAAAAGCTTGAATCAACAATGGATGGTGTTTCTACATCTCAAATGGGTAACATTGTTCCATACCAAGAACCAGTGAGAACCCTTCTCACACCTGTTAAAGACCTTGAAGTTCTATGTGAATCAATGGTGGATTTCGATTGCATTGCGAAGAACAATTTTGATCTTCGTCCAATTATAGCTTCTCAAGGATGGGTCAAGTACTTTGACAGATTGTTTGGACCAGTCTATCCTCATTTGGTTAAAGAATTCTAGATTCATGCTAAGCTATATCGAAAGTTCATCCAATCATTTGTCCTGGGTAAGGAGATAATCATCACTGAAGACATGATTAGAAAGTTGATTGGGAATGAAGAGAAAGATGGTGTCCCTCATCTTCCTGCTGGGCGCGTAGATTTGGATGAAGTCTACAGCGAAGTTTTCACCTCTGGGAAATCTTCAAGCAAGATTAAAGATCTGAAGCTGCACTACAGGATTTGGGCAAAGATCTTTCTGGGGTGCATCAATCACAGGAAACCTTCTAATTCTCCTGACTACATCAACGTTGATCAGATCGACTTTATGCATTGTCTGGGAAAGAATATCAAGGTGGATCTGCCACACCTGTTATTTGCTCATCTGTGGAGCCATATAAGTATGTCCAGAGAAGAAGTCAAAAGAAAGCATCAGAAGATCAGAAGCTGGATCCCTATGGGAAGACTGATCTCAGATATTCTGACAGAGAATCAATTAGTTGCTCATCTGACTGAGGCTGGTATGACAGCAGAATTAGCCTCAATGGTTGGAAAGCCTCTGGATGGAAAGAGCTTACAAAGGATGAAGATAGTAAAAGAACTTACATCTGCACCTGTTAAGATCAACATTGCAAAAGTAAGCAACAGAAGAATCCCTTTAGATGATTTTCCAGTCTTCTCTGCTGAAGAGCCCAAAGAAGCTCTTCTTCACAACATATCTATCTGTTTGAAAGATGGAACTCCAATTCTGACAGACATTTTGAAGCGTACAAATGGACCGGCACCAGATGTTTACACGGAGAAGAAGAGGAAGAAGAGGAAGATATCAGAAGAAGGCTCAACAAGGGTTAAGAGGAAAGCTTCTGGAGAAGCATCATCTGTGAAGGCTAAAAGGGTCAAACAGTCAGGTAACACTTCTGTACATTTATCTCCTATTTTGGAACCAGTACCAAAAGCACCAATATCTAGATCCCCTCCACCATATGATCCAATACCCACACCCTCACCAGAACACAACACTTCTGAACATGTTTCTTCTGAAAATGTTCCTGAATCTGTCCCCTTTCCCCAACCTCAACCTCAACCACAAACATTTGAACCAAATCCTCCTGTACATCAACCTGTTGATTCTGAACCAACACATTTTGAACCAACACCTTTTGAACATCCTACATTTGTACCATCCATACCTTCTGTCAACATCCCTTCCCAACCTGACTCTGCTAATATTCCCTCTAACCAACAACCAGAAGAACCTCAACCAGAAAAACCGTAACCCTCTGAATCACAAACATCTGATTCTGATATTATTGATATAAAACCTCTTATGACTGTTTTTCAACTTTCATCTGGATCATGTCATACATCTGAATCATCTAATTCCACTGAGTTTGATGTGCCTGATGTGACATCACACCAACACAACTCCCCAATCCATTCTTCTGCTTTTATTCCCTATAGTTCTACCATTTCTATTCCCTCTGTATCTGCTTCCAAACCTTCATCTGTTCACATTCCATCTTCACCATATCCTCCTCCTCTCTTCATCATTCCATCTTTTTCTATACCTTTAACATCTGCTACACCTAAAACATCCTCCTTAGAAACCTATCTGAAAATCAAACCTAGGCTAAATATTGGGACTCTGTTATATGGTTTTAAAAAAGAGATGAATATGTGGTTATCTGCTGATGAAAAAGAATGCCTTTCAAGCTTGAATCCTGATGATTCTGAAGCTATCTAGAAGAAATTCAAAACCAGATTCAACTTCGTGGCTTCGAATCTTCAAGATATCTGCGCTGAAGATGTGAAGGTGAGATTTGCTGAAGCGGTCAGACTCACACTTTTAAGGATTAGCAGAACTCCAACTCTGCTTCTGGAAAACACACCTGTAGAGGTTGTATGTCCTCCTTCTGAGGTATCTGCTGCATCTGTGATTGCTGAAGAGTCTATGCCTGAAGGAGTCATTCTAGAAGGTTCTGCTCCTGGTCCTGAAGAAACTCTTGACTCTGATTAACCTTCTGCTATGGTTACTGAGATTGCATCTGATTCAATGGTTATTCACAATGCATCTGCTTCTGTGTCTGCTCCTGAGTCATCTGAAGTGAAGAAAGAGGATGGTGATTTGAATGCTAAGTTTGCTCAGCTAGAGGCTAGCAATACTGAGATAAGATCTTGGATGGTGAAACAAGAAAACACTGCATAAGAAATCAAGACGTGGATGGCTAAGCAAGAAGAGACAACCTCTGAGATCACAAATCTGCTTAGGATTTTAGCATCTCGTCCCTCTTAGTTGATTGTTTGAGCACGTCTTTGACTTACTTGTTTTTCTTGTTTCTTATCTGAATTGTTCATCTTGTTTCTGTTCTGGATTATTTATCAATGCCTATGTGTCAAGGTTTTTCCATCTGATTATAATATGTTTTATTTTCCTCTGTTATCCTTTTATATCTTTAAAAGTTTTTCTTTTTGATATGACAAAAAGGGGGAGAAAATGGAAATTCTAATAGTTTGCATAAACAGTTACCAAAATGGTAATTCATACATGATAAAATATATCTAATTTTGAATTCAGTATCTTTCAGAGCTACTTATTCATCTGACAGATTTCATCAGAACTAACTCTGAACAAAATCTGAGAAAGCTTACAAGATTTCTCTGACTCTGGAAAGAATACAAACTGCTGAAAGGAAGTATTTACTTTTAATAGCAATATTCATTTCAGGGGGAGATTCATAATCTCAGGGGGAGATATATTTTTTATGTTTGAACAAAATTTCTCATAGTTTTTGTCATCATCAAAAAGCGGGAGATTGTTAGAACACAGATTGGTTCTTAAATATATCTCTATGTTTTTATGATAACACTAATGAAATTTTGTATGAAGTAAATATATACTTTAATTTTGTTCAATTGTTTTTGTTTCAAATATTAAATTAAATATTTCTCTGGAAGCAAAAATGCATCTGAACACTATTCAACACAAGGCTCTAAGCGTCAGAAGCAACACATCAGAAGACTCTGAGCGTTGCCTGAAGAGACTCTGATCTGCTACAGATAACTCTGAGCGAAGCTGAGAAGAATTTGAGTGAAGAGCATAAATAAAGTTTCAGAAGACTCTGGAAGTACTTAACGCTGCAAGTACAAAGGCTCTGATATTCAAGTTTGCTTTGATCAAGACATTCACACTAAAGCATTGTTGCTGCAAAACTCTGATGACATCAACTCTGATGTAGAAACTTTGATAAAGAAACTTGTTGAAGAAGATGTTGTTCAAATAAAGATCCGTTGGCATATTCCTTGTCCTTATCTGAACGAATCTTTCCTCATTCGTGTATGACATAGGAATTTATACAAAAGGGATTTGTCTGAACATTCCTCTTTTGGGAAAGGAAAAGTCAATACAAGACAAAAGCCTACAGCTACACAGCAGTGCACAGTCTTCAAGCAATGGACTTCAAGTACTATAAAAGCAAGACTTCAACTTCTTTTCAAAGTTGACGAAATATTGAACAACTACTCTTGATCAACTCAAATGCTCTTACTCAAGCTGAATAGTTTATATTTTGTTCTTCATTTTTGTGTAAAAATCACAGTTACGATAATAGCTTTTTAGAAGCATTCAAACACATTGTTAGTTTATCTTTTGTAAAAGATTCCTTAAGAGACCAGTTGAGGTCAGATTTCTTGAGAAGACTAAGACTGTTTGTCTTAGTGGTTGACACTGTAATCAGTTTGATTTAGTGGATTAAGTCCTTGTTTGAGAAAGGCAAAATCACCTTGGCCGGGTGGACTGGAGTAGTTTGAGTTCAAACGAACCAGGATAAAAATACCTTGTCATTTTCTATTATCATAGTTGTTTTTGAAACCCTTATTCAACCCCCCCCCCTATTCTATGTGTTTTTCCTACCTTCAGAACTAACAAGCGTGTTGAATTCAAAACTTGACCAGATGTCAAAATCTATCGGAATGTTAAACAATGGGACTGACACTCTAGAAGAAATTCTATGAATTCGTCAGAAAGAAGGAGACATGTCTGGACTAGGATTTGTTGGTGAACAGGGACCCACCTGGGGATTCAAGAAGCCAAAGCCTGAAAATCTTAGATCAAACCGGATGTCACGACCGATGTCACAACATCAGGGGAACATAAACATGAATCAGATAAAGAGAAAGTTCCAAAGGTGGAGGTGTCACTACTGTGGAAGATTTGGACACATAAAGCCTTTTTGCTTCAGGTTGCATGGATTTCTTAGCCACACTCATCAAGTCAAACCCAAACAGGTTTTTCCTACAAAGAAACAACAATGGGTTGCTAAGGAGGTTG
>OZ012741.1:356314179-356355442 GCA_963859935.3 Lathyrus sativus
AACTAGATTGTCATGGGGTTCCTAATCTAGACAATGTGTTGCTGGTAAAAGGACTGACTGCCAATCTTATTAGTATCAGTCAGCTATGTGATCAAGAACTCAATGTCAAATTCAGTAAGGGAGAATGTGTTGTCACAAACGGAGAAAAGGAAGAAGTCATGAGGGGACCCAGGTCTAAAGACAACTGTTACTTTTGGGAGCCTAAAGTCTCAAGTAACTCCACTGTTTGTTCTATGGCCAAAGAAGAAAAGGAGGTCAAACTGTGGCATCAAAAACTTGGACATCTTCATCTAAGAAGGATGAAAACAAATCATATTTAAGGAAGCAGTGAGAGGAATTCCAAAGCTGACTATTGATGAAGGAAATGTCTGTGGTGAATGTCAAGTTGTCAAGCAAACCAAGACGTCACATCCAAGAATTAGACATTTTATAACATCCAAAGTTCTGGAACTGTTGCACATGGACTTGATGGGACCAATGTAGGTAGAAAGTCTTGGTGGGAAGAGGTATGCCTATGTGGTTGTTGATGATTACTCCAGATACACCTGGATAAGTTTCATCATAGAAAAACCAGATGTGTTTGAAGTCTTCAAATATCTTTGCATTAGACTTCAAAGAGAAAAGGAAAGTGGTTTTGTTAGGATCAGGAGTAATCATGGAAAGGAGTTTTAAAACTCTAAATTTGCTAAATTCTTCTCATCTGAAGGAATCAGTCATGAGTTCTCCTCCCCTATTACTCCTCAACAAAATGGAGTAGTAGAAAGGAAGAACAGGACTATTCAAGAATCTGCTAGAGCCATGATTCATGCAAAGAAATTACCTATGCATTTTTGGGCTGAGGCAATGAACACAGCTTGCTATGTTCACAATAGAGTTACCTTGAGAAAAGGAACTTCCTCCACTCTTTATGAAATATTGAAAGGATGGAAGCCAACTATGAAGTGCTTCCATGTTTTTGGGAGCAAGTGTTACATCCTGACAGATCGTGAGCAAAGGAGGAAAATGGATCCCAAAAGCGATGAGGGAATATTCATGGGATACTCTACTAACAGCAGAGCATATAGAGTATTCAACTCTAGAACTAAAGTCTTGATGGAATCCATTAATGTTATAATTGATTATCAGAATGAAGAAACCAATGTCATAAAGGATGTTGGAGCATTCCTTGAAGCACATACTGAAGACTCTCAAGATGTACATCCAGACTCTGAATCAGAAGTTCTCAACAAAGAACCATCTATTAGAATTCTGAAAGATCATCCCAAAGATCTGATTATTGGAGATCCCAACAATGGTGTATGTACCAGATCTAGAGAGATCATATTTAAATTCATGTTTTGTGTCCAAGATTGAACCAAAAAATATGAAGGAGGCTTTAACTGATGAATATTGGATCAAGGCCATGCAAGACTTGAAGGAACAAACATCATTGGTACCAAGTGGATTTACAAGAACAAATCTGATGAACAAGGAGTTGTAACCAGAAACAAGGCTAGACTGGTGGCACAAGTTACACTCAAGTTGAAGGAATTGATTTTGATGAAACTTTTGCACCTGTTGCAAGACTTGAGTCAATCAGGCTATTGTTGGGAATTTCTTGCATTCTGAAGTTCAAACTATTCCAGATGGATGTGAAAAGTGCGTTTCTAAATGGATATTGGAATGAGGAAGTTTATGTGGAACAACCCAAGGGATTTGATGAACCTAATCTGCCAAACCATGTATATAAGTTGAGGAAAGCTCTTTATGGATTGAAACAAGCTCCTAGAGCTTGATATGAGAGACTGACTGAGTTTCTTACTACCAATGGATACAGGAAAGGAGGATAAACAAGACCCTCTTTGTGAAGGATGAAGGTGGAAAAATCATGATTGCTCAAATCTATGTGGATGACATAGTTTTTGGTGGGATGTCAGACAAAATGGTGAAAAATAGTTTGTCAATCAAATGCAATCTGAGTTTCAAATGAGCATGTGTGGAGAATTAACATACTTCTTTGGGTTGCACGTCAAGCAAATGGAAGACTCTATTTTTCTCTCCCAAAGTAAATATACCAAGAACACCTGCACCCACACATCTGAAGTTATCTAAAGATGAAAGTGGTGCTAGTGTTGATCAAAGCCTATATAGGAGTATGATTGGAAGCTTGCTGTATCTAACAGCCAGCAGACCTGATATTGCATTTGCAGTTGGAGTGTGTGCAAGATATCAAGCAGATCCCAAAATGAGTCACCTAAATCAAGTTAAGAGGATTCTCAAATATGTGAATGGAACTTGTGATTATGGTATGTTATATTCTCATGTATGTGCCCCTATTCTGTATGGGTATTGTGATGCTGATTAGGCTGGGAGTGCTGATGATAGAAAAAGCACATCTGGTGGATATTTCTTCTTAGGGAACAATCTCATTTCATGGTTCAGCAAGAAGCAAAACGGTGTCTCCTTATCCACTGCTGAAGCTGAATACATAGCAGCTGGTAGCAGCAGTTCCCAACTGGTCTGGATGAAAGAAATGTTAACTGAGTACAATGTCACTCAGGATGTCATGACATTGTATTGTGACAATCTTAGTGCTATCAATATTTCCAAGAACCCAATTCAACATAGCAGAACCAAACATATAGATATAAAAAACACTTCATAAGAGACCTTATGGAAGACAAAGTGATTACCTTGGAACATGTGTCCACTGAATTACAGCTAGCTGACATTTTTACAAAGGCTCTAGATGCTACTCAATTTGAGAATCTAAGAGGAAAATTGAGAATTTGCATGTATGAGGACTTATATCAATTATTGGCACAAGGGAGTTTTAAGACTTTAATGCATTCCACACCCTTGACCACTAAAGCTCTCTATTCCACACAAACTTGTTATCTCACTACACATACAATTTTCTCCGCCGCTCCTACTCTCCAGAATCCCTCTCAGACCTTCTTTCTTCATCTCCATTCTATAACAAAATGTCATTTCATTACGATGCCTCTTCATCCAAGACCCATCCCAAATCGTCTGAAGATGCTGCTCCATCTCCTCAAGCTGAGAATTCCAAGGGTAAGTATCCTGCTCCCACTGCTGACGAACTTATGGAATCAGAAATAGGGAAGGCTCGGCATATGTGGACAAATCCATTGGGGAACTTGTCACTAAGATTCTCCAGACAGGGCGGCCTATGTGTGCCATATCTATTCCCCTTGCTCGCATTGATCCACCTCACGACTCTGATAATGCTAATGGCTCCAATAGTGCAGCTATGCCAAAGTAAGATTCTGATGACAATGATAAGAATGTCTCAACAGATGTTGAAGACATTGACTCCAGCTCCTCTGAGGAGGAAGATTAATTTGTTTGCTTTACTAATGGCATGCTGGTGATGATGGTCTGTTGTTTTGGTTAGTTTTTCCTTTTGGTTAGATCTTTGATTATGGTGTCTGCCTTGACAGCATGGGATATTTGGTTTGCTCTTTATGTGTTTGTGTGTTGTAATAACCCTTTAACAGTTGTGTTTCTAACCTTGTTTGATCAATACTATTTTGTTAGCTATGATCTAATTTGGTGGCTAAAAAGGGGGAGAAGTAGTAGTTGAAAGTTGTTTAGAGGCTTAGTTGTGGATGCTTAGTTGTATTTAGCTATGTCCCTCATAGGTGGAAGATGATTGTTGATGCTGCGTATGTTTGCACTGAGCAGGTTTGCAGGTGTGCTGATGATGTGATGCTGCTCTGTGTTGTGTTACAAGTGTGCTGATGAGCTGAAGTTGATCTGTAATTGTGAGCAGGATGATGATCCTGTGCGTGTGGAGTTTTTGATGTATGTGTGGAACTTAGTAGCATCCTAGATGTTATTAGTAAGGTGTGTGTATGCAGGTTATTTGCAGGTTGTGTTTGGCTGATGTGGTGTGCATCGGTTGAGAGGGAGTAACACAGGATGTTCCACAAAACGTTGTGACATCTGTAGTTTGGACTAGCAGGTGATATTTTTGGTGCTGTGGAACAGGTGTGTTTCAGGATGTCATCCTGGATGTCTTGACATCCATAATCTAGAACAGTCTGGATGAGTGTGTGTGAACAGGTTGATTCTGATTGGCTAGTTATTAACAAGAAGCTGATAGTGTTAGTGCGTGTAGATGACTCTGATATGGTAAAACAACATGTGTATGGTAGCTATCTTGCATGATTAGATTTGTGTTGTGAACTTTTCTGCTGCTTGTAATCTCTGATATGATGAGAAATTATTTTAGCCAAAAATTTGCCAAAGGGGGAGTTTTTAGATGTTTTTGATTGGCTGCATTATATGGTAAAACATTATTGTGTATGCAGATGTCATGATTGATGTCATGACATGCTTGTGTAGTGTTCTGCAGGGTAAGTTTAGTTAGCTAGCACAAAGTGAATTGGATGTCATACTGAATGTCATGACATCAGGCATTGACAGCAAGGGTGCATGTTGGTTTTCTGTTATAATGCATGAGTTAGCTCAGGCTAGAATTCAGGAAACATTTTAGGGTGCTTAGTTATCTAAGGCGAAATGCCAGGAAATGCTAAGGATAACATGAATTGCCCATGACCTAATTGAAGAAGCGTTGTTTTATGAAAAGAGGTTTAACTTGGGTAAACCTAGTTTCTGTGTTGAGGCCCAAGGTTCGTGTGCTGCATAAATAGAAGTGTGGAAACCCTTGATGAAGAAAATTCTATGAAGGAAGCTTTAAAAGTCATTAAAAGTCAAAAAATCAAATTAATTCATGAAGGACTAAAATTGTGCAAGTTTGTGCATATTTTGAGTCCATTCAATATTTCAAACACATTGGCATTTATGGATTTGCAAATTGAATCAAGGAACCATGACATTTCACATGTTGCTTCATCTTTAAGTAACACATCAAAATCATGCCATTGATCACCAAACAAGGATGAAATCTCCACCATTAGATCATACACATTGCCAACTGTTGCTGTGAGAATCGGGATACCAAGCTATTGATTAACTTGAATCTTAATTCTTTAGTTCACAACCGAACTTTAATTTATCCAAAGGAAATGTCTAAATAAAGAAAAAAACCTTTTGTGCAATGTAACAACAACGCTAAGAGATTCGGGAATCAGGGGTTGGTTATGCATAGGGTAGGTATTTCACATCCTAAACATCTGTAGTACTCTACAGGAACCTTTTGTTTGTTTGCATGCTAAGTTTGCTAAATGTTTGCTATGGATTGGGATTGAGTAAAAGGTGAAGGTTAAAACCTAAAGATAATTTCTAAGTTTGCCCGCTAAGACATTGCGTCCTCTGTCTATGTATCCTAACTAGGATAGAATTAGAGCACGTAGTTCACCTCACAAGGGATGAAGAACACTTGATTATGATCAAGGTTCAAAGGGGAACAAACATATCCATGCTTGTATAGAGTTTCACAAAACTCTCTAGATCTATGTTAAACACTCAAGAAAGGGGAGTAAGTAATCATTTCCATGATTCTTACATAGATTTAACCAAACTCTACCTAATTCTATGTTGTAAGGCCAATTGGTTCTATCCAGACCAAAAGGAGGAAGAAGGGGGAAGGTTGCTCGTCAAGATATCGCATCCTGTGCCTACGTATTCTCATTGTCCAATGAGAAATCAGAACGGTCATAGTTCAGGCACGAACTACAGAATAAGGATCAATTGGTTCTTTCCAGACCAAAAGAGGGAGAAGGTTCTATCAAGACCTATGAGTTTGAATCCTAATGGTTCTATCCAGACCAAAAAGGGGGGAAAGGTTCTCTCCAAACCTATGATGTAATGAGCTATCTATGACCCAAGGGTCAATAAAGAGACTTTTCCTTTGGAAGGAGAGAGAGGAGGTAATCTTGTATGAGAACTAAAGAGTTCTATAACTTTAGGGAAATAAACTTAACAAAGCAACAAACATTTAAGCAAGAAGAATAAGGAATATGGTTACGACCAAGCAAGCATGCATATCACAATAAGCAAGGATCAAACAGATACAAATGGTTACAACCGAGAATTGCATATCTTAACAAAGATGAAGGTAAAAACCCAAAGGGTACATATTAACAAATATGGAAACAACAATCATGCAAATAAGTCACAACTTAAAATGATCATGTTATAAGTTCAAATGTAACAACATTTAGGCATTGATGATGATCAAATATGCAAGGAATAATCACAAAAGTTAAATTCAAGACTTAGGAAGAGAAAAACAATTTCATGGTGACAACCAAAGGAAGGCAAACCTAACATGTTAACTAACACATAGGAAACACATACAAATAAATCTTACAAGATAAATCAAGCATGGTTCAAGAGAATTCAATCAAGACGTAAGGTAATAACCTAAGAATGAACCAACTAACAAGTAGGCAAAAAGGCATTTTAAAAACAAGCAATTTGAAATTTTAATACATGAAATCAAAATAGACATTACAACGAGAAACTTGCAAAAAGAAATGGTTAAAAACAATAAAGCATGAGAAAGTTGTGAATTTTTGAAGTTTCAATGATTTTATGAAAATAAAATAAAATGAAACAAGCAAATAAAAAGAAGTGGCATGGGAAGGGATTGAACCCACGCCCTTGTGTTTACAAACACAAAACCAACCACTGGGGCACAACGCGCGCGCATGAGAGGAAATGGAAAGAAGGAAAAATGATAAAACAATGACAATTGAAAAAATAAAAATAAAAGCCAAAAGAGTTGATCACCAAGGATCGAACTCAGGTCAGGCATGGCAAAGGGTATAAGGCGCACAAGTGTCTACCACTGGGTGGCTATACATCCAAGTATTAAGCCACCCCCATAAATAGATAATCCTAAATATGATGGAAAAAACTGGGCCAAAAACAAACGAACCAAACCAAATGCGTGAAGGATCCAAACTTGATCAAAACTACTCCAAATTTAACAAAATTTGAGCCTAACTTGATTGTTTTTTAATGAGGATCATGATGGTCACAACCAAATTTTGAAATAACATTCACAAATTGAAACATGATAGCACATGCATATTGGCATTTTGAGATGCATTTTGATGAACAAGGATTAAACCAGATGCAATTAGGATTAATGAAAGATGTGAGCAAGCTACAAACATGATTATGAATGAGTCCTAGCAAGGATTTTGATCAAAACAGTGTTGGATCCAAAAGAGGCATATGAATTGCAAACATAACATGAAAAAAAGAAGTCAAGCTGTCAAGGTGCAGATGGAAAGGTTCAGATCATACATGGCCTAACAGTTCTGAACATGTCATATGATACTCTCAAATGCTTACAAACCAAACACAAATGTCTCAGGTAGAGGAAAGAAGTATGATGCAGAGATGACAACATATTGGTTATGAATGAAACTTGGTAAAATAGTGAACTTGCTTTCAAACAACAACAATAAATGAACTCAAACCAAAAACCAAGTTGTTTAAAACCTAAACAGATAACAGTTATATCATGTGCATATGTGGCTAGTTCAAATGTGATATGAGGGGAATCAAGGATGATGAACACAGTAGGCAAGCTGCAGGCCAGGGCCAAAGTGGCCCTGCTGCCCAGAATTCACAAAAAAGGCCAATCATGGATGGAAATCAAACTTTGATCAAAACAGAACAGGAAAACCTCATGGTATCTCAACCAAACCAAATAAAATGCGATGAGGAACATGAAGATAACAATCAAAATGCTAAGCTTAAACAACAAAAAGAACGGTCATGCCATGCCAAGTGAAGTTGAAAGATGTAATTTGAAAGTCAGGTCATGAAATAGACACAAACAAGTTGAACCAAACTCACACACAAACTCAAAATATAATAATAAGTGTTTCCACACTTCAAAATTCATCACAAACCCAACAGAAAAGAAAATCATATGCCAGCTACTCATTAACATGAAAAGATGCATATTGAAGGCAATGACATGATTGGAAAAGGTTTAGACCAGGCAAACATCATACACAAGTCTCAAATGCATCAATGAATGATTCTAACACTTAAGATTGATCATGAAATGCATATTACAAAAACTGGCTCTCAAGTTGCAAGTGTAACACAATGGTGAGCAGGCTGTCAAGCAGAAGAGGCATATCATTCACAAAGATGTTTGGTTCATGTACACATACAAATCCTAAACATACTATCTAGAGGTCTCATGCTCATGAAATCACCTAAAACAAACTCAAACAGCAAAGTGAAGTGTGTGTTGCAGCTGTGGCTTTTCAAAACAGTTTTGGCAGTAAAATGATGAGGTTACAAATTGGTTTGGTCAAAATGTGCAGATTCATGATACACATATATCACATATATGACAACAGATGATGTTATGTTCAAAATTCAGGCATACTTTAATCAGAACAAAATTTGGTATGGTACATGATATGCAAGCAGCTGTTTTGAAATAAAATGGTGGTGCAGCAGGGCATTTGTCAAGTAAAGATGTTTCATGCTAAACTAATGACATACACATACCACAAATATGCAAACAAATGAGATCATTCCCAAGAATCAAATCAAATCAACACCAAGCAAAATATGGCATACTGGTTGTAAATAAAGCATGAAAAGGCAAGATTGTCAACATTCAAAAGCAGCAGGACAGGTCATGGCAGTTTGAGATAGTTTGGCACCACATACAACTTCTAAACATGTTAAATGGTGTTCTCACATAAAAATCACACACAAACTTCTCACAACCAGAAATGATAGGTTGGTTCAAACCTTTGACAGCAAAAACAAACAAAACCTCCCAGCAGGCCCTATAGCTAAGTCTCATGCTTTTCACAATTTCAATAAGTTTCAAATGATACAAACAAGATCAAATCAGAACAGACCAGCAGTTCAAACATATGAGGTACAACATTGTAGGCACATAACATTTCAATACAAAGACTCATGCCAATGGTATAGAAAAATAAGGCAAATATCACAATTATGAACAAAAGTTAAACTAGGTTCATACATGACCTAGGGGGTAGGGGAACCTAACATGTTATCCAAAACATCACCAATAAACTAGGGCTGACAGATCTAGGGCAAGCACATTAACATTTCATGTTTGGATCCCTAAAGCTAATCTTGTAGACAAAACCCTCAAAACAAGTTATACACAACATCAAAGTTCAATATTGTCAACATATCATCAACACATCATTCATGAATAATATACTTTAACAAAAGCAATACCATAGCCACAAAACATAAGTTCTTGACAAAGAACCAATATGGGACAGCATGATTATATTTTCACAACAAGCACTTCAAAATTGCAAAACATATCAATGTATGTATAATAAAGAGGTTGAGCATTACATACCTCTTGTATACCTTCTTGAACAAGCTAAAAAGCTAAGAAACCCAGAGATCTTCTTTTTGGGCAAAGATTTGGAGCTTTCTTCCTCTTGAAGCAATAAACTATCCTTTAAGGCAGTTTGAGTAATGAGCTTCCCAGCTGGTTTTTGAAACTTTGGACAGTTGAAATATGATATATATATATATATATGAGGTGTTGGGAGTGTTGAAGTGGTAGGAAAGACCTTAAGTAAAGCCTTGGCTTCCAAAGTGCATGAAAGTCAACATACAAAGGTATGAAGGTTGACTTTTAGATTGATGAGTTTTTTGATGAAAGTAATGGTTGGAACAGTTTCAAATGGCCATTTTAAGGGTGTATAGATGGTCTTTGAAGTGTTTTGATGTTTGGAAAAAGAACTAGCATGAAAAGTGGAAAATGGTGTTTTTGTGATTTTTGAGAACTCAAGCAATTTCAAGCAAGGATAGGAATGAGAGAACTATGAGTTTCTTGTATGTTCTTAATAGCTCTGGTGTGATTTGTAACTTAGAGAAAGGTCTCTATTTATAGGGAAAATGGAGGTGAGGGCAGCCTTGGCTTTTCCATATTTTGGAGGGAGATTGTGAAGTTTTGAATGAAATCTTGCCAAGATCTTGTGGCAGCTCTACACATCGGTTCCTTGGGCCAATGTTGAGAAAAATATCAAGGGAGATGGGAGGGATGAGATAACTGAAGTGAAGCTAAGAGGGGTAGGGGACTGCAGCTGCATAATCCTTCAAAAAGTTTCTCTTTCATAGTCTTTAAATGATTATTATATTAAGCCACTTGCTCCAAGTTGCCAAACCCATCAATACTTCATTTCTTCTGGTTTTTGCTTCATCTAAGCTTCAGATTATCAGAATACAACATGATCTAATGGCTGAGGATAGCCCAAGTTACTGAAATTTGAAATTTGGAAAGAGTTGAAGTGGTGACTTCAAGTGTGACAACCCCAACTTCCATGACCCATAACTTTCTGCTCACAAATGCTATTGAGGAGTTCTACCACAATTTAGAAAGCCCTCAAGTAGCTCTACAACTTTCATGTTTTTGAGATTTTCAAATTGTAGATGGAACTAGGTTGAAAAACCCCTCCAAGTTGCTGAAAAAAACATACTTAAAAGGCCAAATAACATAGAAATTTTCTAAGTTATTTCCCTTCTTAAAATGAATTTGGTCATAACTCCCAATCTATGCATTTTTTGACCATGGACCACTTTGGGACTTTTGTAGGACTTGCCAAGAGCTTTCTAATGAGCTTTGAACCAACTCAAATGGATGTGTGGCTGAGGAGTTATGGTCTTGCCCCTTTCAAAACCCTAATTCCCGATTTTTGCAATTACTTCCTAACCCTTGATCCAATGGTCATGAAATTTTATAGGAAGGTGCAATATGACATAAGGAACATTTTTGATTCACATCTTGAGGTCAAATTCCTTATGGTTGAAGAGTTTACTTTTCGGTCAACCGTACGATCAATCGGTGACCACCGAGTCGACTGCTCATGTTCTGGGTCTTCCAAGACTTTGAAACTTCTTGAGTGGACTTCACTAAGCCATATGAACCTTGTGGACCAAGATTTCATCATTATAACACCTTTTAAATCAAAATTCAAACTACAGTTGACCTTTCCTGATTGAAAACCCTAATCGGGGATCCTGAACTGCACTGTTCTCAATTCCTGGGTGACAACCTCAAATTGGATTCATACTTGACCCAATGTAGTATCCTTAATATTTTTTATATTTGAATCAATCCAAAACATTGATTGATCAAACCGTCGAAGTCTTGATTTTTGACGGTACGGAACCCTGATTCATCTGCATCTTGACAAAAATAAACTCTGAAATGGGTTAAGGTTAGTTAATCAAATGAATATGATCCTAAAATGATGATGCGGATCTAAGGGGTCAAAATTTGGGGTGCAACAGTTTTCCCCTATTTAAATATCTTCACTAGATGGCAATGAGAGATGACAATCCTCATAGAATCGTAGTGAAAGATATTTAAATATAGCAAACCGGAAATTTTGTCCCTTAGATCCGATGGTATGCAAAAGGACAAATACTGAAATGTAATGAGTTCTAAATGGTGTTCTATGATGCTTGAATGCAAGACAAATGCAGACACATAAGCAAATATAAAAGAACGACAATACGACGAGTAACCACTCACGAGGGACCCAACACACTAGGGAAAGATTCAAGGCAAATTAAGCAAGATAGTTCAAACATGACCAAAGATGTTATTCAAGAAAATCTTTCACACAAGGGACACAAATTCCACCAGGGAAGACACATCTTCATTGGGGAAAGGAGACACAAACCTCACTGGGGATAAACCAGATGAGGAAGCCTACTGGGGAAGAAGGAAATTCTCCACTGGGGAACGAAAGAAAAGAAACGCAAACCTCACAGGGGAAGAAATCCACTGGGGAAAACTTTGCTGGGGAATGGTTCCACTGGGGAAGCAAATCTTCAGCGGGGAAACGACGGAACAAAGACACGAACCTCACTGGGGATAACCAGATGAGAAATTTCCTATAACGAAGAGTTCAAACGGGATCTTCAGGAAAAGGTTAGAAACAAGACCGGACGCGCCGGGGAAGCTAGTATCCACTAGTTCTCTGAAACTCGATTGGGAAAGCAAAAGCTTCAACGGGGAAACCGGTGACGACCAGAACAACAAACAGTTTCAACTAGTGTTAGTTTCCAATAGACTTGCTGGGGAGGATGGTGACGACCAAATCAAAGTTCGGTTTCCAAAAAGTGCTAAATACCACTAGACTTCATGGGGATATGGTGACGACCAAATCAAAGTTCGGTTTCCAAAAAGTGCTAAATACCACTAGACTTCCTGGGGATATGGTGACAACCAAATCAAAGTTCGGTTTCCAAAAAGTGCTAAATACCACTAGACTTCCTGGGGATATGGTGACGACCAAATCAAAGTTCGGTTACAATTGGGAATTCCAAACAAATTCGATGACACACAGGACTTCGGCTGGGGGAATTGGTAACGAACGACTAAAACAAATAATTTTCAAGCAATGCCAGTAACCACTGAATTTAGAAAGAACTGGATTTTCAAAGAGTTTGGTGACGACCAGGTCTACAAACAGGAAGCATAAATATATCCCTCAATACCTTAGGAACAAAAACTAATATCCTCAAAGTGTTAGGGTACAACAGAGACACAACCTTCAACACGTTAGGATTGTACCCAAGCTCTCAAAATATTAGGAATGAAAGATGATCATCCTCAATACATTAGGATATAGAAGAGACACTACCCTCAACATATTAGGATTGGACGAAAACCCTCAAAACCATAGGATCAAAAGCTGAACATCCTCAATACATTAGGATATGCCAATGCGACCACCTTAGTCTCTGGGAATTTCTGAACTCGGGATTCAAAGTATTCATCTCCAGAGGTACACAACCTGTGCTCGGGATGGCAACAAACATATGTCTCCAAAGATACACAACCTATGCTCGGGATAGAAACAAACCTCTTCCAAAGGTACGAAACCTGTGCTTGGAATCCAACAATACATCTCCAAAGGTACGAAACCTGAGCTTGGGATGGCAACAAACATCTATCTCCAAAGGTACACACCTGTGCTCAGGATAGAAACAAACCTCTTCCAAAGGTACGAAACATGTGCTTGGAATCAAACAATACATCTTCAAAGGTACGAAACCTATGCTTGGGATGGAAACCATTTTGACTTAGTTTGGAATGATACACAACTAAATTGTCAATATCTGCCGTCCATTGATTGTCATAATGCCAGTTACCAACAGGCCTTACTTGAAATATGATTGGTCACCACCAAATGACTTATACCAGTATCCACTGGATTTTCAAACAAGGCTGGTTACAACTGTGTGTTAACGTCCTTAAGATAAGCTTCTCAAATGAGACTTCCACTTATTGCTGATGAAGGATAAGCTTCTCTGAAGAGATTGCCACTTATTGTTGATGAAGGTTAAGCTTCTCCCAAGAGATTGCCACTTACCGCTGAAGACGATTAAACTTCTTCGAAGAGACTGCGATTTATCGTCGAAGACGATTAAACTTCTCCGAAGAGACTGCCATTTATCGCTGAAGACGATTAAACTACTCTGAAGAGACTGCCATTTATCGTTGATGATGGTTAAACTTCTCCGAAGAGACTGCCATTTATCGTTGAAGACGATTAAACTTCTCCGAAGAGACTGCCATTTATCGTTGATGGTGGTTAAGCTTCTCCCAAGAGATTGCCACTCACCGCTGAAGACGATTAAACTTCTCCGAAGAGACTGCCATTTATCGCTGAAGAAATTTAAACATCTCCGAAGAGACTGCCATTTATTGTTGAATGAAGGTTAAGCTTCTCCCAAGAGATTGCCACTTATTGTTGAAGACGAATAAGCTTCTCTACAGAGACTGCCACTTATTTGTTGAAGATGAATAAGCTTCTCCGAAGAGACTGCCGCTTATCGCTGAAGACGATTAAGCTTCTCCCAAGAGATTGCCACTCACCGCTGAAGACGATTAAGCTTCTCCCAAGAGATTGCCACTCACCGCTGAAGACGATTAAGCTTCTCCTAAGAGATTGCCATTTATCGTTGATGAAGGTTAAGCTTCTCCCAAGAGATTTTCGCTTACCGCTGAAGACGATTAAACTTCTTCGAAGAGACTGCCATTTATCGTTGATGACGGTTAAGCTTCTTACCAAAGATTGCCACTCACCGTTGAAGACGATTAAACTTCTCCGAAGAGACTGCCATTTATCGTTGATAAAGGTTAAGCTTCTCCCAAGAGATTGCCACTTACCGTTTGAAATGATTAAACTTCTCCGAAGAGACTGCCATTTATCACTGAATGAAGGTTAAGCTTCTCCCAAGAGATTGTTACTTATTGATAAGCTTCTCCACAGAGACTGCCGCTTATTTATATTGCAATGTAAGATGTTCTTCTTGATAGATAGTGCAAAATAAATGCACATCCAGGTAGGTTCGGCAACCGACAGGGACCAAAGTTCAATCTAGAACCAAGCTAGAAAGAAATTGTCAAACAAGACCACAACCATTGAGAAATGAACTCAAATGGGGACACATTTTATCCAATCGTGGAAAAAGATAGCTGAAGCAACCATCATCCACAAGGATTAAACTCTGTGGGGAATTAAGAAAGGATGGACATTTTATGCTTAAGGGCTGACAACTCTATTGGAGAGAGACAACACACCCAATCACAGAGGAGGGAACCAAAGTGAAACAGGAATAGGTAGCAACCAAAGATAGCAAAAATGCCCAGATGGTATGTATATGCTTATGCCATGCTTATGTTTATGCTGACGAAACAGACCAAACAAAAACTGGAGATGAAATAAACATCTCGACACGGAGACCCAACCAACTTCACCAAAATTGAACATCAAAGGGATGATCATGAAGAACAACAATTCCATTTCAAGGTTACCACCTTCTTTGGGAGAGAGTAATCTTCTTAGGCCAAAACATCATGACTTCACTTGGATTGCCATTATGAATTTGAATTCTTTGTTCGATGAAAATCACATCGAAAGATTCCAATATCAACCGAAGTAACAACTTAACTGAAGAGGTTGGAAAATGGTATCATGAGAACAAAACATTTACGCCCCATGATGGTAATAATCCTTTTCAAGTGAGCAACGACTCTTGCGACGAATAGTCTTCAACTCTTTCTGCCCCAGATTACGTGGTCAGTGGGAAGAAACCATCAAGAGAACTTCATAAAAGAATCAGCATAAAGATGCTTCAATGTCTTCAAACTCTTATAGGGAGAGATTTACAAATCTCGACGTGATTGCCCCAGTTTAATGGTGCTTGCACAACAAAGTCTCGGACTGTGGAAGTAACAACTGGGTAACAAACCTGCCCCTGCTAGCTGGTAACTGCAAAAGATTTGCCCCAGACTAAACTGTCCATTGAGAGCTTCATCTGATCTTGACCTGGTCGGCTCTGATTAGCTGAACGTTGTAACAAATGATTAAAAAATCCTTCAAATTGATTACCTCAGACTGAGCTTCCTTTATTAAGTCAAATTCCCTAGCTGACAGTGCTTGTTGGGATTCTTTTGACATTAGATCGCCTTGCACGCAATGTTGTTCATTAAAAATTGGCAATTTTCAATGCAAAATTCATGCAATCTTTTGAAAACATTTTTTGATGAAACACACACGGCGGAGTGATCAAGTGATCAAAGTGAAAGCGATCCAATTATTTACAAATGATGGATAAAGTGATTAACACACACAATTAACAAAGATCATTAGGAGTCAGGTTATCCAACCTTGCTGTAATTATGCTTTCTAAATAACCTTACCTCAATTAGGTCTTTTAAGGGTTGTAACGTGGCTTGGTTCATGGTTCATGAAACAAAGGATAAAGGCTCAAAATTATTTGGTCCCATCCACTCTCCATGGTGAACTCAAATCCTACACTCAGTTAACTTAAACTATACATTCAGGTTCTTATAGACTTAAGAATTGAACTGATGATAGTTGGTGATGGCTTACAAACCTAAGGTAGTCACGACTCCCTTACAGTATTTGATAGGTTTTTGCTACTTGAGGATTTTTTAAGTGAAGAATCTTAGAAAATTCCTCTCTTTTTATCCCTGACTTTTGTTTGAACTGTTTTGTTCGAATATACAGTCAATGGGATGCCCCATTTTTGCCTAAGTCTCCTTCATATGTTTTGACTTAGCGGGCTTTTCAATTTTCTTTTTTTTCTTCTTCTCTCTTTTTTTTTAGAAAGGAGTGACTGCCTAGTTTAATGGATACGGTGAACCATCCTTGTCTTTTATGCTGAAAAGCATCTTCGACACTTGCTTGTTGTGTGCGAAGGAAAACCTGAGTGCACCACCTTTATATGAAAAGTGTCTTGTATGCACATATCTTCAAGTTAACTGAGAACTACCCACCCCAGGTTTGAGATTTAAGGTTTTGTTTTTGTAAAGAAAGAAAACTCCTACTTCTAGGCTCGAAGGGGTTAACGAGGGATTATCTTCCTTATTTCTCCAGTGTTTAGGGATTGAAACAATGCCTTACATCATCAACAAAGTTACATTGAAAGCATATCGACAGCAGTTATGGACATGATTTTCATCATCCTCCCCAATCTTTGCTTTAAACAACAGTTTAGTAAAGAAAAGAAATTTTTGGATTTTTGGTATTTCATAACAATGAAAGGAAAAAGAAAGAGTGAAACAAATGGACTTAATCAAAATATGTAAAAACATTTCATTAATATTGCCAAATTCAAATAACAACATCTTACAAGAAAATCCAATGCAAAGAAAACACAACAAAATGCTGAAACAGTCTACAGGTGCCAGCCTTAGGGAATTAAAATTGTTTAACAAAATAAGGAAAGAGCACTATCAATGGCCTTCTTCTTTAGTCCACCCTATGCAGGGACAGGGTTGCTTCTTCGTCAAGCAGAAGGTTGACTTGCACTCGAGGTTCACATATCTTGAAAGATAGGACTCCTGCTTCAATCATCTCTTTTACCTTGCTCTTGAGGATGTAGCACTCCTCAATATCATGACCAGGCGCTCCATGGTGGAATGCACAGAAAGCATCAGCGGTAAAATAACTCTGGTGGCCTGGAGGGAGAACGGGTGGAATTTCCTTTTGAACTAAACCATTTTGCAAGAGTATAGGGAACAACCGTGCATAAGGTATAGGAATACCCTGAGACCCACCGTATGGCTGATTGGTAGACGAAGCCGATCCTTCTTGTCGTTGGGACAAGATCAAATCTCTGACAAAGTTTGTCAAACTCCTTTTGGCACGCTTCACCCTTTCTAGCTTGTCACTAAGCTTCTGATTTTCCTGTTTTTGAGTATCCATCATATCCCCGACGGCAGCAGCGAAAGCTTCAGTGTTTTTCTTCAAACGAGAAACCTCTTCTCGGAGGGCTTGATTTTCTTGCTCAAGACGATCCATTCTTCTGAGTGCTATCCCTTGTGATATACTCTCCCCCTTTTCTTCTAATATCAACAGAACACAGAATGAACCAAAGGACCGACGCATCGAAGAATGATATGCAAAATGTTGATGCAAGTGCAAAAATGCAACTGGTTTTACAAAACTCAGAAGTTTGATTAGGTTAAAACCCCATTTCATTAATCGTTGGAAAAGTTACAACTTTTAAAAATACCAGAGATCGACTGAGTTTTAAAAAACTAGTTGCGACATGATATGCTTATTGTAACACCCATTTTAATTATTTTTGGTTTCAGAGTTATTTTATTCGCGGATGTGTTTTGAGAAATTATTTGAAGGATCAAGAACTCATGATATTGGTATACAATGATAAAAATGTGATAGTTGATAGTAATGTAATATTATTATTAATTATTATCATTATTATTACTAATATTAATATATGAGAAAAATATAATTAAATGGAATTTTGGAATTAAGTGGATTTTGTGAATTAAAAGAATTAAGAGGATTATTATTATTATTTGGATTTTTGGATTAAAAGAATTATGAGAATATGAGTTCTTTGGATTAAAAGGGAATTATTTGGGATGGGGGGTGATATTGTAATTTTGGAAAATGAGAGGAACACATGCACGGGAAAACAAGCGAAGAACACGATGGAGGAAGGTTGAAGCAAAAGTTGAAGCTTGGCCAGGAGATCATCAAGATTATCAATTCGTGTGGATGGAGAAGTTTCATCAACATCAGCATCGAATTTGAGGTTGGGGAATTTAACGGTTAAATGGTTTTGCATGTAAATTGGTAGAAAGGGGAAAATCCCCAATCCCCATAGGATATGATACTCTGATGTTGAAGGAATGTTATTGTTGTTGTGATTATGTTATTGGAATGTGTTGATTCGGTTGCATGTGGTTGTGCGGAGTGTTTGAGTGTATTGAGGTTTTTCGGGTAAATTCGAAGTTGAGCCGAAAGCTGGTTATTAGAGTTGAGTTGATTAATTGTTGCATAGAATCGGGAACAGACCCCGTGACTAGTTGCAGTATGTTGTTGGTCGTGGGTTTCGAGTTAATCGGGCGAAATCGGTGTGGGAGGTGACTCTGCGGTGCAGAAATTTTTATGAGTACGCAGGTATTCGCTGGCCGAGTGAGGGGCGAGCCTTCGCCAGGCTTCGCCGGGCGAACTAGCCAGCGAGTGCTGGTAGAAGCTTCTGTCTGACTTCACCAGAGGTTTCTCCAGGCGAATGGCAGCGAGCCTTCGCTGCGGGGCTTCGCCAGGCGAATGCGCCAGCGAGCCCGACAGCAACTTGTGTTTTTGCTGCTGTTTTGTGTTGTTTCCTTGTGGTTTTGGACCCTTGTTGGTCATGTATGATGAGGAGCTTGCTGGAGAGCTGAGGTGAGTGTATATGTGGCGTCGGGACGTGACTACTGTGGTACTCGTGGGATCATGATATGTGGATTGGGGTATGTTACGATACCTGTATGTTGTGTAGTGCAGGATGTGAACTCCTTGATATTCACTTAATTCGAGAGATTGTGTCAGTGTATGTTAAGATACATGTATGTGGTGATATAAGAGTGCTGAGTGCGATTGAATTGATGTGCTATGATGATAGCTGGGTGCTGAGAGTGTGTTGAGGGTTGTAGGGCTGTGTGGCCGGCGTTTATCGCAATTGACATAATCGGTGGATTATGTGTTGAGTCTAGATAAGTATGGATGTGTATGGATGTGTAAGGATGTGTATGTGATATGTATGCACTATGTGCTATGTGTGGTGATATGTGGTGATGAGTGGATGCATAGGATCGATACGCTTGTTATGCATTGTGTTTGTGTGTTGTGAGATGGATGTGGAGCCGTAGGATCGATACGCTTTATGTGCGTTGCATTTACATACTGTAGTATGAGGACTGGATCAGTAGGATCCATACGCCTAGTGCGCGTGGTATTGATGTGTTGTGTGCGAGATATGAGGATCAGTATGATCGTTACGCCTTGAGTGCGTTGTGTTGGTGTGTTGTGGTGAGTGGATCCGTGAGGATCGGTACGCTTATTATGCGTTGCACTTATGTGCGGCTATGTGATATATTTGGGTCAGAAGGACCGACGTGTAAGTTCAGAGTATGCCTAAGAGGGGGGTGAATTAGGCTTATAGAAACTTTTTCAGATTTTTGGTGTTCTTTAATTTTTCTTTGGTTATGTTCTTGGTGATGGATGCAGTAGAAAGCATAAAGAAAGTGAACACCAAGATTTATAGTGGTTCCCCTCACAATCCGAGAGTACTCCACTTCCCTTTCAACACGAAAGAGATTTTTTTACTATTGTTTAAGAAAGTACAACCTATCACACCATCAACCGGTGAGGCCTACTAACAAACAATTTCAACAACTTAGGATGCAAGAACAATCCTCTTGCAACACTCACCCTTGTGTCCAACAATCCTGGATCACAAGTCAAATACGAGTAATTCTAATGATTTGATGAGAGTAATAATAATGATATCAATACAAAGATTGATCTTCTCCTTTAATCAGAATTCACAACTTAATCTCAATACAAGTGTTCAAATGAATGGATGTGAAAGGTTATGCAAGTATGAACACTTTTTGAATGTATTTGAAATTATTTGAAAAGTAGTGAATATGATTCAATGATTGTTTTTGAAAATTGTTGGAGGTATTTTTTCAAAAATAAATTTTCAGAATTTATATTGGTAAAAATACCCATTCAAAAAGGTATAATTATGTGTAATTCAAAATATGAAATGGTATAACACTTACACAACATTTGAATTCAAAACCAAGCAATTTTTCAGAAAACGTTCAGTGTTAATCGGTTAACCTATATGGTTAATCTGTTAACACTGGAACGTTAGGCCAGAAAATTTAAGTTTTGAAATGGTTAACCGGTTAACCCATATGGTTAATCGGTTAACACTGTTATTTTTCAGAAAAATACTTAATAAAACAATGTTATACCAATTTCAATTGTTTCAAAAACATGTTCATGCATTATGATCAAATGATAAATTATTTGAACACTTGTATATCAATTCAATTAGAGAATTTTGATATACCATAGCTTGTGTCCAAGTCTTGAAAGATGATCGAGCAAATGTACATGAAGCTTGAATGTTGATCACTTCCATAATACTTTGATCTTGGTATTTGAAAGCTTTTGACTTTTTGCACAGATGAAATGAGCTTGAGTCTTGTTGTTGTCATCATCAAAACCTTGAAACCTTGAGATGAAGCATGCTTCTACAATCTCCCCCTTTTTGATGATGACAACCAATTGAGTCTTGTGCAATATTTTGACGATGTTTGGTCATGGTCTTGTTTCTCCCCCTATGTCCATGAACTCCCCCTATCTAAAACAGAGACAAAAATTCTGCCAAAAATTCTGCACACATAGACATTAGAAAGCTAAAGCTCTTCTCCCCCTTTGTCATCAGCAAAAAGGAAGGATCTTTCAAACAAGACTAGAAAGTATCGACAATTATGAAAGCAATCAAAAGAATAATCAAGTAGGTAAGCAAAGCATACTGAAATAAAATTAAACATGCAGCAGAGTGCAACCAAAATAGAGTATGAGTACAACGCAACTGAAACAGAGTTAAGAACATAAACTTAAAAATTTAATGACTAGAAAGTGTTGCACCCTAAAATTTGCTCAACCTTATTCACTTGGTTTAGGTTTCAATATCATTAGCATTTGCATATAGAGTCATGTACATAGTCTAATCATCTGCATAGCATAAGCATAGCAAGTCATCCAACAAGGGACCAATCATTATTCTCATCTCCATGAGCCTACCAAGAGGTTATTATCCAAATTCAATCACACTCAATTCATCAGAAAGAATTTGGAAGCTAAAGAAGTCAATGGATCAAGCAGTACATCTATTTCCTATCTGAGGGTATCTGGGGATCATCAAAGAAGTTGTGAGCTGTGAATTGGAGGCATGGAGAGTATCTAGACATTATGGGAGACTTAGAAAGTCACTTGGAAAAGGAGGCAAGTCATTGATATGATCACAAGTATTGCAGTTGAAGACAGTCAACTAGGGTTTCATCTGGGGTCAACTCTAGGTCAACTCTAGGTCAATTGATTGATTGAAAGGCATTAAGGTCTATTGGAGAGATGTGGGGTTCATCATTTGAAATGTAGAGAAGGATATGTTGTTATGCTAAGAAGAAATCAAGAGGAATCAAGGAGAAGAGGAGTTTCTAAATTAGGGTTTCTATGTAAAATCCCCTAGTTTAGGTCAAATTTCCAAGCAAGATAAGTCAAAATGCAAGCTTCAAATGGATCCTTGGCCAACATGAAACTTGTATGGGATCTCAAGACCTTTAATTTTAGTGGTGGAAGACATCAAGGAGATTTATAAAACTCAAGTTATGGTCCTTGCAAGTTACAAGTCATCTGAGGTATCTGAAATTTTGTCTTTGAAAGTGACTTGACTTCCAAGCAATTTTTACCCCTCAAGGAGATTTCAAATGAATTTCTGGCCAACATAATAGTTGTTCCTCATTGTCTTAGCTTTCTATAATGGTATAGTATGCCTTCATATGATTTGTGGAACTCTACTTATGGTCTTGGCAAGAAAAGGGTATTTTGGTCATCTGAGGATTACAGGTCATTTCAAGCCTATGCCCAAAACTCATACAAGGAAGCTTCAAATGGAAAACTTCACAACATAAAACTTGTTCCAAATGACATTTTGAGTCTATAAAAGTTACCATGAAAGATTGGAAAGATTCATAGCACAAGGTTTCAAAATTGGTGGATTTAATGAATAAAAATGACCTAAAAAATGAGATTTTTCATACTTTGGCCAAATGAGGGGAAATTATAGGTCATTTTGATTGGAAAAATCATTCTGAGAACATTGGCTAAAGTGGAATTTTGAGTTTGGTTCAAGTTTTGAAAGTTATTCATGGTTACTTATAATGGAAGTTACATAATCCAAATCCAAGGGAAATCATGCATGGGAAGCTTCTCCAAGCTTCTAGGAGTTTCTAACCTCAACTATATATTGATATGAAGAGGTTCATGCAAGGGTTGGTGCTTCATATTGTTCATAACACCAAGTTTCACACACTTTTTCCAATTTGCAAAATCAACTCAAACTCTCCCAAATCTCCATCAATTTCCACAATTCTTGATCTGGTATTCATCATCATCATCCATAGATCATAATTCACACAATTTTTTGGTAAATTGAAGGAGGATTCGAGTTGTGCAAGTTCACCATTCAAAGTGCAAGAACTTTGGAATTGGGAGATTCAAAGCCTTGGAGCACCATTGGTTGCATACAGAACTCATCATTAAGTTCTTGGATCATTTTTCACTCACTTCAAGCCTTGGATCAAGAGGATTTAGCACCTGTTTTCATAAATTGCACCAGGTATGTTTCTCATTCGAATTGGCTGTTTAGGTTAGGATTATTAGGTTTTGTTAGCATAGAAAGGTTAAGATAGGATAGATGATTAGTTTTGGTGAGTTTGAGGAAGTTTCATGGAGTTTGCCATAGGTGTACCAAATCTGTTAGGGTTTGTATCTCTTGGATTAAAGCACGAAAATCTTCATTGAATGGCTTGTTATGATCAGCATAAGATGTAGATGAGTTTAGGACAAGAATTGGTGTGAATTGAAGCAATTGATAACAGGTATTAATGGTGGAGTCAGACTGTTATTCTCTTCGAGTTGGTTTATTGAGTGAGTGTTAGGAGAAGTTATGGTCATGGCTGCGTAGAGGGAAGTTTATAGAACAACTTTGCTTTTGGAATGGTGTGATTTCATGGTGAATGGAGGGAGAACAGAGGAGGAGAAGTTCGTGCATGGCTATGGTTTTTCAAGGTTAGGGTTTACTCAAGGTTGAAGATGACTTGCAAGCCGTTTGATCTAGCTTTGACATTTGACTGGGAACTCAATCCAACGGACGCAATTGAACGAAAAACGGAGGGAATTTCAAACAATGAAACGCACCGTTTCATTAAAGACTTCAGACTGGGCTTTGCATTCGCTTGCTTTTGACACCCCCGTTCCCAAGCCCAATTCCATTTACACTGAAATAATTACTTTTCACACCGTTTTGGTTTTTTTAATTTTTGTTGGCTTTCTGATTGATTCCTGGGCCTCACATTCGCTTACTATTCGCACCCCACTGCCTGGCCTAGTTCTCTCTTTTAACTGACTTTACTTGCTTTCTGCACCCTTTGCATATTAATTCATTTTATTTTATTTCAAAAAAACATTAAATCTTTCAAAAATCATAACAAATTGTAAAATGCATATTTTTCATTGGTTGTTTTTGCATTCTTTTCTTAATTTTGTCAAGAAAATTGTCATACAAAAAAATTAATAGTTCATTTCATTTTTATATTTTTAGCATATTTTTCTTTTAATTAGGTGTAAATATTGTTTTGTTTAGTACATGATTTTGTTAATTGTAGTTTGATCAAATGCTTTAATATTTTTAACCCATTATTTTTAGGGTGATTAGTAGATAAGGTTAGCTTGTATATACAATTTAGTTCATATTTTTAGGACTTAGTTTTAGGTGATTAGTTTAGGTGTGAATAACATGAACAAAATTAGGGTTTAAGTGACAACATAGGTGAAGTAGTTCTTTTCCCTTAGGATTTAGAGATTGAAAGTTTGGGGCATGGGACTATAGGGATTATGGGTAGTTATTAGATCCCTTAGAAAATATCAGGATTCCCCTACTGCTATTAATATTGTCTGTATTTGTTTGACTGGTGTGGTGTGCCCCCTCTGGGGATTATGATTTGTCTGTGTGGGTATTGGGATTGCTTGGGGATTGGGAGAGCTGAAGACTTGTGATGATGAAGCCATTGGAGACCCAGATGCTGAAGACCAACCTCCAGAGTTGAAGAGGAGATTCTTGCTAGCAGCTGTTGAGGAGACTAGGGTTTAGGAGCTAGGCAGAGCTCTAGATTAGAAAGCTTGTTTCCCAAACATGGAATGCCTTGTCTGCATCCATCCTTTCTCTATGATTCAAAGTCTCTTTCAAATATCCACCTCCTTCCTTTGGAAGGATCAGTGAATGTATTTGAAAGATTGAACTTTTGAGGGAAAATTATATGTATAATGTTAACAGTTGATGAACCACCCTTGGTAGGTAATTGACTGTCTAACATTCATTCACGTCATCTGGTTGACTGATATTCATCTTGGAGATTAAGACTTGAAGAAAAGCCATTGCAGATTGAAGACTGATGACAAAGACCTTGTTTGAAGGCTGTGGAGATGGAGATTGATGCTTGCTGAAGCTTGAAGCTGATTGGTGATGACTTGAAGTCAGGTGTTGATGCAGAGCTGCTGTGGCTGTTTATTTTTTTTGCTGTTCATTTCTGATGTATTGATTGGTTTTCCTGACTGTATTGTTTGCTGTTTAACCTGTTGGGTTGAAAGTGAATCCTGTTCACTTTTGCCTATTGTTTTCTAGGTTCGAGGTTGAGTGGGACTCCCTTGCCTCGCTTGTATTGCTGCATCCATGCATTTTACTGCTTTATTGTATATATCTGCTATTGTTTCTGTTTCCGTCTATTCCCTTAGGATCTCTGTTTCTCTCTGCGCAAGAGAGGAGCATGATAGACACTAGGTCTTAACCCATGCATGATAACATTAGGTTAGTTTGATTCCCTTCGCAACCGTAGGTTAGAGTTCTGTCTCTTCTTTCTCAAAACAAACAGAAAAACACAATAAAGATTTCAAACACAATAAAAGACACTTCTTCCGTAAAAGAATGTGAACTCATCAAAACGTCATTTTTGTCCGCTTGGACCAGTAATAAGGAAAAACCCTTTTTCAGAAGAAATAAAAGCAATCAAGACAGACTTGTGTCGTACGTGGCCCGAACTACGTTTGCTCTGATCTTTCATGCTGTATGAAAGTACGTAGGCATAGGATGCGATATCCTAGCGAGCAACCTTCCCCTCCTTTCCCGTAGGTAGGCGAACTACGTTGACTCTGATTTCTCGTCCCAGACGGGAATACGTAGGCATAAAGTGCGATACTTTGCCGAGTCATTTTATTTTCCTTTCAACCCCTAACCCTATAGAGTAGATAGAATAACAATCCATACCCGAAAACAAGCGTGGATCCCGTCGAGTACGACGGACGTGAGGGGTGCTAATACCTTCCCCTTGCGTAACCGACTCCCGAATCCAGGTTTTGGTTGCGATGACCATACCTTTTCCCGTCTTTGCGGTAGGTTTACTCTGAGCGTTTCATTTCCCTCCGTTGGGATAAATAACGCACGGTGGCGACTCTTCTGTTCAGCCGGCGCCCATTTTCGCAGTAGCGACAGCTGGCGACTCTGCTGGAGATCCAACGTCCCCTGGCTGCTGAGGACTGCGATAGTTCTTATGCATTTGGGATCCAACGTCCCTTAAGAGAGTCAATCCTAACGCTTGTTTTCCCGTCGAGGATTTTGTATGGATTTATATTTCTGACCTTTATTTTCAGCATTATATATATTGATTATTATTGCTGTATTGGGGTGTGATGGGTGGTTCTTTGATTGAGAGATAAGTCGGACCTGGGCTTGAGTGCACCTAGAATTAGAGTAGAAAGTAGTGGGCGCGTGCCGACTTTGCTTGCATTAGTGTCTCATGAAATCTACACTCGGACGAGGTTCTTCTGGTTGGCTTCTTTTTCTACCCTTTGGGTCGAAGGGGTTGTTGGTCAGCTGAATTGTCGACTCCGGGAACCGATCATTTGGATGTTGGCTAAGTGAGGCCTCTTCAGGATTTGATGATGCCACTCCTTCTGGGAATCGTATCATCAACCCTGAAAGTCTGTGACGCCGACGACCGCATAGGATGCCGTACCTTTGTCAGTTACTAGGACATCCACCTGTGAGAGGGTTCGGGGTCATGCAGGTGACTAGACCTTCAGACTACCGGTTTGTTTCTTGATCAGAGATCCTGGGTATTTATGGAGAGTTCTGAGGTCTGTTAGAGACCAGTGGGAGAGTTCTGAGGTCTGTCAAAGACCAGTTGGAGATGTGATTTGAGGTCTACCAGAGACCAGTTGGAGTTATGGTTGGAGGTCTGTCAGAGACCATTGTTGGAGCTTTGTTTTAGGTCTATCTGAGACCAGGGTTTGAGGATTTCTAAAGAGTCTATCTGAGACTTCTTGATACGGTTCAGGCTATTCAGCTACGGCAGTTGGTCCCTGTTGCATGTTACTTGCATTGCATTGTTTGCATACCCATTATCATTGCATCCCATTAACGTGTGTCTGTGCTGCAGGTGCATTTGCATATCCTCCGATTCTAGTGCCCAGACTTCTGAGTATTGATTATGGCTGGTATGAGGAAAACAGTTGCGTATAAGCTGCCTACACCTGATATTAATCCTTTGCTCGGTCTGATATCTCTTGCTGATGAGGAGGTTAGGAGAAGCTTCAGAATGAGTCATGGGAGATTACTGAGATTAGTCTGCAAGCCCACTGCTGATGAGATGAACGGGTTGTACACCTTGATGTAGTTCTACGACCCCGCATTGAGATGTTTTACGTTTGCTGACTTCATTCTAGGGCCTACCATTGAGGAGTACGTGGAGTTTACTGAGCTACCAGTGCAGAACAAGGTTCCCTTTATTCACTCTGCCGCTGAGCCCCAGTTGGAGGACTTAGCCAAGGCCTTGCACATGGACGTTGCAGAACTGTTAGTGACTTCTTGGCTTGGGGTTTCAGGTTTCTCTCTTGATTTCCTGGTTGGCAAAGCTCAGGAGTATGCCAAGAGCGGATGTTGGGTGGTTTTCAATGCTATTTTGGCTCTATGCATTTACGGAATTGTGTTGTTTCCTAACTTGCCCAATTTCGTAGACTTGGACGCTTTCCATCTATTTGCTGCTGGCAATCCAGTGCCCACGTTGATCGGAGACTTCTACCACTCATTGCACTACAAGAATGAAAACAGAAGGGGAAAGGTGGTTTACTGCTGTGCACCTTTGTTGAATATGTGGTTCAAGAGCCACCTTTCCATGAAGGGATCTTTTGTGGAGAGTGCAGCCACAGCTAGCTGGTCAGAGCGCCTGATGAGGCTATCTTCCGAAGACGTTGAGTGGTTTGATCGAGACCTGCTAGGGTCTGAGCTTATATTCAGTTGTTCTGGGTACCCTAATGTCCCGCTGATATGAAGAAAAGGTTGTATCAACTACAACCCATCCTTGTTGGTCCGTCAGTTTGGATATGCGCTGAAGAACCCACCAAAGGAAGAAGAAGTACAGGAATCTCTGTACTTCACCGGTGATTTGAAGGGGGAGTTATTAGCCAAGCTGCAGCATGCCTGGACGCGTATTAACCGAAGGGGGAAGCCGTTGTTAGGGAAGAATGACTGTCAGGCTTACGCACCTTACAGGGTTTGGATTCAAGAGAGAGCGAGTCAGTTGCGGATGCCATTTCCAGATGCACCAGCCCTTGTCCCTATTCCGGTAGAAGAGCCAACTACTGTGTCCAGGGAAGCCTACGAGCATGTTGTGAAAGAAAAAGAAGCCTTGATGAAGATCAACGAAGGGTTAGAGCAGGAGCTAGCCCAGGTACGCAGTGAGAAAAACAAGGTCGTGCATGCTTTCCAACAGCAGATTGAGCTAATGAACAGACTAGGGGCTGAGTTGACTGAAGAAAGGAAGAAGCGCGAACGTCTGGGGCAAGAGTTCAGAAGCTCCCATGACATGCTGGAATCCAAAAAGAAGGCACTCGACGCAGCTCACCGAGAGATCTCTTCTTGCAACAAGACTTGGAATGCTACGCTCACCAACAATAAGAAGAGGGAAGATAAGTTGAAGCAGCAAATTTCCGACCTCGAAGAGCAGTTGAAGTCCAGCATCAAGAAGTGTGAAGAAGAAGTGATGGCCCGGTATAGTCTCCAGAATGCACTGAACAAAGCCATCAAAGGCAGGGACGAAGCCGTGTCTCAGAAGCGGAAGTTAGAAGATCGCTTCGGAGAAGGGGCATGGGAGGAAACTGCTGGCGACGTGCGACGTGTTCTCAAACGAAGAAATCAACTTGTTGAAGGGCTGCTTACCCGACCCGGTCATCCAGAGACCAAGCAGTTAATAGAAGAGTACCGGGCTTATGGGAATACTTGATCATTTCATGTATTAACTTGTATGCTTTATTTGCATAGTGCTGACCATCACCAGGATTGTTGGTTGAGGTCATGCCTTCTTATTGAACTCGGTGATATTGTATTCTGGGCTTAATGGTTTTCTCTGCAATATATGAGGCTTTCTGTGATTCAGCTCCGATCTTTGTATTGCTAGCACTGTCACTGCACTGGCACATTCACACTAGAATCGGGGAATGATATTCCCTAATGCACAAACACATTTTGCATTGAATTCACCTTCATATTGCATTACAGGTAATTATTAAACTGTATCTCATCTCCTGCATCTTCCAGGTCCTCCAAGATTAGCGACCGAAGATTCCCCTGGCATTCAACCAGAAGCAGCAGTAAGGAAGTCATGAGTCAGGATCAGACTGAGATGCAAGAGGTGCACGACAACATAATGTGGCTCATACAGGTAATGGAAGCCATGGCCGAGAGTCAGAAACAGTTGCAGAATATGGTGCAGCCTCTTATTGCACGGGCTAATGATAGAGCTGCCGATTTTGCTCAGCTAGAGAATCAAGGTTTTCTCCCAGGCCGCATACTCCAACTTGTGGGGATAGACATCAAGCAGGTTCAAGCAGAATTAACGGATGTTCGAGGCCAGCTGGGGCAGTTCACGAAAGATATGCAAGCATTGCGCTCGAATCAAGAGACGCTAGAAGAAGAGAACTGCCGATTGAAGGCACAGATGGGGTTGATGGCTGAAATACTAAGGAACATACTCAGAAGAGAAGGAGGGCAAATGTCTGAAGACGCGGCGGGCTTGTCTGCTCCTCAGGGGTCTGAAGAACCGTTACCCACGCATGACAGGCGTAAGAGACCCTCTCCACGATTCGAAGCTCAGGATTCTCCTCGTCAGCAGTCGCAATTGATTTTGCAGAATAACCCAAGGAGGTGTGGCAAGAGGATGAGGTCTTCTAATAGAGTATTTGATGAGATCCCTGTGGATTATGATCAGCTAGTGCAACTCTTGTTCCAACTTCAACTGGTTGAGCCCCGCATTTTGGTTCCACTGACAGGGCAGCCGCCACCAGACTATGACCTGAACGCCCATTGTGCCTTCCACTCCGGCGCACCGGGGCATAACATTGCAAACTGCAAAGCTTTTAAGCATAAGATTCAAGATTTGCTGGATGAGAAAATAGTTGAGTTTGTACCGGGGGGTATAAAAGTTTCAGGGACTGATATTCCCATTTCTCCGCCAGAGGTTGCAGACAAATCGAGGTATATCCCAGAGCTACTGGAAGCTAAGTCCCCATGTCCACAACAGTTGCCGATGCCAGGGTTGAATTTAAGGATGATAGCGCTTGAGCCTAAGGAATCGTCCGAGCAAAGCCAGCAGCATACAAGATGCCAGTATCCGGCTCAACAAAGAATTCGGGGAAAGAAGCCAAGGAGGGTGTTTGAAAAGCCTCCCTCAACGTACGCAGATTTGTTACAGACACTACTAAGATTGAACTTGGTGGAGAAAAGAACTCTGGCGCCAATGACAGGCACTACTCCGCATGGCTATGATGCAAGCAAGCACTGTGAATTCCACTACGGGGCTCCCGGACATGATATTGAGGGCTGCCACGCGTTCAAGCATAACGTCCAAGATTTAATCGATAGCAGGGTTATTAACTTCTCTGATAGGGTCCCCAAGGTGGTGCAAGGCCATAGACAAGCAAAAGCCGGGGTGATGAAAAAGTTTCCCAGGTTTGATCGGGCCGTTGAAAGAAGATCGAGACAGCAGTAGACTATCCCTGATAATGGTTGCTGAGGATGGTTGACTCGCCAATAAGTCAAAGTGCAGGAAGTCCAGTTCTGAGACACCGACATTCTTCATGTTATCTTGTTCATGTCTTCGCATTTGTAGTTTCTTTTCTGTGTAATTGCAAATTCCGCTCTTAAAACTTGTTGTTTTTTCAATTGATATTGATAAACGAAATGAATATGCATGTTTTGAATTAATCCAGTCGTGTTCATTCTTTGTGTTTCTTTAATGCTTAATGCTTGTTTTAGCAGGAATCCGGGGAGGATGACGAAAACAGATGACGAATAATATTCCGATTGTATGCTTTTGGATAAAAAACTTGTTGATGAGATACATGCATTGTTTCAATCCATAAACACCGGAGATATAAGGAAGATAATCCCTTGATAACCCCTTTGAGCCAGTAGTAGGAGTTTCTTTTTTTGAAAATGAAAAAAACCCTAAATCTTAACCCGGAGCAGGGTAGGTGTCAGTTAGTTTGACCAAGCGTTTGAATCGTGGAAGGAGTGTCCGTACAAGGATCAATCACACCTCTGGAGGTCGTGCTCAAAGAACCACAATGGTTAAACCTCGCCGACAAGGAGTGAAACAGTCACATTATTCCACAAAAAGTCAGACAAACCAGTGTCACACGACTTGTTCAAAAAAATGGAAAAGCGAAAAGAATCAAGCCCGCTAAGTCAAAACTTGAAAACAAGTGACTTAGGCAAAAAACAGGGGCATCCCGCTGGACTGGAAAATCAAAAGAAGCTCAAAAGATACTCAGTCCAGGCAAAAATTAGGGAATGAAAAAGCGAAAAAACGAAAAGGATTACAAGAGAAAAATCCTCAAACAGGACAAAGTCGTGTGACTCTAGGCACCCAAAGACGAAAAGCAAATGACTGTCACAAAAAAAATGTGTGGTATCCTGAACCATCACTCATATCACTCAACCTTTGAAAGGTGAGCGCTTGTGTCGATTTAGCTGAACATAGGATTGGAGAACATCATGGAGAATGGGTGGGTTAAAATAAGCTTTGAGCCTTTGTCTTTCCTTGTTAACCGTGAACCCGACCACGTTACAACCCGAAAAAGTCCTAATTGAAACAGGTTTTGGTCAAGAGCATACGTCAGTAAAGATCGCATCGGAACTGACTCCTAAAAGGGTTCCTCTTACCAGCTTTCATATTGACATTTTGATAATTGATTCATTACATGTCACAAATTTTTTTTCCAGTGAACAGACTTGGATTTTGAAACTGTCATATGCATTGCGTTTAATATATCTTTTATGCAGAACAACTTGTGTTACTCGCGAGTAAGCGCATGCCGACAGGAAAGATTCCTACAGTGGAAGGTCTGATCAAGATAAAATGCAGAATGCCCAAATGTTTCGTGAACTGGGGAAAGCTATACTGATTAATTCAGGTAGAGTCAGTCATTCTAGAATCAGTAAATCTAGGGCAGTCAGGTCAAGATTTGGCAAATCTCTCATAGCTATGGGCCTTGCTCCACGAATCAGTCAATCAGGGGCAAAGGCATTACCAGACTAAGGTCACCCTAGGAGCACGAGAGCTACTTTTGACAGAGTACCTCTTCGAGGGTCGAAATTGTAGAAGCGGTTCATGTCTGGCTTTCAGGATACAAAGACTACAGGGTCCATCCCAAAATTGTTGCAGATTCAGGGGCAAGCTATTTCAAGATAGAGTCCTGAAATATGCAAGAACACAGACTGGGGCATGATAGTATCCCCGAAGCAGAGTTCCGAGAAGGTGGGCTATCAAAAGATTGCAGTGTGGACCAGGAGTTCGTAGCGAAAGATTCGATCCCCGCGCAGGTCGCGTTTCCGAGATAACAATGTTCCCTACTGAGGAAGGATCGAATTCCCCAGCTAGTCGTGGCTTATTCGAAGGACATTCTCTAGCCAAGTCATTTATCCTCAGCAGAGTTTGGCGGATTCCTTATCTCAAGCAGAGTGGTTCAGCCGCAACAGATTAATATTTGTGAGCTAAATCCAGACAGTTCACCTTTCCCCGCAGGGTCATTTACTCTCCCCCAACGGAGTCAGTTGATTGTCCCCAAGAGGATCATTCCGTCCCCAGCGGAGTTCTCTCTTTTTAGCAAGTATTTTCAGTCCTCCCAGTGGAGCTCGAAGATTAAAACTCTCCCCAGGCAGAGTTGGTTGTGTGTCCCGACATTTATTTTGTCGGAATACCGTGGGGTACCTGTTCACTCTCCAGCAGAAATCCAATCATATTGTGCACATCTGCTATTCCCCAGCAGAGTTATATTCCCCAGCAGGGTGTTACTTCAATGAGGTGCTTGGTTAAGTTCCTAATTTCCCAGCAAAGTTGGCTTCACTCTTCCAGCATTTATTTTGCTGGAATAATTATGTAACAGCTGGCTATCCCCAGCGGAGCTGGCATTATCTTCAGCATTTATTTTGCTGAAGTGGTTTCTGTATCCCAGCAGGTGGAGAGAGCTCTTGCTCAAATGGACTACCAAACATTCAAGATCTCGGCATGAGACATTCAATAATAATTTCAGTTTTCGGCAGTCTTCCCCACAGAGTTACCAGGATAAGTCTCTCTTTATTCCCGAGCAGAGTTATTTGTCATCAAAGGGTTTCGTGGATCAGAATTTCAGAAGTTGCCTCCGGTTATCAGAACAGGCATCCGGTAGTTTGGTTTCCAGATATCCCCAGTAGAGTCTGCCTCAAAGTCGCTGTCACGTCAGTGCTAAGAAGTTTGTGGGTTAGTATCAATGAAGAAATGAGTCCTGACGTGGACATTCTTATTGACGGGATTTTTTCGTGTTAGAGAAGTGGGTGTCCTAACGTGGACAGATTTATTTCCTCGGGTCGATGAGATGTGCTAGTCCTAACGTGGACAGATTCAGTTTCTCGGTATTGGCGGAATGTGAAGTCATGACGTTGACAAAACTGATTACTCTTTGTGTTGGTGTCCTGACGTGGACCATATATTCTCAGCAGTTATCTTTCTTCGTGTTGGTGAAGCGGGAGTCCTTACGTGGACAAATCAGACGAAGATGTGAGTCCTGACGTGGACAAGTTTTATTTTCTCAGCAGAAAAGATGTAGTCCTTACGTGGACAAATCAAGACGAGATCAGAGTCCTTACGTGGACAAATCAGATGAAAATGTGAGTCCTGACGTGGACAAGTTTTATTTCCTCAGCAAGTCAAGAGGTGAGTCCTTACGTGGACAAATCAAGACGATACGGTTTCCTTACGTGGAAAAATTGGAGTCCTTACGTGGACAAAGCAAGAAGCAAGTTATTCCTTACGTGGAAAGAGGGGTCCTAACGTGGACGATGTAGTCCTAACGCGGACAAGTTCAGTTCCTTACGTGGAAAAGAAAGATGTGTTTCCTTACGTGGAAAGATTGGAGTCCTTACGTGGACAAATCAAAAGAAATGTATTCCTAACGTGGAAGAGTTTAGTCCTGACGTGGACAGATACAGAGGTTGATTCCTTACGTGGAAAGAAGACGAATTCCTTACATGGAAAGATTGCATTCCTTACGTGGAAAGATTGGAGTCCTTACGTGGACAGATTGATATAGTATTCCTTACGTGGAAAAAAGAAGTATTCCTTACGTGGAAAGATGGAGAGTCCTTACGTGGAAAAGAAGATAGATTCCTAACGAGGAAAGTCTGTATTCCTAACGTGGAAAAATATGATTCCTTACGTGGAACGATGTAGATTCCTTACGTGGAAAGGTTATATTCCTTACGTGGAAAGATTGGAGTCCTTACGTGGACAGATCAAGATGAGTTGCATTCCTTTCGTGGAAAAGTTTAGTCCTAACGTGGACAGGTTTCCTTACGTGGAAAGAAGATGGTTTCCTTACGTGGAAAGAAGCAGGTTATTCCTAACGTGGAAAGATTATGATTCCTTACGTGGAAAGAAGTTGGATTCCTTACGTGGAAAGAGATGATTCCTAACGTGGAAAGAAAGCGTGTTCCTTACGTGGAAAAAAAAGTTATGATTCCTTACGTGGAAAGGTGGGTCCTAACGTGGATGATGTTTTCCTTACGTGGAAAGAAAGATGTATTCCTTACGTGGAAATTATGTTCCTTACGTGGAAAAGAAGATTTATTCCTTACGTGGAAAGTTTAGTCCTGACGTGGACAGATTCATATCAAGTTGGATTCCTTACGTGGAAAGATTGTGATTCCTTACGTGGAAAGATAGTATTCCTTACGTGGAAAGAGGCTTGTATTCCTGACGTGGAAAGAAAGAGTGTATTCCTGACGTGGAAGGGGTTTAGTCCTGACGTGGACAGAGTCAAAAGAAGACGTATTCCTTACATGGAAGAGTTTGACGAAGAAGAAGCTTATTCCTAACGTGGAACGGTTATTCCTTACGAGGAAAGGTGAGTCCTAACATGGACGGTGTTATTCCTAACGTGGACGGTGTTATTCCTGACGTGGAACGATTATTCCTTACGTGGAAGGGTGAGTCCTAACGTGGACGATGTTATTCCTAACGTGGACAAGGTTATTCCTAACGTGAACAAGAGTTTACTCCTAACGTGGACGATTTATTACTGATGAAATGCAGACGAGTCATCCCCAGCACGGTCGCTAATGGATCAGTTGGTTGCCGTAACAGTTAGATTCAGTTGATGAATGTCGTTCTCCAAGCAGTGGTGCAGTTTATTTCTGCGGTTGGCAAATTTCCGGGTTCTTAGTATTCAACCGTCTCGTACCACGAATGGTTGAAGGTCGTTCGCTCTTCACCCAATCGGGTCCAAGTCACTTGAATAGGGGCAGCTGTTGCACCCTAAAATTTGCTCAACCTTATTCACTTGGTTTAGGTTTCAATATCATTAGCATTTGCATATAGAGTCATGTACATAGTCTAATCATCTGCATAGCATAAGCATAGCAAGTCATCCAACAAGGGACCAATCATTATTCTCATATCCATGAGCCTACCAAGAGGTTATTATCCAAATTCAATCTCACTCAAGTCATCAGAAAGAATTTGGAAGCTAAAGAAGTCAATGGATCAAGCAGTACATCTATTTCCTATCTGAGGGTATCTGGGGATCATGAAAGAAGTTGTGAGCTGTGAATTGGAGGCATGGAGAGTATCTAGACATTATGGGAGACTTAGAAAGTCACTTGGAGAAGGAGGCAAGTCATTGATATGATCACAAGTATTGCAGTTGAAGACAGTCAACTAGGGTTTCATCTGGGGTCAACTCTAGGTCAACTCTAGATCAATTGATTGATTGAAAGGCATTAAGGTCTATTGGAGAGATGTGGGGTTCATCATTTGACATGTAGAGAAGGATATGTTGTTATGCTAAGAAGAAATCAAGAGGAATCAAGGAGAAGAGGAGTTTCTAAATTAGGGTTTCTATGTAAAATCCCCTAGTTTAGGTCAAATTTCCAAGCAAGATAAGTCAAAATGAAAGCTTCAAATGGATCCTTGGCCAACATGAAACTTGTAGGGGATCTCAAGACCTTTAATTTGAGTGGTGGAAGACATCAAGGAGATTTATAAAACTCAAGTTATGGTCCTTGCAAGTTACAGGTCATCTGAGGTATCTGAAATTTTGTCTGTGAAAGTGACTTGACTTCCAAGCAATTTTTACCCTCAAGGAGATTTCAAATGAATTTCTGGCCAACATAAGAGTTGTTCCTAATTGTCTTAGCTTTCTATAATGGTATAGTATGCCTTCATATGATTTGTGGAACTCTACGTATGGTCTTGGCAAGCAAAGGGTATTTTGGTCATCTGAGGATTACAGGTCATTTCAAGCCTATGCCTAAAACTCATACAAGGAAGCTTCAAATGGAAAACTTCACGACATAAAACTTGTTCCAAATGACATTTTGAGTCTAGAAAAGTGACCATGAAAGATTGGAAAGATTCATAACACAAGGTTTCAAAATTGGTGGATTTAATGAATAAAAATGACCTAAAAAATGAGATTTTTCATACTTTGGCCAAATGAGGGAAAATTATAGGTCATTTTGATTGGAAAAATCATTTTGAGAACATTGGCTAAAGTGGAATTTTGAGTTTGGTTCAATTTTTGAAAGTTATTCATGGTTACTTATAATGGAAGTTACATAATCCAAATCCAAGGGAAATCATGCATGGGAAGCTTCTCCAAGCTTCTAGGAGTTTCTAACCTCAACTATATATTGATATGAAGAGGTTCATGCAAGGATTGGTGCTTCATATTGTTCATAACACCAAGTTTCACACACTTTTTCCAATTTGCAAAATCAACTCAAACTCTCCCAAATCTCCATCAATTTCCACAATTCTTGATCTGGTATTCATCATCATCATCCATAGATCATAATTCACACAATTTTTTGGTAAATTGAAGGAGGATTCGAGCTGTGCAAGTTCACCATTCAAAGTGCAAGAACTTTGGAATTGGGAGATTCAAAGCCTTGGAGCACCATTGGTTGCATACAGAACTCATCATCAAGTTCTTGGATCATTTTTCACTCACTTCAAGCCTTGGATCAAGAGGATTTAGCACCTGTTATCATCAATTGCACCAGGTATGTTTCTCATTCGAATTGGCTGTTTAGGTTAGGATTATTAGGTTTTGTTAGCATAGAAAGGTTAAGATAGGATAAATGATTAGTTTTGGTGAGTTTGAGGAAGTTTCATGGAGTTTGCCATAGGTGTACCAAATCTGTTAGGGTTTGTATCTCTTGGATTAAAGCACGAAAATCTTCATTGAATGGCTTGTTATGATCAGCATAAGATGTAGATGAGTTTAGGACAAGAATTGGTGTGAATTGAAGCAATTGATCACAGGTATTAATGGTGGAGTCAGACTGTTATTCTCTTCGAGTTGGTTTATTGAGTGAGTGTTAGGAGAAGTTATGGTCATGGCTGCGTAGAGGGAAGTTTATAGAACAACTTTTCTTTTGGAATGGTGTGATTTCATGGTGAATGGAGGGAGAACAGAGGAGGAGAAGTTCGTGCATGGCTATGGTTTTTCAAGGTTAGGGTTTACTCAAGGTTGAAGATGACTTGCAAGCCGTTTGATCTAGCTTTGACATTTGACTGGGAACTCAATCCAACGGACGCAATTAAACGAAAAACGGAGGGAATTTCAAACAATGAAACGCACCGTTTCATTAAAGACTTCAGACTGGGCTTTACATTCGCTTGCTTTTGACACCCCCGTTCCCAAGCCCAATTCCATTTACACTGAAATAATTACTTTTCACACCGTTTTGGTTTTTTTAATTTTTGTTGGCTTTCTGATTGATTCCTGGGCCTCACATTCGCTTACTATTCGCACCCCACTGCCTGGCCCAGTTCTCTCTTTTAACTGACTTTACTTGCTTTCTGCACCCTTTGCATATTAATTCATTTTATTTTATTTCAAAAAAACATTAAATCTTTCAAAAATCATAACAAATTGTAAAATGCATATTTTTCATTGGTTGTTTTTGCATTCTTTTCTTAATTTTGTCAAGAAAATTTTCATACAAAAAAATTAATAGTTCATTTCATTTTTATATTTTTAGCATATTTTTCTTTTAATTAGGTGTAAATATTGTTTTGTTTAGTACATGATTTTGTTAATTGTAGTTTGATCAAATGCTTTAATATTTTTAACCCATTCTTTTTAGGGTGATTAGTAGATAAGGTTAGCTTGTATATACAATTTAGTTCATATTTTTAGGACTTAGTTTTAGGTGATTAGTTTAGGTGTGAATAACATGAACAAAATTAGGGTTTAAGTGACAACATAGGTGAAGTAGTTCTTTTCCCTTAGGATTTAGAGATTGAAAGTTTGGGGCATGGGACTATAGGGATTATGGGTAGTTATTAGATCCCTTAGAAAATATCAGGATTCCCCTACTGCTATTAATACTGTCTGTATTTGTTTGACTGGTGTGGTGTGCCCCCTCTGGGGATTATGATTTGTCGTTGTGGGTATTGGAATTGCTTGGGGATTGGGAGAGCTGAAGACTTGTGATGATGAAGCCATTGGAGACCCAGATGCTGAAGACCAACCTCCAGAGTTGAAGAGGAGATTCTTGCTAGCAGCTGTTGAGGAGACTAGGGTTTAGGAGCTAGGCAGAGCTCTAGATTAGAAAGCTTGTTTCCCAAACATGGAATGCCTTGTCTGCATCCATCCTTTCTCTATGATTCAAAGTCTCTTTCAAATATCCACCTCCTTCCTTTGGAAGGATCAGTGAATGTATTTGAAAGATAGAACTTTTGAGGGAAAATTATCTGTATAATGTTAACAGTTGATGAACCACCCTTGGTAGGTAATTGACTGTCTAACATTCATTCACGTCATCTAGTTGACTGATATTCATCTTGGAGATTAAGACTTGAAGAAAAGCCATTGCAGATTGAAGACTGATGACAGAGACCTTGCTTGAAGGCTGTGGAGATGGAGATTGATGCTTGCTGAAGCTTGAAGCTGATTGGTGATGACTTGAAGTCAGGTGTTGATGCAGAGCTGTTGTGGCTGTTTATTTTTTTTGCTGTTCATTTCTGATGTATTGATTGGTTTTCCTGACTGTATTGTTTGCTGTTTAACCTGTTGGGTTGAAAGTGAATCCTGTTCACTTTTGCCTATTGTTTTCTAGGTTCGAGGTTGAGTGGGACTCCCTTGCCTCGCTTGTATTGCTGCATCCATGCATTTTACTGCTTTACTGTATATATCTGCTATTGTTTCTGTTTCCGTCTATTCCCTTAGGATCTCTGTTTCTCTCTGCGCAAGAGAGGAGCATGATAGACACTAGGTCTTAACCCATGCATGATAACATTAGGTTAGTTTGATTCCCTTCGCAACCGTAGGTTAGAGTTCTGTCTCTTCTTTCTCAAAACAAACAGAAAAACACAATAAAGATTTCAAACACAATAAAAGACACTTCTTCCGTAAAAGAATGTGAACTCATCAAAACGTCATTTTTGTCCGCTTGGACCAGTAATAAGGAAAAACCCTTTTTTAGAAGAAATAAAAGCAATCAAGACAGACTTGTGTCGTACGTGGCCCGAACTACGTTTGCTCTGATCTTTCATGCTGTATGAAAGTACGTAGGCATAGGATGCGATATCCTAGCGAGCAACCTTCCCCTCCTTTCCCGTAGGTAGGCGAACTACGTTGACTCTGATTTCTCGTCCCAGACGGGAATACGTAGGCATAAAGTGCGATACTTTGCCGAGTCATTTTATTTTCCTTTCAACCCCTAACCCTATAGAGTAGATAGAATAACAATCCATACCCGAAAACAAGCGTGGATCCCGTCGAGTACGACGGACGTGAGGGGTGCTAATACCTTCCCCTTGCGTAACTGACTCCCGAATCCAGGTTTTGGTTGCGATGACCATACCTTTTCCTGTCTTTGCGGTAGGTTTACTCTGAGCATTTCCTTTCCCTCCGTTGGGATAAATAACGCACGGTGGCGACTCTTCTGTTCAGCCGGCGCCGATTTTCACAGTAGCGACAGAAAGCAATAAAAGACAGCAACAACAACATATTCTCTAAATGTCCTCATTAGCCATATCCTCATCGTCTTCGCCCTCTTCTTCACTATCATCCGCTTCTTCAATCTCGTCTTCCACGACCCTGGTGGTTGAATGTTGAGGATTAAGGATGAGGTTGCGGAGAGAGGCAATGGCTCTGGAGGTTTCGCGGTGCATATTCATGGGTTCCCTATGCTGGTTCATAAAGGTAGTATAGAGAAATTCACTAGTTAGTCCTCCTTCGGGAATAGGATAGGCTTGATTGGCAGGACCGTCATCTGCATATCGGTATGTTCCGTTAGCTTCCTTGATGATACCCGTATTCGTAACAATGGTGATCTTGTTGATTTCATTTGTGGTAGGTTTCATCTTGGTGGACGGTTCTCTATTGAGGTCCAATTCTGTCAACTCCAGAATACTTGAAATCAACTGTGCATATGGCAGCCTTGTTATGCAGTGAAGTTGTTGCTGAAGATGGTACATGATAGTCAAAATCCAGTTCACCCTAATTCTGTTCTTGATTGCATACATAAGTTGCATCTCCAAGTCATTAATTTGGGAATGATTTGAATCCTTGGGTATCAAAACATAACAGATCACATAGTGTAGCATTCTATCGGAAACCGTCAGGTTTTTCGCATAACACGGCATGCAGGCGGTCCGAGAGTTTGCTATGACCGTCTCTTTGGGGAACTGGCAGATTTGATAATAATACTCCATTTTGTCATATTTGCCCATAATCCATCAACATGGTTGACACCCTTCCTTAAGAAACAGCCTATTGAAGGTATTTTGAGGTGTCTAACAATGGTGGATAGTTTCTCAGTAAACTCATGTTCTCTAACCACAGAACTGATCATATGATTTTCATCAATATCCAGATATACAGCCAATTTATTCATAAAAGCTTTAACCAAGTCTGGATAAATGATACCAGAATCTGAAACAAACTTATCTATGTGCTGATACTCAAGCAGTGCAGGGAAATCAAATGAAGATGCTGGAAATGCTTTAAGATTCACATACTTTACCGGAAAAAGTTGTCGGAAACGAACCGTGAAGTCCATTCGCCTCTTCTTGGTAGTCTCCATGGGAATGCTGTCGTCTTCAGAGGCAGAAGCATATTCAGGAAGTTTTCCCTTGCCCTTGTGTGAGGATGCCATGGATGAAAGTTTGAGAGGTGTGGAGAGATTAGGGTTTGCTGAATTTAGGGTTTGAAGTTGTGAGGAGAGAGTAGTAAAGGTGTGGCAATATATATGAGAGAGATGAGAGTGGGGTTTTAACGTTTTAGGGTTGGAAGGGCCAATATCTAATAATGAGTCAGAGAGGAGGAAGTGTTCCAAGGATATGAATTTTGGACACTTAGGAGAATATTGACCATATAAAAATGCATTTAACACATATAATGTTTCAAAAATTCTAATTAATTTTCGTTTCTGATTTTTAGAAATTTGAACAGTGTTAATCGGTTAACCATATAGATTAATCGGTTAACACATTAAAAAAATTGAGTCATAATTGAAAATTTAACAGTGTTAATCGGTTAACCATATAGGTTAATCGGTTAACACATGAGAATTT
>OZ012741.1:356355942-356459342 GCA_963859935.3 Lathyrus sativus
TTGAGGAGTGGAAGATGGAGATTTTGGCACATGCTTGAAATGACCTATAATCACAAATGCCCAAAATACCCCTGGATTACCAAGATCATAACTTGAGTTCCATAAATCCCCTTGAGGACTTCTAGTACTCTATGGAAAGCTAAGATCAAGATCTACAACTCTTATGTTTGCCAAGAATCAATTTGAAAACTTCTTGAAGGGAAAACGTTGCTTGGAAGTCAACTGACTTTCACAGATAAATTTCAGTATCCTCTGGTGACCTGTAATTTGCAAAGACCATAACTTGAGTTCTACAAATCTTCTTGAGGACTTCTAGTACTAAAATCAAAGGTATTGAGAAGCTCTACAAGTTTCATGTTGGCCAAAGATCCATTTGAAACTTGTATTTTGACTTATGTGGCTTTGAAGTTAGGCACTAATTAGGGGATTTTACACTGAAACCCTAATTTAGCAACTTCCCACATCCTTGTTCCTTCTTTGCTTAACCTTGGCACAACACCACAAATGTATCAACACACCAATCCATGAATCCCATGACCTCAAAGTAGGCTCTGATGCTTTTTAAGTACTCAATTGAATTAGGGTTGACCCAGATGAAACCCTAGTTGACTGCACTTCAAATGTGGCTCTCATACTTGAATCAATGACTTGTCTTAGCTTCAATATGGACCTATAGGCATCCCATGAGATCCACACACACCTCACATTCACATTCCATGCTTCTCATCCCACTGATGATTCTCAACATTCCTCAAGATAGGAGCAAAACCCACATGTAGGGCACTCAAACTTCTCAAGACTTCAAATCCTTTCTTGATGGCCTGGATGACTTCTCATCTTGGACAAAACACCTTGATAGGCTCTTCTCTTGATAGACACCTTGATCCCTTGTTGGATGCATGCTATGCTATGATATGCCAATGATTGAACTATGTACATGATGTAACTATGCAAATGAAATGCAATGAAACATAAATCAGGCAAGAAAAGTGTGCTCCCTGTGAGGAGGGTGATTGCCATGTGTCCAGCGATGTTAATATGTTGTGCTCCCGGTGGGGAGGGTGATGGCCATGTGTCCATCGATGTTGATGAGATGCTCCCGTAGTGGAGGTGATGGCCAGGTGTCCATCGGTATTGTTGTGGTGCTCCCATTGTGGAGGGTTGATGGCCAGTTGCCCATTAGTGTGGTGTGCTCCCGTTGTGGAGGGTTGATGGCCAAGCGCCCATCATTGTTATGTGCTCCTGTGTGGAGGGTTGATGGCCAGTTGCTCATCGTGATTGTGAGTCGGTACCGTATGTTAAGAGTTGTGTGAGTGCATTTGTTGCGTGATTGTGTATTGTGGTTGATGATGGGACCGTGTGTCCGGATGATATGTATATGAAATAGTATTATTATTGATTTCTGCCTTTCATTTCATGTACTATTATACCATTATTATTTGATCGTGGTTCTCACCCCTTTGTTGTTGTTGTGGTCTGTGCTTCTTCGGAAGTACAGACAATCCATGTGTTTGACTTGATGGATTGTGGTGTCCCGTAGGACTCCTCTGATACATAACACCGGGGCGTTTTGGGAGTCTTAGTGTGTATTGTTGATTTCTGTGCCCCTGTGGCGTATCCTGTTTGATGGTGATTGTAGATGATGTTATATGTATTTTGGGCAGATGGCCATTGTTGTAAATATATATATGACGAGGATGATGGATATGGATTATATATATATATATATATATATATATATATATATATATATATATATATATATATATATATATATATATATATATATATATATATATATATATATATATATATATATATATATATATATATATATATATATATATATATATATATATATATATATATATATATATATATATATATATATATATATATATATATATATATATATATATATATATATATATATATATATATATATATATATATATATATATATATATATATATATATATATATATATATGTTGTTTTGCGATTTGTGGCAGACGATGTTTATATTTTCCGCTGCAGTTTTATTGAGAAAATTAACTTAGAAAATGGTTTGTGGAATTTTAGTGTGAATTGTGACATCCCGTTGTGGGAGATACTCTGATGTGTGCTTATTTAATTGTTGTATTTTGTTTTGGGAAACAGGGTGTTACAAGTTGGTATCAGAGCAGGTCGGTCCATCCGGACAAGTTGTCTTGTATTGTGGTCTAATCCCCTATACGCGGTATGTGTGAGAAACACTGTCAGTACATGTCGTTGTCTAGCTTTGTTGGTGGAAGTGGAATGATTCCAGTGAGGGAGAAGCTTGTGTTTCTCTGGAATGCTGCAAGTGTGGAGTTGTGGCTCAGTGTGTCGAGGAACGCTCCTATAGTTTGGTAAAGATGGTTTGTACCTGTCGCTTCCGCGAAAATAAGGTGTCGGCAAAACAGAAGAGTTGCCACCTTTCGTTATTTATCCCTCGGGACGGGAAAGGAAACGATCGGAAAAACCTGACGAAAAGGGGTAAGACAAGGTCATCGCAACCGTTGTCTGGGTTCGGGAGTCGGTTACGCAATGGGAAGGTATTAGCACCCCTCACGTCCGTCGTACTCGACGGGATCCATGCTTGTTGTGTTTACTGGACGAGTTGGTTTATCTATCTACCTATCAAGGCTGGCTTAAAAAGAAAAGAAAATGAATCGCAAAGCATCGCACTTTATGCCTACGTATTCTCATCAGAGAATGAGAAATCAGAGTCAACGTAGTTCGACCTACGACGGGTGATGGGAAAGGTGGCTCGCCAATACGTCAATATTGTGCCTACGTACTCTCAACAGGTATGAGAGATCAGAGCTTACGTAGTTCAGGATAATACGGATTACGGGGACTCAGATTCATCTGTTTTATCGAGTAGGGTTAAACAACAGTTCCAGCAGTTAGGGACAAAGACTGTTTGCGTTGGCGCTGAAGTTTAACGACACTCTTTTCTTCAGAAAAGCTTACCTTTGAATTATGGGCCCACGGGGCAAAAAGTTTGAAGTTTGTTTTCTGTCTTTTACGGAAGAAGTGTTTTTTTATTGTGTTTGCAATTTCAATCACACTAAAGACTATGACCTGAGAGTGAATGCGTCGCATGTCACCCAAAGGGTACCATACTAAACATCCAGACCGTTGAAAAGAAGCTCTTCAACAATCCTTTCTCAGATGGCTTAAGGCTCGTAACGTACGAAAGAAATCATTCATGATTACTGTATCTTAAGCAGTTTGATATGAGAAGAGAGAAAGGCTCAACTACTGGGGAGACTATCAAGTCCTAATGTTGTCATGCCAAGGATTCATCCTATAGTTGAGGTTTGAAACAGGGAACTCCTAGAAATTATCATGCATAGGTTTCAACCTAAAATTCTATCATCACTTCCATATCAAAGGAAGTGAGAGTCCTAGGGGATCATGTCAATGATACACAGAAACAGACAAAGCATCAGCTTAAACAGAAAACAGTAAACGACTGTAAAATGTATGCAATGCAAGTGAGGGAGGAAATGTGTGTGGGGCAGCAGCCTCCACAAGCTCATCTCAACCTCAAGCCAGAATGAATCACAGTAATCATACAGAAGAAATAACATAAAGTGCTGTCAAGAAAAATACAGTAAACTGCAATCATACAGATAAAATGGAATGCTAACAAGCAAAATAAACCACATGGGCAAGGGAGCAGGGCTCTACCGAATACCCCCAAGCAAAGCCATACAGTAACAATACAAGCAGAGGGAGCAACTCAACCTCTAGTGCAATCATGCTCCTAGATTAAAGTCAGTCTAATCATGGGCTTATTCTAATGCATCAAGCAAGTCAAACAAGGCGCATTAGCAATACAGAAAAGAAAACAGACAGGAAAGAAAGCAGATCAACAACTCCCTGCTAATTCTAAGCTTCAGCTCTTCTAACAGCAAACTCAGTCTTCAGACTTCAACCACCCTTCAAGGCTATCATCCTCTATGACAAGTATCAACTTGCTTCTAAGGTCTCAATCCACCAAACATAAGTGTCAACTTATTCTCTCTTCTCCAAGCTTCAGCTCCTCAGTCAATTCCACTTTCAGGCTTTGCTCTTAACCACAAGTATCAACTTGCTTCCTTCAGGCTCTCAATGCATCAAGGTAAGCATCAACTTATCTTTTATTCCTCGGCTTCAGCTTTACACCCAATCTCAATTGAATATCCTTCACAAGTATCAGCTCAGTCTTCAAGCTTCAGCTCTCTTTGCTTTACCAGTCTCAACTTGGTCTTCTTCTCCTACAAGCCTCAGCTTCTCAGAGTAGTCTTCAATCATCTGGAAGTGTCAAATTCATCCTTCAATTCTTTAAGCCTCAGCTTTTCATTCAGTCTTTATTGGATCTTCAAGTATCAGCCTGCTCTTCTTGCTCTTCAAGCTTCAGCTGCAATGGCAATGCTCAAGGAATCATCCCCTTCCACACTCTTCAATGAAGTTCTCCTCTCCAAACTCAAGTCCAACATCTTTCAATATACTCAAACCAAAAGATGATTGATTTAACAGAATGAGTGGAAATGATAAACAGCTTACTGACAACCAAAGGAAGCCTGTAAGGGTTCATCATTATGAGAGACTGGTTCCCTCAAAGTTCTACTTCCCAAATAAAGCCACTCATCCTTCCAAAGGAGGGATGTGAATATCTGAGAAGGACTTTTAGTCATTGGGAGGAATGGAAGCACAAGATGCTTTCCATATTTGTGAAAGAAATCATTCTAACTACAGGGCTCTCCCTATGTCCTATCTCCTAATCTTCATCAGACACCTTTAGGCACAGACAAATCCAAAGCTCCAAGCAACTTCAAGCAACTTCAAGCATCCTCTCCTTTTCTTCAACTTGTCTTCAATCTCAACCAAAGGCAAACCAAGCACAAACCCTAATCTAAGGGAACTAGGGGAGTTAAACTAGTTGAATTAGTAAATTAGGGTCACCTAAAACCTAGTACTAAAGTTAGTCCTAACTAAAATACTAAAATCAATTGTAAAATCCTACAAAAATTACTATAGGAACCTAGGTCAATCATGACTCTACCACATTAATTTCAAAGATCAAACCATCAAATTGGACCTAGAAATAAATTCTACATTACAAGGTATCAAACCTAAAACCCTAAAAAGGAGGCATCTAATCATCAATCTAGAAAGCACACATATTTTAATCACAAAAATGTGAGAAAAATTCTATTGGATCATACATGTCTAACCTAATCACACACAAAAAAGTAGGCCAAGAATCATCATCATGAGATCAAACAAAATTCTACAAAAATATGCATCAAACATAATCATTTTAATATCAATAAAAATGCAAAATTCCAATAAAATCAGAAATTACATGAAATGAAAATATTTTTTCTCTAAAAAATAATAGACTCAATCATGAATAGAATGCAAAAAGAATGGGTTTAATTGGATTAATTTTCAATTAATTATGATTTTTTCAAGAACCATAAACAAAATGGAAAAAATAAGAAAATCCAAATAAAATGAATAAGAGCGCGGTGTGGATAGTAATCATTTTCAGTTAAAATCCTGGGTTGGGCCTTCAGGGGGGTGCGAATAACACTCAGATCACTAAGCCCAAAACAACAAATAAATGAAACGCATCGTGTCCTTCATCAGAATCCTTCACAAACCAACTTTAAAACGTGGCCCTTGGATCAGCTCCCAGTCAAAGGTCAAACCCTCATCCAATGGTCCTGAGGTCGTCTTCAACCTTTCAAACCTCTGAGCTTCACGCCTAGCTCCAGCCACCACCGGTGGAGCTCCGGTCATCCCCTTCAACCCTAGTTCTGCCTAGAGGCCTCCAATCCAAGAGGTCAAAACATGAATCATATTCCAAATCTTGCCACGAGTTCAACCATACCATTAACTTCCTCTGAAACCTCAAGATTCATCATCTCCCAATCTTAACCGAAAATGGAAATTCTCTTAATTTGTCTCTAATTCATCAATTAATTATCCGTAATCCATCCTACACCATTCTACAATCAATCTAACACCTTAATTCAACCTAATTCTACCTAAATCATGCTATAGGAAGAAAGGTACCAACCTGAAAACCTTGTTTGAACAGATGCACGAAACCACCACTTCAAGCTCTACAATCTTGCAGACACCTTCAATGAACCTCCTCCTTGCTTCTGTATGCAAAAGAACCAATTGAAATTGCTTCAATCTTGAAACCCGATGGTGAGTTGCAGGTGCTGAAAATCACTTGCTCATACACGATCTAGCCACCAATTCTTCTTGAAAATGATCTGGAATCACTCCTTGACATTCATGGGAGAAGTATCAATCAAGAAAATGGAGGAATTTGGTGAAACCGATTGCACTTGCAAGCTATGAAAATTCAATCTCAAACTAAGCTCAATCCTTCAATGATCACCAACCCCTTCAATGGATCCACTCTACTCCTTATATAGATGATGTTTGGATGATCTAGAATCCTCTAGATCCTTCTAATGAGAATTTCCACTTCTCATATCATGAGATTTTTAATCACTTATCATGAGATGCACAATTCTGTTTGCAGCTTGAAAACCATCCCAATCTCTTTCAATTTCTCTCCTAGTGACATTTTGGAAGAGTTTAGCTTGCCAAGGGCCTTGCTCATGCCTTGATTTTGAGTTTTGCAAATGTTACTTAATATGCAAGCAAGTGCTTTTCAAAGCAAGTCCACAAATTGAATCTCAAATCAAAAATGTGGCTAAACCAATGTTCTTAAAATGTTTTCTATAGTCAAAATTATATATTACATGCCATGGTTTGGATGTGTAGGTTGAAAATATCAATTTCCAACTTTGGTTTATTTAACTTATGCCTTTATTTTAGGTCATTTTTGCAACTTTGAGCTACAAGCCTTTCCATCATCTCATGACCTCCTTACGAGCCTTAAAACATCATTTTGAACAAGTTTGATGTTGAAGACTTTTCCATTTGAAGCTTGGAAATGGGAGTTATGGCCTTATGGTTGAAATGACCTATAATCTCCAAATGACCAAAATGCCCTTGACTTGTCAAAGACATAACTTGAGTTCTACAAATCCTATCAAGGACTTATAGTACTCTCTAGAAATCTAAGAAGATAAGGAACAACATTCATGTTGACCAAACGTTCATAGGTATCATCCTTCTTGGGCAAACGTTTTATGCAAGTTGGGTAACTTTCAAGGCCCTAGATTCACATACCTCAGATGACCTGTAACTTGTCAAAGTCATAGCTTGAGCTCTACAAATCCTATCAAGGACTTCTAGTACTCAAATTAAAGCTAAGAGCAAGCTCTACAACAATCATGTTAGGGGTAAGATGAGATGACAATCACATCTTGAGCTAAACTGCCTTGAAGATAGGGGTCAAACTAGGGGATTTTACACTGTCAAGCCTTAGAAACCCTAGCTTGAAACTTCTCAAACTCTTCAATCATGATGAGGTGACCTTGGAATCATCCTTATAGCATCTCAATTCATCAATCCATGATCACATGGCTCTTGGTTTAGGTCTCAACCTTCTCCAAATCATCAGTTGACCTAGGGTTGACCCAGTCAAACCCTGATTATACCACTCATGGCTAGGTCCTCTTAATCTTGTACAATGACCTATCTAGGCCTCATGATGGCTTTCAAGAAATCTCATAAGCTCTCTCTCAAGGCTTCAAGTCTTTCTTTATGGCTTCAGAATCATCTGAGGAGCACCCCGCAACTCTCAAGTTAGGAGGCACACACTCTTGGTTTCAACCATCCTCCCTGGGGGTCTTTTAACTTCTCTGACAAAGATATCTACCCTTGAACACTTGAATAGTCTTTTTGGCTAGCTTCATACCCTTGTGTAGCTCTTGATTGGTAGTCATACCTCTTGATCTCCTGCATACATGTCAATGAAATGCAAATGATAATGCTAATGTGAATGAAATGAAACATAAGCTAGTTAAAGAAATGTTGGTCAAATTTTGGGGTGCAACAGTACCCCATCATGATTTTCGGCTGTCTATTGACAAATTGAGGAACTAATCACCCTTAATCTCTTGTTAATAGCAGACGGGATTGTGTTGGATGGGATAGACGTGTCTTGCAAGCTTAGGTGGCATGAGCGGGGAATTGCCTTGAGTTAAGCTAAAGTGCCTAAGAGTTTGCTTTGAGGAGCCGTTGTAGGACGTGTTGTGTAACACCCCATTTCTACCCAAGGCATATTTAAAATAAATCAAAATCAGAGTGTACGAAATTTGTACACATGATGGTCGTCATGGACTTGTGACGGTCATCACACAGACAAAAACCTGGGCGTCAGATTTTTCAGCTAGCAGAAGCATGCATTTTACCATTTAATTTAACTAGGCAACATGCATTCAGTAATGATACATAGCACATGAACTTGGATGAACATACGACAGCTTGCTTAACATATCGAGTTCTCAACATTTTATTAATTTGCAGCGGAACATAAAACACTTACAACATTCTTAATGATTAAAGTAAAATCATAAAACTTGCAACCAACTCGATTAAAATTCAGCAAGCAATCATCTTGCATAGATTCAACAAAACAATTAGTTCAGTCATAAATTTCAGCACTACCGACCCACCGGTCCAGTGCGTACAACCAACATTCGGTGCATTAACAGAAAAACAACCAATTCAACTAAAATACTTAGTAAAATTCAGCAACAAGAAAACATCAAATGAACAACATAAACAATCGTTCATCCCCCCCAAGAGTGCTAAGTATCAGAGCGACCAACGACCACTTAATCGACAAAGCGGAACTTCATTCCGAACTACCTGCAAATTACCACCAGAGGAGGTAACATACAACGTAAAGGGTGAGATATCAATAATATAACATAAAGCATGATAGAAAACATGCCGGAACTCATCACAACATTATAGGTTTCGAAATCATAAACATCATCGACAACAACTGCGAGTAATCCATATCTCACATAAACAACATTAACATACAACTAGCGTAATTATGCAACTTTATGCGACTCAACAATGCGACTCAACTGTGCATATGCATGTGGTACCATTTTGGGAGACAACTCTCCACAACTCGGGACAGGGCCAACACCCCGAACCCATCTAGGAGCCAACACTCCAAAACTCGGGACAGGGCCAACACCCCGAACCCATCTAGGAGCCAACACTCCAAATAACGCCAATACAGGCACAACCGTCGCCAATCCAGGCCAAATGCTATACCATGAAATGCATCTATTATGGATTACAACACAACCATAACAACCATATAACAAGGCATTATGCCTACAACCAGAATGTCCATAACAGAGCATCATAACATCATACCACTCATACAACCATCACTTTCTACTCGTTCACATATGGGAACAATAACAACATAATTTCAACATTTACGACTGTTCATGTAAAGGAACATTGCAACATCGTATCAACAAATAGGAACTCAAAGTGTTCACACAAAACGGCTATTCCTATACAGGTATAACATCAACATCAGTTCTACAATTAATCTTTAACATTTTATCGTAATAACAACATTACGGCATCTTCTCACATAATTAATTACAAATCAATCACAACCAGGTAACTGTCCTTTTTGGACCAGTACCTGAAACTGGCGCCTTAGACCAACTCGGCCATCTTGACGCCCATTAGGGAAAACCATTATAGCGTTGTATGAATAACCGTGGAATATTCGTTCTACGTATTTGCCCATAAGGAAAACCTTAGAGCATCGCACTAATAACTACATAACACATTCATTCCTACATAGAAATCTGGTCCCATTAGGGAAACCTTTTCCTTAACATTTATCGATTAACGAAAACTATACCTATGACTCGATCCCCACATGAATTCGATCATACTCCCAGTTATAGAATTGAACCCCACCCTTACCTTAGAATTGAGGCCAATTCCACGCTTTTCGATTCCGCTTCTGCTCTACGGTGATTTTTCTGCAAAAATCTCCCGAATTCGCCGATGGATGATTCTTCGCTCTCCACTTCTCTCAATGCGTAACTTCTCTTTTCCGTTTTCCTTTCCCAAAAAAATGATGTAATTGAGGGTAAAAGAGTCTACGGGAATATATTTTTGCTACAAAATCTCATTCCACCAGAACACGTTCAAATTCTGCATAACTGCAGTTTTTGCTCGTGTGACGGTCGTCACACTCCTGTGACGGTCGTCATAGCAGCAAAATTAAATTTTTTTTCAATTGTTTTTAGATAGAACACCTCTTTAGCTTTCCAACGCTTCAAACGGGGGTCAAATCCGACTTATGGATCAAGAGATATGAATTTTCAAAGTTTTCCGACAAAACCAGAATTTTTCCGACAATTCGACCGATTCAATTCCTTTCTTCGAGACGAACTCATACTCAAATACGACTACGATGCAACGAGACATGGCAAAGTCATAATTGGATTTAATTGAAATAAAACGGGCGTTACAACTCTCCCCCACTTAAAAGAATTTCGTCCTCGAAATTACCTCGATTCAACCAACTCCGGATACGACTCTCGCATCCTAATCTTCCAAATTACATCTACCAAAGAATCCTTTTACCTCGAAGTTGCTTCTCGTCCATCAACTTGAACTAGCAATGCCTCAACAATCAAATCATCCTTTACTTGTACACTATCCATCTGAATCAATGTACTTCCTCATCTTGGACACATGAACACATCATGCAATTCCCACAAGCGACAGCGGTAAAACAGCCTAGCATGCTACTTTCTCCACGCTTCCGCTGCGCCACTCTGATACAGATAAACAAAACATAGTGGTATTTCCGAGACCTCACGCTCGACCAACACCAGTTACTATCGTAACTCTCAAAACACATCTTATCTTGGATCCTTTTAATCTTTTCAATCGTCTCTTACACAATCTCATGTCCGAGCACAACACTCTCGTCGGACATACATCAACATAACTCAACAAATCCTCTACATACTGAATAGTTCTCTCTGTCTGCCCATCCGTCCACGGATGCTAGAAAGAATCCAACTTCGACATGACATTCAAACGTCTGCAAAACTCTCCTAAAATCTCAATGAAGAACTCAGGTTCCCATCTGACACAAAATTCGACAGCACCTCATACAACTTCACAACTTCATCGATACACATCTCAGCTAGCTTCAGCATAGAATGGTTCTCCCTCATTGGTAGGAAATGGGTTAATCTTGTCAAGTCATTCATAACCAACCAAATCGAATCATATTCCTTCAAATTCTTTGGAAACCCATCACAAAATCCATGGAAACACTATCCAATATCCATTCTAGAGTTTCTCACGGTTGCATCAACCCAACAGGTTTCTGATGCTCAACTTTCTACTTCTGACAAGTCAAACATGCATACACAAATCGTGTTACATTACGCTTCATACCAGGCCACCAAAACAGATTCTTCAAATCACTATACATATTCGTCGCTCCCGGATGAATACTCAACTTACTCCTGTGACTCTCTATCTATGGCCACCAAAACAATTTCCTTAAATTCGGTCGCATCCTCATGGAACTTGGTTGGATACTCCATCTATCTCAAGGCACTTCTTCAAGAGTATTCTTACTCCACTCAACAACATTTTTCTGCCCAGGACACTTCGCTAGGCGAATCTCTCAGCGAACATGACAGTCCAGATTTCTATTTTCGACCGTTAAACGACTTCCGTATGTCCGATTTCGATTCCGTAAAAAGCTGTGATATTAGAATTAGACGTACAACAACAATTTCACACTTAGGAAACCATTCGGCACAGTTTCAACTTGAAATATTTTAAACCTCAAGTACACCAATATTGCTTTCCACGCCCAACCTCTTCTCATAATCACCAGAAATCACTGTCCACCCTCTATTCGACTTCACAATCTGCTGCCTTAGAATACATCCCAGACACAAGTCTCAAAACCACTCAATCAAATTAATTACTCGACCATCCAAACAGACATACAATGTGGAGTTCTCAATATCGGACTAGTTTCCGTAACTAAGTCGACCACAAACTCCATCACGACATATTGCAATACCACTTCCACAAATCCGAAAATCAACTCTTCGACTTTGATTCATCGACTTCAACCAATCTACCAACTCAAACCAGATTTTCTGACCTTCTCGAATCTCCTCAAGAATACTACTAGTAAGTTCTAACACACACGGCTTAACTCCATAACAAGTCTCTTCACAGACCAAACTTGTATCGCCAAACTGCTCAATCGGTTCTAACTCTTTTCACCATCATCATCGTTACCTTTAAGGTTTTCAAATCAGAGCATCATCTACCACGTTATATACCGAAAACACACAGTATGATAACACATCAACCGCACCCGTTCACGACGGTAAAATTGCCAAAATGACACGTTTCGAATATTTTGCTATAATTGGCTCATTCACTGACTCCAAAACCATTTTTCCTAGAAATATCATCTCGTTAGCTTCCCGTCACTTCGAACGGGAGTCAAAACTAACATACGGTTCAAGAGTTATGAATTTTTGAAGTTTTCCGAAAAACCAGATTTTTGCCCAAAATCTGCTGCGGGAATTCTGCATTTTTGCCCGAAAATTCGACTGATTCAATTTATTTCTTCGAAACAAACACATACTCATACTCCCCTAACATATGGCATTGAATTAGAACCATCAAACGTGATTTCTACGACGTCCGATTTCAATCCGAATCTTAGATCCTCAAATCTCCAAAATGCCAAAACTTGCCAAATCAACCCCATTTTATAAAACAAGCATACTCAATCACGGCTTAACATTACCCGACACAACTACGCAATCTACTCCGACTTTCGTCTGTAACACATCGCTTCCTCACAAAATCTCAGATTAAGCAATTTCAGCCTCCAACTCTGGCACAACTACAACAATGACCAACTCTTTAACACTGGTCAGATAATTCTTCTTACGTACTTCAAGTTGTCTTAAAGCATAACTAACTCACTGAAGTTACTTTTAACATATCTCTAAATCATATCAGCAAAGCATCTCCAAACACCACCACTAGTCCCGTCGGGTTTGGCAACAATCAACACACGAGTCGTCGACAACTCTCTCGAAAATTCCAATCAAAATGCACATCTCTACACCTTCTTACATCGACCGACTCATCAAAATAATTCTTGAGCACTTAGCTCCACTCCAAACAATTCACTGCTCACGCCATCAAGGCTTGCAAGACACATCTATCCCATCCAACACAATCTCGTCTACTATTAACAAGAGACTAAGGGTGATCAGTTCCTCAATTTGTCAATAGGCAGCCGAAAATCATGATGGGGTACAAACCATCTTTGCCAAACTATGAGAGCATTCAACCACACACTGAGCCTTCACTCTGCACTTGCAGCATTCCGGAGAAACACATGCTTCTCCCCCACTTGAATGCTTCCCACTTCTGCAGGCAAAGGCTAGACGACAAACATGTACCGGCAGTGTTTTCACACACATGCCGCATACAAAGGATTAAACAACAACATTAGACAACTTGGTCGGACGGACCGACCTGCTCTGATACCACTAATGTAACACCCCATTTCTACCCAAGGCATATTTAAAATAAATCAAAATCAGAGTGCACAAAATTTGTACGCATGACGGTCGTCATGGACTTGTGACGGTCGCCACACAGACAAAATTAAATTTTTTTCAATTTTTTTCTAGATAGAACATCTCTTTAGCTTTCCAACGCTTTGAACGGGGGTCAAATCCGACTTACGGATCAAGAGATATGAATTTTCAAAGTTTTCCGACAAAACTAGAATTTTTCCGACAATTCGACCGATTCAATTCCTTTCTTCGAGACGAACTCATACTCAAATACGACTACGATGCAACGAGACATGGCAAAGTCATAATTGGATTTAATTGAAATAAAACGGGCGTTACATGTTGAGGTGTTTAAATTTTGATGGGAATTTTGAGTTATAATGGAAGTGGGAAGTTGGCAATTTGAAGATTATTTTTCGGTTCTCTGGGAGTTATACTGACAAGGGAGTGATATACAGCCAGGAGGTGAAGTGGAGTTGATCGACTCAGTTGCGGGAGCTAGTCCGAGAGTGGAAGCTCCATATTATGTGTTTGTTTGGACAGTCAAGGAAATACACTGATTATGTAGTGTTGAGGCCTGTGTCTGGTATGTGTGCTAAGGCAACAAAGTGTGAGCCCAGTTATATTCCGAGTGGATAGCGACTTCTGAATGATTAAAGAAAGTAAGATGTGGAATGCAAGAATGGTGTAATTAGGCCTTTAAATATTCCAAGAGTTGTAGATGCGTTGAATGACCTCCTAGATATGAAATTGTTGTTGTACATTGATTTGCGAGATCGCATCTTTTTACGGAATCGAAATCGGAAACATGAAAGTCAGGTAACGTTCGAAAATGGGATTTCGGACTGTCATGTTTGCCAGGTCCTTCGCCTAGCGAAGGGGGTCCTGGGCAGAAAATGTTGTTCTGGTATTTTTGTCGTAACAGGAGAACCATAACTCGGAATGATGCGCGGTTCGAAGCGTTGGAAAGATATTACAATGCTCTATATGATGGTGAAGTAATGTCATGGGGTTGAGTTTTATTGATGAGACATGGTTGGATATGGTAGTGAGTGCGGAAGGTACGGGTCGTGTTTTCGCCAAAACTCTTGACTTGTTTGTTCGTTTGGCATGGGATTTTCCTTACTTACTTGAGTGAAGCAATGGATGTGTTAACCGGTGATGTTTTAGTACATTCTAAGAGTATAGAGGATCATGTTAAAGATCAAGAATTTAAGTTATCATTATTGGAGAATAAGCAGCTATATGCCCTTGAGGAGAGTTCAAAGAGTTTTGGGAGAGCTGTCAGCAGCTCGTGTGATGATTTTTGTCGAGCCCGACGGGACTACTTGTTGTGGTTTATGATTATTTGTTGATATGATTGGGAGAAATGTTAAAGGTATCTTGGAGTATATGAGAGGAGTCATCCGACCAGTGATTTGGAATCGGTTGCGGCTGTGATTGTGCCGGAGTTGGGGGCTTCAATCGTTTGGGTTGAGATTTGAAATATTTGGTGATCCTAAGAGCTTATGGTGTTTGTTTGAGTTGGAAAGGTTGAATATGAGGGAGAGGAAATAATTGGGACTTCTGAAGAAGTTCGGCTTTGAGTTGAATTACCATTCGGGTAAAGTGAACGTGGTAGCTAATGTGGTAAATTGGAAATATTTGCGTATACCAATATTGATGGTGAAAGGAGATAGAGCTGATTGAGCAATTTTGTAGAATGAGTTTGGTGGGTGAAGGGACTTCTTATGGAGTCAAGCTTTTATTGTTAGAATGGACTAGTTGTATCCTTGAAGAGAATCGAGAAAGTCAGAAATCTGGGTTGAGTAGGTGGATTAGTTGAATTTGATGAACCAGAGTCGAAGAGTTGATTTTCGGATTTGTGGAGATAGAACCACGATGTGTTATGGTAGAGTTTGTGTTTCAGATGTTGAGTGGAGTAGGAGTACTCTCGAAGAAATACCTTGAGGTAGATGGAGTACCCATCCCAGTGCTATGAATAATTAACCGAATTTGAGTAAATTGTTTTGGTGACCATAGGTGAAGAGAGGTATGGTGGAGGTTAAATATACTGGATGGGATTGTCGAGAGTCAAAGATTGAACATTAGAGACCGTTGAGTCTGACGCGGCTGTTGAATATTCCGGAGAGGAAATTGGGTGGTATTTTCGTGAATTTGGGTGTTGAGATTTACAAAGAATTGGGAAGACATAATTTTAATTTGGATTATTGTGAGTGGATTGACTATTTTATGTTGAGCGTTTACGAGATGCATATAGAGAAAGTGGTGAAGTTATATGAGGTACTGTCGAATATCGTGTCAGATGGAAATTGGAAGTTTATATTAAGAACTTGGATAGAGCTTGTGTGTTGGATCAAGGTGGATCGTGGGATGGTTAATTACCGCCGGTTGAGTCGCCTAAAGTATCCGTTACCATTCTAGTATCAGAATGGCATTGTATGGGACCTTATGAGATAGGAAGTGTAGGACTCACTTGAGTTGAAGTGAATCGAGCAGAAGTGCTACGCTCAGATCTGAGAATTGTGCATGAGACGGCTGAGGAAATCAAGAGGATCCAAGAAAAGGATGTGTTTTGAGAGTTATGATGGTAGCTGGTGTTGGCCGAGCTTTGGAGTCTCGGAAGCATGCTCTGTGTTTGGTTTGTCGGTAATTAGAGTAGCGCAGCGGAGCGGAGGAAAAGCAGCAGGTTGGACTGTTTTGCCACTGTCGCTTATGAGTTGACATGATGTATTTCATGTGTTTTCATTGAGGGAGTATCTTGAACCAGATGAATGATGCGCAAGTGAGAAATAATTTGACGGTTGAGGCATTGCTAGTTCGGATTGATGAACGAGAAGCAACTCCGGGGAAAGAGAAACCTTTGGTGGAAGTGGCTTGGAGAGGTGCTGCAAGAGGCAATGTGACCTGGGAATTGGAAAGCAGGATGCTTGAAGCGTATCCAGAATTATTTCCATCAGGTATTTTCGAGGACGAAAATAATTAAAGTGGGGGAGAGTTGTAACACCCATTTTAATTATTTTTGGTTTCAGAGTTATTTTATTCGCGGATGTGTTTTGAGAAAATATTTGCAGGATCAAGAACTCATGATATTGGTATATAGTGATAAAAATGTGATAGTTGATAGTAATGTAATATTATCATTAATTATTATCATTATTATTACTAATATTAATATATGAGAAAAATATAATTAAATGGAATTTTGGAATTAAGTGGATTTTGTGAATTAAAAGAATTAAGAGGATTATTATTATTATTTGGATTTTTGGATTAAAAGAATTATGAGAGTATGAGTTCTTTGGATTAAAAGGGAATTATATGGGATGAGGGGTGATATTGACATTTTGGAAAATGAGAGGAACACATGCACGGGAAAACAAGCGAAGAACACGATGGAGGAAGGCTGAAGCAAGTGTTGAAGCTTGGCCAGGAGATCATCAAGATTATCAATTCGTGTGGATGGAGAAGCTTCATCAACATCAGCATCATCAACATCAGCATCGAATTTGAGGTAGGGGGAGAATTTAACGGTTAAATGGTTTTGCATGAAAATTGGTAGAAAGAGGAAAATCCCCAATCCTCATAGGATATGATAATCTGATGTTGAAGGCATGTTATTGTTGTTGTGATTATGTTATTGGAATGTGTTGATTCGGTTGCATGTGGCTGTGCGGAGTGTTTGAGTGTATTGAGGTTTTCTGGGTAAATTCGGAGTTGAGCCGGAAGCCGGTTATTAGAGTTGAGTTGATTAATTGTTGGATAGAATCGGGAACAAACCCTGTGACTAGTTGCAGTATGTTGTTGGTCGTGGGTTTCGAGTTAATCGGGCGAAATCGGTGTGGGAGGTGACTCTGCGGTGCAGAAATTTTTCTAAGTACGCAGGTATTCGCTGGGCGAGTGAGGGGCGAGCCTTCGCCAGGCTTCGCCGGGCGAACTAGCCAGCGAGTGCTGACAGAAACTTCTGTCTGACTTCGCCAGAGGTTTCGCCAGGCGAATGGCAGCGAGCCTTCGCTGCGAGGCTTCGCCGGGCGAACGCGCCAGCGAGCCCGACAGCAGCTTGTGTTTTTGCTGCTGTTTTGTGTTGTTTCCTTGTGGTTTTGGATCCTTGTTGGTCATGTATGATGAGGAGCTTGCTGGAGAGCTAAGGTGAGTGAATATGTGGCGTCGGGACGTGACGACTGTGTGTCGCTACTGCGAAAATCGGCGCCGGCTAACAGAAGAGTCGCCACCGTGCGTTATTTATCCCAACGGAGGGAAAGGAAACGCTCGAAGTAAACCTCGCAAAAAACGGGAAAGGTATGGTCGTCGCAACCAAAACCTGGGTTCGGGAGTCGGTTACACAAGGGGAAGGTATTAGCACCCCTCACGTCCGTCGTACTCGACGGGATCCACGCTTGCTTGGGTTTGCCTAAAGGATGCAAAAACAATCTATCTACGGCTGCTAAATCTAAACGGAAGGGAATTGACTCGATAGAGCGTCGCACTCTATGCCTACGTATTCTCAAGAGAGAAAGTCAGAGTCAACGTAGTTCGGGACTACGGGGAATTGGCTCGCCAAGACTTCGCGTCTTGTGCCTACGTACTTCCACACAGCATGGAAGATCAGAGCTTTCGTAGTTCAGGCTAACTACGGCTAGGCTGGGTGTTCTCACACAAGAGTGAGAAATTAATCTGGTTTTGAAGGTTCGGGAACCTATGGGAAATAAAACTACGGTCTGGTCTCACATGCACTCGGGCAAGAGAAAAGGATATCAATCAGTCGTCAGCGGGAAAGTCTCGATCGCACAGCAGCGAGAGAACAAAAGGTTAGCTGTTAGTGTGCTCGCTAGGATATCGCATCCTATGCCTACATATTCTCGTCTGGTACGAGAAATCAGAGCAGCTGTAGTTCAGCTACTTTCGGGACCACAACTCAAATCTCGTTTTATTAACATTCTGAAAATGGGTTACAATGATTGAATACTGGAAAATAAACTCCTAAAAATACTATCCTATCCATCTATAATGGAAAATCAAATGGAAAATAGTCCCCTAACAAGTGGACTTCTAAAACTACCTCTAAAAGTGTAAAAAGTCCCCTAACAGATGGACATTTAAAACTATCCCTAAAATAAACTCCATGAAGAAAAAATATACTCTAAAAGAAAATAGAAAAATCTATACTAATATTTTTTCTTCTTTTTCATATTTCTATTTTTTTTCAATATTTCTTCAAATATTCTTTTATTTTCTTTTTTCAATATTCTTTTTTTTCCTCAACTCTTTTTTCAATATTCTTTTTTTCACATATTTTTTTTATTCTCATATTCCCATATAAAGCAACAAAAACTCTGTAAAAGAAAATAGAAAAGAAAATATAAAGGGAGGGGGGTGTATAATTACAAGGGGATTTGCAACAGAAATAATGCAGAAAAATAACACAACAATAAGGGCCCAGCCCAACAATACAGTTCAGCCAAACAAAACAATGGGGAGGGGGGTGCAGGAAGTGAGCCGGGGGTATAGCCAGTAGTGGCGTTGGGCTTGGCCCAGAAATTGCTTCAGAAAAACAAATGAGGAAGCAGGGGGTTCGTGGCCCAGACGGGGTGTACGGATGAAGAAGTTAATGGGCCCGGCCCAGTCCAATATGCGGGCCACCTTGTTTCCTCATTCCAGCTTCAGAAACCCTAGATTCTCTTCTCCACTGTTCCGGTGCCGCCCAACCTTCAATCTCCCCCTCCTTTCTGATCCTCATTCTCTCTCTTAGAACTCCTTCGCAGATTCACCTTTGTTCTTCGTTCACACAAACCTCTGTCACTCTCACAAATTCTTTCACTCAAATAATTTCAACCTAATCGCACTCTAAACCTTATCATCTCAGCAAGATCAACACAATCACTACACATCAGATGGATCTTGAGGTTCGAACTCCTTGAAGATCCTGAGCTTTATTGAAGGCGCATGAAGAAACTCATACGAAATCTGGAAAATTCCACAGCTAACCTTACGAAGACGGATTAAGATGCATGCGGATCTAACGATGAAAATCTTGGAAGATTCTGGAAGTTTTCTTGAAGACGGTTGAACATTATGACGTGAAGATTATTGGAATTTCTGGTGATGATGAAGTTCTTGGAGATGTTAGATTACTGATGAGTCTGAGGAACGCTGACGAGCGACAATGGTTCTGGTGATGAAACCTGGAAATGACGATGAACGCTAACATCAAGTTGAAGATCGTCGAAGGTTTTATGTAGATCGCTTGAAGATTTTGGATTTTCTGGATATTCCAGATGAAGAACATGATGAAGTTCTAAAACCTTCGTAAGGATCTTGATGATGAATAGTTGAATCTGGACCAAATCTGGAGAGAGCGATAAACAACGTTGAATCTGGACCAAGATATGGGCGAAATCGAGTGAACTGATGGAGTCGTTCTCGATGAGCATGGGAGATCTTGACGAACAAATCTGGAGATGACGCATATGGTATTGTTGTTGAAGGTTGATCAGAGGAGGTCTCGAATGTTCTTGATGATGATGAACAAAGATGAAGATCTTGGAGGAAGTTTCTAGAGATTGACGATGAAGATCTGGTAATGTGATGAACATTCACGATGAACCTCATGAAGATCTCTGGGGAAAGGATGAACAAGGGGGATGAGGAAGATGAAGATCGAAGGTTCTCTGGGCGAAGTGCAGTTTTCCGGTGGTTTTAGATTTTCCGGCGGTAGTTATGGTGGTCGGAGTTGGTTGGTGGTGGCCGGCGATTGGGGGTTGCGGTGGTTGCATGGCCGCCGGCCATGCAACCGGTGAGGATCAGGTGATGACAAGTGGCGTTGGGAGGGCCTGCATGTGTGCCGCGTGGCTTTAGGGAGAGATAGTGGAATGCTATGTGGAAGACTCTGAGAGTGGCAAAATGTGAGGTGTCTCCTCTGAAGCTGTACGCGTGGCTGAAGCTTTATACTGACATGTGGCATTCCGGACAAAAAATGGACTGAAAGATTGGACTGGGCCTTCAAAAACCAAACTGGGCCCAAACGAAAATTAGCTCTAAAAATCTGAATTAAAATGAATTAAACCCAATTAAAAACTAATTAAAGACTTAACCTAATTAACTAGTTAATACTCAACTAACTAATCCGAAAATTAAGACTAATCTAATCTAATTAATTCTAACAAACTCTAATTAAAATCTAAACAAAAGATTAAAATCCTAATTAATCTCTATTAAGTCCTAATTAACCCTAATAAGGAGAATTAACGTCTAATTAAATTCTATATTAAACTAAAACTAATATCTATTAATATCTATATAAAAAAAACTATTAACCTATATTAAACCTAATAAAAGAAATTAATATCTAACAAAAGATTAAATCTGTATTAAAAATAAACTCTATTTATTCTATTATCTAAAAGACATGACTTAATATCTAAAAAAGAAATTTATTCAAAAATCTATTTAAAACAATTTATAAATTCTAAAAAGATTTAAAACTATTAAAAATATTAAAAGAAACTATTTAAATTCTGGAAAATCTATAAAACCTATTTAAATTCTACAAGAGGCTATTAAATCCTAAAAAATGCAAACAAAGGCAAATAACCAACATAAAAGAGAGCGCGAGACCAGATCGAAGCAAACAGTAAACCCGGACACCAAAAATCTCAAAAATCACTGCATAAGCTGAGAACACCCAGGAAGCGCGCGACTTCTCAAAATAACCTCCGATTACCCGAACCGGTCTGAGATACCTGAAAAGCGACAGCAGGGCTGTAATCCCGATAAAATCACCATGATTGAGGAAATGCACTATATGCAGCATGTAAATGCGAATGCGAAAATGCGTCGAAGCATAAACCGAAAGCGGCACCGGTTGGTCAAATTTTAGGGTGCAACAGCTGCCCCTATTCAAGCGGCTTGGACCTGAAGGGATGAAGAGCGAACAACCTTCAGATAATCGAGGTACGAGACGGTTGAATACCAAATAAGCCCGAAAATTTGCCAACCGCAAAATAATAAATTGCGAAACTGTTTGGGGAACGAAATCCAGAAAATCTAGTCCAGTCGTCCTAGCAACAGACTGATAAATCATCTGATAGAGAAACTCTTGATTTTAACGCCCATTACCCGCGTGATACCACAGATAACAAACCCGAGGGTTGCAACAAAACACCTGATCCTCTCACATCGTCTACTGATAAACAGGAAGAGAAATATACTCACATCGTCTAAAGATAGACGGAAAGACACCCAAATCGATACTCACATCGTCTAAGGATAGGCGGAAAGACACCCAAAATCCATACTCACATCGTCTAAGGATAGACGGGAAGAGAAATATACTCACATCGTCCAAGGATAGACGGAAAGACACCCAAATCGAAGGAAAAGATCAATACTCACATCGTCTAAGGATAGACGGAAAGACACCCAAGATCCATACTCACATCGTCTAAGGATAGACGGAAAGACACCCATAATCCATACTCACATCGTCTAAGGATAGACGGAAAGACACCCATAATCCATACTCACATCGTCTAAGGATAGACGGAAAGACACCCATACGCACTTCAACACCATCCCTCAAATTTCAGAATCCTTTCGTCTACGGGAACTGATGGAAAGAACAATATCCTTAAAGGGGCCACAATCATCAGTAAGGACCGACGGGAAGAAAACACCTTCAAAGAGCCATGTCGTCAATAAGATTGACAATCAGGAAAACCGAACATTCTTCAAAGAGCCTCGACGTCAATAAGGATTGACGGTCAGAAAATCCCTCTTGAAATGTCATCTCATCCAATAAACAGAAAGAAAACCACTATCCGAAAGATCGCTTTGAAACCTCTCAACATCCAAAGATGGCCGGAGAAGACTCGCTGGGGAAACACACCATCCGTATGATCTGACGATAAGAAACCCGCTGGAAAATCACCTGAAACTTCACATCGTCTACTGATAGACGGAAAGAACACCACTTGCTAGAGAAACCCCATCTTGAAACCCCACTGAAAAAATCACCTGAAACTTCACATCGTCTAATGATAGACGGGAAGAAAGCCATACTCGAACTCAAGACGTCTAATGATAGACGGAGAAATCCACTTATTGGAGGAACACATCGTCAATATGAATTGACGGGAAGAAAAGCCTGTCGATACCAGATGACTGATTGATCAAAGCATAACTGTTGTATGATCTGAAATACGAATAAACTGCTGAATTGTCTGAACACTGCTGCTGGATGAATGCCCCTGAACTGATCACAGAGTAATTCACGTGCCATATGAGGCTGATAGAAAACCTGGCTTATGCTTCGTATGCATATGCATATGTTTGAATCTTTCTAGGGCGTAATGCTCCATTTAGGATGGGAATGCTACGCATTTTGAAAATGAAATGCAAGTATGATGCAAATATGATGCGATATGCAATATGCTAATGCAGGCTCGGACTGCTGGAGAAAGTCGGGTACAGAAAACCACTTCAGCAAAATAAGTGCTGAAGGCGAAGCCAACTCCGCTGGGGATAAACCGGATATCGCAGAATTATTCCAGCAAAATAAATGCTGGAAGAGTGAAATCAACTCCGCTGGGGAACGACATATGTGCCAAGTAGGATTGGACTTCTCTGGGGATAGCTTACCCGTGCCAATGAAAAATTGGACTTTGCTGGAGAAAATAGACGGAGTCTTCCTGCGTACTGATGAAGATTGGATTTGGAAACTGATGCGCCAACACGGATGGGCCTCACAGTGATCGCCAACATGGATTTGGGCTTTTAGGCTATATGTGATGGGTCAGGTACAACTGACGCTGGAAAACATTCTGTCTGAATTTATACAGTTTTCTTGATTGAAGAGTCAAGGGATAGTAACACGACTTCCCAACATTCGTCTCGCCCTTGAAAATTGGTCGACTCTGCTCGAATAGCTCTGAATAACTCTGATGATACGGAGAAGAACAATCCCTTCGCTTCTGATATGCCCCAGCCTGCGGGACCTCTGTGGTGATGCTCCTCAAAAGGAAATCTGCAAATCTGTACCCTGATGGTCTGATATGAAATGCCCCAACATTCTGAACTTCGGAGGGATACTTCACATCAAATGCTTCTCGAATAAAGAATAACTTCTGCGCTCTTAAGATGGCCTGCACCTGACTGCAATGACTTTGCCCCTGATTAGCTGATTCAGAGTAGTGCCCCTGACTACGAGATACTTACCGAATCTCAACCTGATTTCCCCCAGGATAACTGACTTCGAAAGGCTGACCTGACTGGGGATCACTGGATGTAGCTTGCCCTGGCTTGCGGAGCATTCGGGCGTTCTGTATTCTATCCTGACCATACCTTCCATTGTAGAAAACTTTCCTGCTGTCAAGCGCTTACTCGCAAGTAAAACAAGTTGTTATGCGTGAAAGACATATTAATGCAACGCATATGATAGTTTTGACATCCAATCTGTTCACTGGGAAAAGGGAAAACAATTTATGGCATATAATGCACAAAACATTTATCGAGAATATCAACATCAGTACCAACATGGTAAGAGGAACCCTTTTAGGAGTCAGTTTCGACGCAATCTTTACCGAAGTATGCTTTTGAAACAAACCTGCTTCAATTAGGACTTTTGAAGGTTGTAACGTGGTTAGGTTCACGGTTTTGAAAGAAAGGATAAAGGCTCGAAGTTTATTTTTAACCCACCCATTCTCCTTGATGTTCTCCCATCCTACGTTCAGCTAATTCGACCTTAGCGCTCACCTCTCAGAGGCTGAAAGATAGGAGTGATAGGTCGAGAAACTTTGAGTTTTTGGAGCGACAGTTACTCACTTTTCGTCTTTGACACTTAGGGTCACACGACTCGTATTTGTCCAAGGATTTTTCTTTTGTCATCCTTTAATCTTTTTTCTTTTCATATCCCTAACTTTTGCCTGGACTGACTCTTTTTGAGTTTCTTTTGATTTTTTTAAGTCCAGCGGGATGCCCTCATTTTTGCCTAACTCATTTGTTTTGAAGTTTTGACTTAGCGGGCTTTTGATTCTCTTTTTTTTCCTTTTTCCGGACAAGTCGTGTGACACTGGTTGTCTGACTCATTGGGGGATAATGTGACTGTCTCACTCTTGATCTAACCATTGTGGTTTTTTAGGCACGACCTCTAGAGGTGTGATTGATCCTTGAACGGACACTCCTTTTGCAACTTGAACGCTCGGCCAAATTAGCTAACACCTACCCTGCCCCAGGTTAAAGATGGAGGGTTTTTCGTTTTCAGAAAGAACTCCTACTACTAGGCTCAAAGGGGTTGGCAAGGGATTATCTTCCTTATATCACCGGTGTTTAGGGATTTGAAACAATGCCTGTACATCATCAGCAGGTTTTATTTCAAAAGCATACAATATCGGAAGTTGCATGTCGTTCATTTCGTCGTCCTCCTCAGATCCTTCTTAACCAAGCATTGGACATTTGTAAAAACAATTAGTGAACACGAATGGATTTAATCAAAACATGCATATTTATTTCATTATCATCAATTGAATGAAAACAACAAGTTTTACGAACAAGATTGCAATTTAAACAGGAAAGAAACTACAAACGTAAAGAAATGACAAGATAAAACAAAGAAAAATGCCAGCTTCCGAGAACCAGGCTTTCACATTTGTCCTGCTGCTGAACCAGCCATCTTCACAATCAGTTATTAGAGGCAACTCGATGTTGTCCTGATCTGCTTTCAGCGACCCAACCAAATTATAGAGCCCCTCCTCCTCATTCAGATGATTTTGGGCCCTTCCTGCCCGAAGTTGATAGTTGTACTGTCAAGTAGGTCCTGCACCTTGTGCTTGAAGGCCAGACAATCTTCAATGTTGTGCCCCGGTGCTCCTGAATGGAAATCACAGTGCTCATTGATATCATACCCTGCTGGAGGCATACCTGTCAGCGGGGCTAACTTCCTCTTCTCAACCAACTGTAATCGTAGCAACGTCTGAAGAAGTTCGACATATGGCATCGGAGGCACATTAAATACCCTCACCGGCCTCTGATTTTGAGCTCTTCGATGATTGGGATGCTGTTGCCTTTGCTGCTGTTGAGGTCGTTGCTGTTGTCGCTGGTACCCCGGGTCGACTGTTGAACAACCTTCGTAGCAAATACAACATTGGTTTCTTGATTTCCACCGTACTGATTAAGGCACTCCTTATGCTCAGCCATTTTCTTTCTCAGATCTGCCCCAGGAATAGGCAACAGTTGTGGGCACGGAGATTCTGACACCATGGAGTCCAGGATACGCTCATGTCCTACTGCAGCTCTAGAAACATCCATCATCTTAGCATCAACTGGGCTAGGACCAATACGTACAGCTACACTGCTTGGCATGAATTCAATATCTTTTGAGTCAATCAGGTCTTGAACATTGTGCTTAAAAGCATGACAACTCTCGATGTCGTGTCCGAGTGCCCCAGAATGAAATTCACATTGCTTACTGGCATCGAACCCATAAGGCGGTATCGTTCCCTTGGGCGGTTCCATTATTCTTTTTTCAACCATTTTAAACCTCAATAAAGTCTGAAAGAGCTCAGCATACGTCGAAGGTGGCGCCTCAAACACCCTCTTTGGCCTCCCCTCCTGAATCCTTCGTTGGGCAGGACGTATCCTTTGTTGTTGTTGCTGATGTCTGTCAACACGTTCGCTAAGCTCAGGTTCCCCAGGCACAGGTGGCAAGAGCTCCTTTACTGCGGCTTCAAATAGCTGATCATCCTCTTTCCTAAGCACATTCTTGACTACTTCCATGATCAAGCTCATTTGGGTCTTCAGCTGACTATTTTCCTCTTTGAGGATCTTCTGCTCCAGACGCATCTCTTGCATGTCTCTCATCATCTGCCCCAGCTGGCTTCGGACTTCAATCAATTCAACCTGATTCTGTTCCATATCTCTGAAGGAACTCCTGCAACAAACTGGTAGGGGTTTGCACAGGCTGAGCTACATTGTTCCCCGGAGTTCTCTGGATGCTAGCTTCTTCTCTATTCATAGCTGTTATGGTTTCCATGAGCTGACTCAGCTGATTTTTCAACAATTCAAAATCCGGGTACTCACCTTCAGGAAACAAAGGCTGGATCAGAACTCTGGCTAACTGGAGAAATGCTATGCAATATGATGCAAAGATGCTTATGAAAATGCAATGCAATGCAGCAAACACGGGATCACAGCCCCCACAACATGCTCTGAATACTGCTGCGCTGCTGACGGAGCACGTTCTCTCTAAAAGAGAACGCCAAGATAGCGGGTAGGCTGGAAGTCAAGTTCTCGCAAAAAACCCCCCGACTCACGGGTATGGACCTAAGGCACAACATCCTATGCGGTCGTCAGCGTCACAGACTTTCATAAGCGACGATACGATTCCCAGAAGGAGTGGCACCATCATCTCATGAAGAGGCCTCACTTAGCTGACTTCCAATTGATCGGTCCCCAGAGTCGACAATCCTCACGTCTGGACTCCTCTCAGATCCTCAGGACCGGAAAGAAGCACCTCGGAGAGAACCTCGTCTGAGCGTGAATTTCGTGGGGAACTCGTGTCTGCTCAACAAACAGGTTCGCCCACTAACCTCCACAACTACGTCTAAATGCATACTCAAGTAGCCCAGGTCCAGCTATCACTCAAAGTATCACCCTCCCCAGCACAACAGCAATAGATAATAGCAATGAAAAAATAAACACCCAAAAGACAAGCAAACAAGCGCTAGGATTGACTCTCTTAGGGGACGTTGGATCCCACATGCATGGGGAACTATCGCATTCCCCAACAGAGTCGCCAGCTGTCGCTACTGTGAAAATCGGCGCCGGCTAACAGAAGAGTCGCCACCGTGCGTTATTTATGCCAACGGAGGGAAAGGAAATGTTCGAAGTAAACCTCGTAAAAAACGGGAAAGGTATGGTCGTCGCAACCAAAACCTGGGTTCGGGAGTCGGTTACGCAAGGGGAAGGTATTAGCACCCCTCACGTCCGTCGTACTCGACGGGATCCACGCTTGCTTGGGTTTGCCTAAAGGATGCAAAAACAATCTATCTACGGCTGCTAAATCTAAACAGAAGGGAATTGACTCGATAGAGCGTCGCACTCTATGCCTACGTATTCTCAAGAGAGAAAGTCAGAGTCAACGTAGTTCGGGACTACGGGGAATTGGCTCGCCAAGACTTCGCGTCTTGTGCCTACGTACTTCCACACAGCATGGAAGATCAGAGCTTTCGTAGTTCAGGCTAACTACGGCTAGGCTGGGTGTTCTCACACAAGAGTGAGAAATTAATCTGGTTTTGAAGGTTCGGGAACCTATGGGAAATAAAACTACGGTCTGGTCTCACATGCACTCGGGCAAGAGAAAAGGATATCAATCAGTCGTAAGCGAGAAAGTCTCGATCGCACAGCAGCGAGAGAACAAAAGGTTAGTTGTTAGTGTGCTCGCTAGGATATCGCATCCTATGCCTACATATTCTCGTCTGGTACGAGAAATCAGAGCAGCTGTAGTTCAGCTACTTTCGGGACCACAGCTCAAATCTCGTTTTATTAACATTCTAAAAATGGGTTACAATGATTGAATACTGGAAAATAAATTCCTAAAAATACTATCCTATCCATCTATAATGGAAAATCAAATGGAAAATAGTCCCCTAACAAGTGGACTTCTAAAACTACCTCTAAAAGTGTAAAAAGTCCCCTAACAGATGGACATTTAAAACTATCCCTAAAATAAACTCCATGAAGAAAAAATATAATCTAAAAGAAAATAGAAAAATCTATACTAATATTTTTTCTTCTTTTTCATATTTCTATTTTTTTTCAATCTTTCTTCAAATATTCTTTTATTTTCTTTTTTCAATATTCTTTTTTTTCCTCAACTCTTTTTTCAATATTCTTTTTTTCACATATTTTTTTTATTCTCATATTCCCATATAAAGCAACAAAAACTCTGTAAAAGAAAATAGAAAAGAAAATATAAAGGGAGGGGGGTGTATAATTACAAGGGGATTTGCAACAGAAATAATGCAGAAAAATAACACAACAATAAGGGCCCAGCCCAACAATACAGTTCAGCCAAACAAAACAATGGGGAGGGGGGGTGCAGGAAGTGAGCCGGGGGTATAGCCAGTAGTGGCATTGGGCTTGGCCCAGAAATTGCTTCAGAAAAACAAATGAGGAAGCAGGGGGTTCGTGGCCCAGACGGGGTGTACGGATGAAGAAGTTAATGGACCCAGCCCAGTCCAATATGCGGGCCACCTTGTTTCCTCATTCTAGCTTCAGAAACCCTAGATTCTCTTCTCCACTGTTCACGGCGCCGCGCAACCTTCAATCTCCCCCTTCTCTCTGATCCTCATTCTCTCTCTTAGAACTCCTTCGCAGATTCACCTTTGTTCTTCGTTCACACAAACCTCCGTCACTCTCACAAATTCTTTCACTCAAATAATTTCAACCTAATCGCACTCTAAACCTTATCATCTCAGCAAGATCAATGCAATCACTACACATCGGATGGATCTTGAGGTTCGAGCTCCTTGAAGATCCTGAGCTTTATTGAAGGCGCATGAAGAAACTCATACGAAATCTGGAAAATTCCACAGCTAACCTTACGAAGACGGATTAAGATGCATGCGGATCTAACGATGAAAATCTTGGAAGATTCTGGAAGTTTTCTTGAAGACGGTTGAACATTATGACGTGAAGATTATTGGAATTTCTGGTGATGATGAAGTTCTTGAAGATGTTAGATTACTGATGAGTCTGAGGAACGCTGACGAGCGACAATGGTTCTGGTGATGAAACCTGGAAATGACGATGAACGCTAACATCAAGTTGAAGATCGTCGAAGGTTTTATGTAGATCGCTTGAAGATTTTGGATTTTCTGGATATTCCAGATGAAGAACATGATGAAGTTCTAAAACCTTCGTAAGGATCTTGATGATGAATAGTTGAATCTGGACCAAATCTGGAGAGAGCGATAAACAATGTTGAATCTGGACCAAGATATGGGCGAAATCGAGTGAACTGATGGAGTCGTTCTGGATGAGCATGGGAGATCTTGACGAACAAATCTGGAGATGACGCATATGGTATTGTTGTTGAAGGTTGATCAGAGGAGGTCTCGAATGTTCTTGATGATGATGAACAAAGATGAAGATCTTGGAGGAAGTTTCTGGAGATTGACGATGAAGATCTGGTAATGTGATGAACATTCACGATGAACCTCATGAAGATCTCTGGGGAAAGGATGAACAAGGGGGATGAGGAAGATGAAGATCGAAGGTTCTCTGGGCGAAGTGCAGTTTTCCGGTGGTTTTAGATTTTCCGGCGGTAGTTATGGTGGTCGGAGTTGGTTGGTGGTGGCCGGTGATTGGGGGTTGCGGTGGTTGCATGGCCGCTGGCCATGCAACCGGTGAGGATCAGGTGATGACAAGTGGCGTTGGGAGGGCCTGCATGTGTGCCGCGTGGCTTTAGGGAGAGATAGTGGAATGCTATGTGGAAGACTCTGAGAGTGGCAAAATGTGAGGTGTCTCCTCTGAAGCTGTACGCGTGGCTGAAGCTTTATACTGACATGTGGCATTCCGGACAAAAAATGGACTGAAAGATTGGATTGGGCCTCCAAAAACCAAACTGGGCCCAAACGAAAATTAGCTCTAAAAATCTGAATTAAAATGAATTAAACCCAATTAAAAACTAATTAAAGACTTAACCTAATTAACTAGTTAATACGCAACTAACTAATCCGAAAATTAAGACTAATCTAATCTAATTAATTCTAACAAACTCTAATTAAAATCTAAACAAAAGATTAAAATCCTAATTAATCTCTATTAAGTCCTAATACTCAACTAACGCGACTACTTACGTGAGTCAGCAATATTCTCAAGATAAACTCGTTTGTGTTTAGCATCGCGTGACAACTATTGAGGGACTACTCCCTAACAGTTTCTGCACTACGTCCTAAAAAGGCCAAGTGGGGTAAAAGTGTCACTAAAAGTCCCCATCTTCACGGACTCATATTGAAATAATTAGCAAATACACGACTACTCATGCACTACTAATCATCTCAAAAGAGTCTCCACTGAGTGCGATTACATCATATGTCAGACATACTGGGACTACTCCCGATAGCCCAACTATTGATCATATCACGATCCTATCTCATGGGTCACTCAAATCCGGGTCAGGATTTATCTCACCTCTCAAGGCACCCATTATCCAACATTCAAACAAATATATTGACAAATATACCTGTAAACAAAATATTCACAAATACAATGCATTGCACACACAAAGGCTCTTTAGGCTTGAAGCCCAAGCAAAAGAGTCAAAAAAAAAATTTACCCATCCCCAAGGATTTGTACTGTGGGTTAATTTGTACCTGCCGAACGGGTTCTTAACAAAGTTCCCAGGGTCAACAACCCATCTTTCGGATATTATCAATTTCCCAAATCACTCGGTAATCGATAACATTCTCAAGAGCGTCTCGCCCGAGTGTAGTATCGCGTATCAACTACTTCGGAAAAACTTCCTTATAGCCATCGCACTACGTCCTAATAAGGCCAAAGTGGGGTAGAATGTAATCTAAAAGTCCATAGTGTCATGGGCTCCTTCGTCGAAAGTAGCATTATTTTCACGAATACTCGATCAACAATACTAAACTCTTAAGAGGGCCTACACTGAGCGGTGGTTTCTCAAGTTAGCTTGGTCGGGAGTCAACTCCCTATAAGCCTTATTAAATATACCACCATCCAATCATAAGTGCACTCGAGTCCGGGTATAGGACCGTCTCACCACTCAAAGCACCCAATATCCAACATACAAATATATTGACAAATATACATGTTAAGCAAATATTTACAAATATAGCATACAATCAAACAAAATAGGCTAAACCCTTAAGTTAAGTCCATATCCCCAGTGAAGTCGCCATTTCTGTTGCAGTGAGAATCGGGATACCAAATTATTGATTAACTTAAATCTTAATTCTTTAATTCACAACCGGACTTTAATTTATCCAAAGGAAAGGTCTAAACAAATAAAAAAAACCCTTTTGCGCGATGTAACAACAACGATAAGAGATTTGGGGATCGGGGGTTGGTTGTGCATAGGGTAGGTATTTCACATCCTAAACATCTGTAGTACTCTACAGGAACCTTTTGTTTGTTTGCATGCTAAGTTTGCTAAATGTTTGCTATGGATTGGGATTGGGTAAAAGGTGAAGGTTAAAACCTAAAGATAATTTCTAAGTTTGCTCGCAAAGACATCGCGTCCTCTGCCTACGTATCCTAACTAGGATAGAATCAGAGCAATCGTAGTTCACCTCACAAGGGATGAAGAACACTTGATTATGATCAAGGTTCAAAGGGGAACAAACATATCCATGCTTGTATAGAGTTTCACAAAACTCTCTAGATCTATGTTAAACACTTAAGAAAGGGGAGTAAGTAATCATTTCCATGATTCTTACATAGATTTAACCAAACTCTACCTAATTCGATGTTGTAAGGCCAATTGGTTCTATCTAGACCAAAAGGAGGAAGAAGGGTGAAGGTTGCTCGTCAAGATATCGCATCTTGTGCCTACGTATTCTCATTGTCCAATTAGAAATCAGAGCGGTCGTAGTTCAGGCACAAACTACAGAATAAGGATCAATTGGTTCTTTCCAGACCAAAAGAGGGAGAAGGTTCTATCGAGACCTATGAGTTTGAATCCTAATGGTTCTATCCATACCAAAAAGGGGGGAAAGGTTCTATCCAGACCTATGATGTAATGAGCTATCTATGACCCAATGGTCAATAGAGAGACTTTTCCTTTGGAAGGAGAGAGAGGAGGAAATCTTGGATGAGAACTAAAGAGTTCTATCACTTTAGGGAAATAAACTTAACAAATAAACAAACATTTTAAGCAAGAAGAATAAGGAATATGGTTACGACCAAGCAAGCATGCATATCACAATAAGCAAGGATCAAACAGATACAAATGATTACAACCGAGAATCGCATATCTTAACAAAGATGAAGGTAACAACCCAAAGGGTATATATTAACAAATATGGAAACAATAATCATGCAAATAATTCACAACTTAAAATGATCATGTTATAAGTTCAAATGTAACAACATTTAGGCATTGATGCAATCAAATATGCAAGGAATAATCACAATAGTTAAATTCAAGACTTAGGAAGAGAACAAAAATTTCATGGTGACAACCAAAGGAAGGCAACCTAACAAGTTAACTAATACATAGGAAACACATATAAATAAATCTTACAAGATAAATCAAGCATGGTTCAAGAGAATTCAATCAAGACATAAGGTAATGACCTAAGAATGAACCAACTAACAAGTAGGAAAAAAGGAACTGTAAAAACAAGAAATTTGAAATTTTAATCCATTAAATGAAAATAGACATTACAACGAGCAATTTGCAAAAAGAACGGATTAAAAACGATAAAGCATGAGAAAGTTGTGAATTTTTGAAGTTTCAACGATTTTATGAAAATAAAATAAAATGAAACAAGCAAATAAAAAGAAGTGGCATGGGAAGGGATTGAACCCACGCCCTTGTGTTTACAAACACAAAACCAACCACTGGGGCACAACGTGCGCGCATGAGAGGAAATGGAAAGAAGGAAACATGATAAAACAATGACAATTGAAAAAATAAAAAAAAAGCCAGAAGAGTTGATCACCAAGGATCGAACTCAGGTCAGGCATGGCAAAGGGTATACGGCGCACAAGTGTCTACCACTGGGGTGGCTATACATCCAAGTATTAAGCCACCCCCATAAATAGATAATCCTAAATATGATGAAAAAAACTGGGCCAAAAATAAACCAACCAAACCAAATGCGTGAAAGATCCAAACTTGATCAAAACTACTCCAAATTTAACAAAATTTGAGCCTAACTTGATTGTTTTTTAATGAGGATCATGATGGTCACAACCAAATTTTGAAATAACATCCACAAATTGAAACACGATAGCACATACATATTGGCATTTTGAGATGCATTTTGATGAACAAGGATCAAACCAGATGCAATTAAGATTAATGAAAGATGTGAGCAAGCTACAAACATGATTATGAATGATTCCTAGCAAGGATTTTGATCAAAATAGTGTTGGATCCAAAAGAGGCATATGAATTGAAAACATAGCATGAAAAAATGAAGTCAAGCTGTCAAGGTGCAGATGGAAAGGTTCAGATCATACATGGCCTAACAGTTCTGAACATGTCATATGATACTCTCAAATGCTTACAAACCAAACACAAATGTCTCAGGTAGAGGAAAGAAGTATGATGCAGAGATGACAACATATTGGTTATGAATGAAACTTGGTAAAATAGTGAACTTGCTTTCAAACAACAACAATAAATGAACTCAAACCAAAAACCAAGTTGTTTAAAACCTAAACAGATAACAGTTATATCATGTGCATATGTGGCTAGTTCAAATGTGATATGAGGGGAATCAAGGATGATGAACACAGTAGGAAAGCTGCAGGCCAGGGCCAAAGTGGCCCTGCTGCCCAGAATTCACACAAAAGGCCAATCATGGATGGAAATCAAACTTTGATCAGAACAAAACAGGAAAATCTCATGGCATCTCAACCAAACCAAATAAAATGCAATGAGGAACATGAAGATAACAATCAGAATGCTAAGCTTAAACAACAACAAGAACTGTCATGCCATGCCAAGTGATCTTGAAAGATGCAATTTGAAAGTCAGGTCATGAAATAGACACAAACAAGTTGAACCAAACTCACACACAAACTCAAAATATAATAATAAGTGTTTCCACACTTCAAAATTCATCACAAACCCAATAGAAAAGAAAATCATATGCTAGCTGCTCATTAACACATAAAGATGCATAATTGAAGGCAATGACATGATTGGAAAAGGTTTAAACCATACAAACATCATACACAAGTCTCAAATGCATCAATGAATGATTCTAACACTTAAGATTGATCATGAAATGCATAAAACAAAAACTGGCTCTCAAGTTGCAATTTTAACACAATGGTGAGCAGGCTGTTAAGCAGAAGAGGCATATCATTCACAAAGATGTTTGGTTCATGTACACATACAAATCCTAAACATATTGTTGCACCCCGAAATTTGACCAACCAATTATCGCATTTGGCTTATGTTTTATTCATTTTGCATTCTGCATTTAAATACCACATACATCGCATTTTTGCAGTCAGAATGATTTTATCAGGATTACAGCCTCTCCTGACGCTTCAGGCATTCCAGGCCACAAATACGAGGATTTGTGTTGAGAATTTGTGCCCGTCCCGGTGTTTTCAGCTCTCGCTGTTATTTTTTAGGACATTTCGGCGTCCGGTTTTTACCGTTTATTTCACTATGTTCGCGCATCCTTTTTTAATCGATTTGATTGGCTTTATTGCGGTTTTTAGATTTTTCCTTTAATTTCTAGAATTTTAAAATGAATTTTAATTCTTTTTCTAGAATTTTAAATAGGTTTTTTAAATAGATATTGATAGATAATTCTTGTTCTAGATATTAAATAGATTTGTCTAGAATCTTTAAATAGTTTTAATAGGTTTAATAGATTTTTTTCTATTTTTAATAGATTTAGAAATTAATAGATATAATCCTCTTTTAGATAGTAATAGGATTTTAGAAATTATTGGAGCTAATAGCTTTTAGATATTAATTGAATATGGTTTAGAGTTAATAGATGTTACTTAGATGGTCATTAGATATTAATCCTTTTTTTATTAGGGATATTAATTAGTTGTGGTTAATTAGGAGTTAATTGAGTCTTAGTAGTATTAATCAGGTCGATTAGATTTAAGTGCATCATTTTAATTCATTAATCAGAGTCATTAATCAATTCAGTGGGCCAGGTGTCTGATTGTGGGGGCCCAAGTCCAAGTCTCGCTGCCACTTGTCCTATATAGGGAGTCCCACGCGTGTGCTTCTCTCTCTTGCCAACTCACTCTGCAGACCCCACTTCCTTGCCACCCGTCCTCACACGTGGCCACCACACACTCTTCCTTTGCATGCAGGCCTTACTCGCACACCACGTGTCCTCCACCCTCCTCCTTCACCGTCGGCCATGCAGCCGCCGCAGGGACCACCGCAACGGTCGCCAGAAGGTCAACAACCCGCCAGAAACTGCATTTTCTTCATCAGTAACCTCTGATCCGTACCAGTCATCATCTTCTCCGATGATCATCAGTTTTCCGTTTTCCACCATGTTCATCATGTTCTCCAGGCTTTCCATGGACATTCATCACCAGATCTTCATCCACTCATCCGTTTCTCCAGAATCATCATCTTCCTCAGAAGCTTCATCTTCATGACTTTCCAGAAATTCAACAAAACGCCTCAATAAACTTCGTAAGATCTTCAGAACACATCAACCTTCAGAAAATCTGCAAGATCCAAGAACACCTTCGTCCAAACGTTCATCAAGATCGTCATCCATCTTGTCTGTCAAGATCCCCGATTCCCGTCTTCTTCGTCCATATCTCCATCCTCCATCACGCGTTCATCAACGTCCTTCATCCAATCTTCATTCTTCATTGTGTTTGTAGCAGTTTTCCAGAAATCGCTCTTCATCAACCTTCGTCATCGTCACGAGCATCACCTTCAAGAACAGAGAAGCTTCACACGAATTTCGTCATCGTCAGCATCGTCAAGAACCTTCATCTGTATCACCTCCATATCTGAACTCACTCATCGTCATCTGCATGAATGAATTTCTAGAATTTGTTGAACTTCAACAATAAACCACTAAATCTTCGCATCCAGCATGAGATGATCTCAGTTGTTTGGTTGTGTTATTTTGTTTTCGTTTCAGAGAAGAGTGAAGCTAGGGTAGGAGAAGAGAAGAAGATTGGGGTTTGTTTTGTGAAGGTTGAGACGGAGGAACCAGACGGCGGCGCCTATGAGGGTAGAAGGGAACTAGGGTTTCAGAAAGGATGGAAGGAAGGTGGAAGGGTCGTTGGGCTGAACATTAGGGCCCAATGTTGATTTTTGGACCCGTACCCCTCCGTTTCGATCGTTACACCCCCGCCCCTACTTTTTTTTTTGTTGCGAGTGGGTTGGGCCCAATAACCATGTTTTTGTTGGATCACCTCCAAATTACCAGCGCGCGCCCCCTAGTTTTTTTTATTTCTTTAGTTTTTCTGAATTTTTTATTGTGGGCTGGGCCCAGAGTGGTTTTTTTTTTCTGCATTCATACCTGTTTTGCAGATTGTACCCCCCTCCCCTTTGCAATTTAATTTTTCTTTTGTATTGGAATATGCTTGTAATAGTTTAGTTTTATTTTCCTATTTTCTTTTAGGGATTATTTTCATAGTTAGAATATTATGCATATTCTTAATATAGAATTTATATTCTATTATTTTTAGCGTATTATTTTTACTATAGACTTAATATAGAATTTTCATTCTATTTTTGTTAGGATATTATAGAGATATTAGTATAGAATTTCCACTTCTATTTTCTTTGTAGAAATTGTAGACTATTGTGCATAGGATAGAATTCCCATTTTATTTTCTATTTCCTTTATATTTCTTTAAAATATTTTTCTAATAGAAATTAATTGCTAATATGTAGGAGTAGGATATTATTTCCATTTAGTGTTGGATTTCTCTCCTATTTTCCTTTCTATCCGATTTTATCTTCAATTTTTGGCGGGCCGTGTGACACGATTCAATTGGAGAATGATTGTCGATATCATTTCTCTATCTTGTCTTTGACATGGACATCAATACGCTACCTCTGAGAGCTCGATTTCTCGTATAAGTCGAACCATGACGGTCTAAGCGTTACATTGTTCCTGATTCGAGCGTCCTCATCAAGGACCCAGAGAGGAGAAGATTGGAATGGAGCTTGCGCGCATGTCAGGAGCCAACTGAGTTGCTTCGTTCAACATCATCTTTCTTATTCAAGTCTTCGGGCAACCGTCGAGTGTTGTGAGCTGTATCGTTAGATACGTGGGAAATGACAGTTGAAGGATTTCCTCTCAATCGTCTAGGGTGTTTAGTATGGTACCCTTTGGGTGACATGCGACGCACTCGCTCCTACGTATTAAGTTCTTGCGTGTGTGTCCCGAGTTCCTTCCCGTTTAGGCGTAAGCCTGCTTCCTCTTTGTTCTCGCCCCCGCGCGATCGAAACCCTTTTCTCTCGCATTCAGGCGATCGAGACCCCTTCTCTTGCCCCTGTGCAATCGAGACTCGTTTTCCCGTCGAACCATGTTTGCACTGATCTCTCGTGCCAGACGAGAGTACGTAGGCATAGGATGCGATATCCTAGCGAGCTCCATTTTCCCTGTTTCCCCGTTGCTGTAGTTAGCTGAACTACAGCTGCTCTGATTTCTCGTACCAGACGAGAATATGTAGGCATAGGATGCGATATCCTAGCGAGCACACAAACAACTAACTTCTTTGTTCTCTCGCTGCCGTGCGATCGAGACTTTCCCGCTGACGACTGATGTTCCCTTTCTCTTGCCCTAGCACAATCGAGACCAGACCGTAGTTCTAGAACCCGTAGGTTCCCATACCTATAAAACCCGACATACTACGTCCGTTCTACTGTAAACAGGTAACGCCTAAGTCTCCATCGAGCGAGCAGCATACACCTAAACTGCTAGAATGCGTACGCTAGTATCGTCAATCCTTTCTCTCACCCATGTGTGATCGAGAACACCCTGTCTAGCCGTAGTTAGCCCGAACTACGCAAGCTCTGATCTTTCACGTCGTGTGGAAGTACGTAGGCACGAGATGCGACATCTTGGCGAGCAAATTCCCCCGTAGTTTCCCGAACTACGTTGACTCTGACTTTCCCATTGCACGAGGGAATACGTAGGCATAGAGCGCGATGCTCTATCGAGTCAGTTTCTTTCCGTTTAGCCATAGAAGCCGTAGATTGATTGTTTTTCACCCATAGACAACCCAGCAAGCGTGGATCCCATCGAGTACGATGGACGTGAGGGGTGCTAATACCTTCCCCTTGCGTAACCGACTCCCGAACCCAGACAATGGTTGCGATGACCTTGTCTTATATCCTTTGCGTCAGGTTTTACCCGATTGTTTCCTTTCCCGTTTGGAGGGAGAAAGGTGGCGACTCTTCTGTTTTGCCGGCTCGTTTTTCGCAGTATCGACAGTAGGCGACTCTGTTGGGGACTTCTTTTTTGCAGTCTCGCCCTGTTTTACCTAGCTGTTTGGGTCAACCTCAGCAGTTGACGACTCTGCTGGGGATTCTGGTTCTCTAGGCGAGTCTTGTCTTGGATTCTCTTCCTAGCTACCTGGGCAATCCCCAACAGCTGGTGACTCTGCTGGGGAATGCGATAGTTTGCTGGGGATCCAACGTCCCCTATGCGAGTCAATCTGAGGGATCCAACGTCCCGACGAGAGTCAATCCTAGCGCTTGTTTGCTTGTCTGTGGGTGCTTATTTTTGTGCATTGTATGTTGTGTATCACTGTATTTACATTTCCCGCACTATTATGATTATCTGTTGATACTGTGCTATTGTGGGAGGGGCTTTGATGAGTGTTAAGCCAGACCCAGGCTCGAGAGCTACATAGTATTAGAGTAGATTTGTGGTGAACCTGTATGTTAGGCATGCACTAGTTCCCGCGAAATCTGCACTCAGACGAGATTCTTTGAGATGATTTCCATTTCCAGCCCTGTGGGCCGTCGAAAGGATTTCAGATCTAGGGATTGTCGACTCTGGGAACCGATCACTTATGATTCAGTTAAGTGAGGCCGCTTCAAGAGATAATGATGCCACACCTTCTAGGTATCGTATCACCGTTCTTGAAAGTCTGTGACGCTGATGACCGCATAGGATGTCGAACCTATTTCAGTTTAAGTCCATACTCGTGAGTGGGAGGGATTTTGCAGGAAACTTGACTTCCAGCCTACCCGGTATTTTGGTTTTCTCTCGTTAGAGCGAACTCATCTCGTCAGCAGCACAACGGTATTCAGAGCTTTATGGGGGCTGTGATCCCGTGTTTGTTGCATTTTGCATTGCATTTCATGTGCATCCCATGCTTGCATATCCATCCTCGGCTGAAATAGAGAGCTTACCCGTTTTTTATCCAACTCGCAGTTGACTTCCTAGCATTCACATTGAACTTGAGTTAGTTTCTGGAAGGATCATGGACTCCGAAGAGCAGAATCAATTTGTTACCAGGGCCGAGTTTGAATTGTTGAAGAACCAGTTGAGCCAGTTCATGGAAGCCATAATAGCCATGACTAAAGGAGAGAACAACATTCAGAAGACTCCGGTGAACAATGTTGCTCAAGCGCAGATTCTTGTCAGAGACAGAGACGCATCTTCTCTCCGTGACACATACTATCAACGTTTTACTTTCCCTGTGCCAGATCATCAGAGGGTCGCTCCGAAGATTAATGCTGAGAACCCTAGGGCTGTTGAGCATATGAGAAGAATTCAATTGTTGGAAGATCAGGTGGCTGCCTTGATAAATAAGAATACTCTCGACCTGAATGCTGCGAGCATGTGTTTGGTGCCAGGTCTGGTGATGCCTCCGAAGTTCAAGACGCCCAATTTTAAGAAATACAAAGGGGATAGTTGTCCGAAGCTACATTTGGTTATATTCTGCAGAAGAATGACTTCGCATGTTGCCAATGACAAGCTCATGATTCACTATTTCCAAGATAGTTTGATCGGAGCATCTTTGGATTGGTACATGCAGTTGAAGAGTGATAGTATCAAATCATGGCCAGATTTAGCCAATGCCTTCGTAAAGCAGTACAACTACAACCTGGATATGGCTCCTAGTCGCGTGCATTTGCAAGAGTTATCTCGGGCGGATAATGAATCCTTTAGAGGGTATGTGCAGAGATGGAGAGAATTGGCTGCTCGTATTCAACCACCGCTTGTGGAGAGAGAAATGGTCGACCTTTTCATGGATACTTTGAAGGGCCGTTACTATGACGCATTGTTCAGTTGTGGAAATGCAAGCTTTGCGGACTTGATAAGAGTAGGAGAACGTGCTGAGAGCGGAATCAAGAGCGGAAAGATTCAAGATATTCCCTATACTGCAGTTTATAAAGATGAATCAATTGTCAGTTCTCAAGAAGAAGGGGAGAAAGGCAGTGATGTTGTCTCAGAATCTCACGTACCTCAGATTCAGTATCCTGACACTTCGAGTACTCAGAGTCAGCAACCTGTTGGGTCTGTATGTCAGGTATCTGTTACCCGCCAGATTCAACAGTCGTATCGTCGTCAACCGTGTCAGCACGCCCGACGAAGACCAAGGAAACCTGAAAGGCAGTTTACTCAGTTACCGATGTCGTATAGTCAGTTGTTGCCGGATTTGGTCAAAAGTGGGTTGATAGTGCCGAAGGAGACCAATCCAATGATCCCGCCTTACCCTCCGGGTTTTGATGCCAACGCTCGCTGTGAGTACCATGTTGGGGCACAGGGGCATTCAACAAATGACTGTAAGGTGCTTCGAAGCCAGATTCAGGCCTTGTTGGATTCTAACAAGATATCTGTCATGCCTCAGGCTGTCGACCTTCCTTTATCCAGCCAAGTGGGTGAATCAGTTCAGGTTATGGGAGAGTCCGCTGATAGCAGATGTTCAGAGGAGTATCAGGACGACTTCGACGATCAATTCTGAAGATGGCTGGCTCAGCAGTAAATCAAGTTCGAAAAGCCCGGTTCCTAGAAACTGGCAATCGTTGTTTTATCATGTCATTTCTTTGCATTTGTAGTTTCTTTTCTGTTAAAGCGCAAATTGCATTCGTAAAACTTGTATTGTTTTCAATTGATATTGATAATGAAATGAGTATGCATGTTTTGATTCAGTCCATTCGTGTTCACTCATTGTTTTTACAGATATCCAACGCTTGGTTAAGCGGAGTCCGGGAAGGATGACGAAGTTTAAAGACGCGCAAGCTTCCATTTGTATGCTTTTGAAAATAAAACCTGCTGATGATGTACATGCATTGTTTTAAATCCCTAAACACCAGAGATATAAGGAAGATGATCCCTTGTCAACCCCTTCGAGCCTGGTAGTAGGAGTTTCTTTCTGAAAACGAAAAACCCTCAATATTAACCCGGGGCAGGGTAGGTGTTAGCTAATTTGACCGAGCATCCAAATTGCAGAAGGGAGTGTTCATTAGAGGATCAATCACACCTCTAGAGGTCGTGCCTAAAAAACCACAGTCGTTAAGCATCAGGAGTGAGACAGTCACATTATTCCCCAACGAGTCAGACAGCCAGTGTCACACGACTTGTTCGAAAAAAAGAAGAGCAAAAAGAATCAAAAGCCCGCTAAGTCAAAACATGAAAACAAATGACTTAGGCAAAAATGAGGGAATCCCGATGGACTTAATAATCAGAAGAAGCTCAAAAGATCCAGTCCAGGCAAAAATTAGGGAAAGCGAAAAACTGAAAAACTGAAAAGGATTACAAAAGGAAAATCCTCAAATGAAGTACGAGTCGTGTAACCCCAAGTGTCAAAGACGAAAAGTGAGTGGCTGTCACTCCAGAAACTCATGGTTTCTCGAACTATCACTCCTATCCTTCAAACACTGAGAAGTGAGTGCTAAGGTCGAATTAGCTAAACGTAGGATTGGAGAACATCACGGAGAATGGGTGGGTGAAAATAAACTTTGAGCCTTTATCCTTTCCTTCAAAACCGTGAACCTGACCACGTTACAACCTTCAAAAGTCCTAATAGAAGCAGGGTTTGTTTCGAAGGCATACTTCGGTAAAGATCGTGTCGAAACTGACTCCTAAAAGGGTTCTTCTTACCATGTTGGTACTGATGTTGATATTCTGATAGATGATTTGTGCATTATATGCCATAAATTGTTTTTTCCTTTTCCAGTGAACAGATTGGATGTCAAAACTGTCATATGCATTGCATTAATATATCTTGTATGCAGAACAACTTGTTTTACTTGCGAGTAAGCGTTGGACAGCAGGAAAGTTTCCTACAGTGGGAAGTCTGATCAGGATAGAATGCAGAACGCTCGAATACTCTGTGGACCGGGGCAAGCTATATCAGGTAATCCCTAGTGATGTCAGCCATGTGATGTTAGCCATCCGAAGTCGGTTATTCTGAAGCAATCAGGTCGAGATTTGATGAATCTCTCAAGGAAAATCAGTGTATCTCCCCGCATATTGGCCAATCGGGGGAAAAATCGTTGCAAACAGGGGCAGGCCACCCTAAGGAAAGCACAAAAGTGGTTTCTTGCCCGAGGGGCCTTTGATTCGAAGCATCTCTCTGAGGTTCAGAGTGCTGGGGTAGTTCATGTCAGACCATCAGGGTACGGATTTTTTAGATTTGCATTCGAGGAATATCCCCATAGGGGATCCCACCGACTGGGGCATATCAGAAGTGAAGGAATTGTTCCTCTCCGTGTCATCAGAGCTACTCAGAGCTACTCAAGCAGGTTCAACCAATTTTCAAGTGTGAAACAAATGTCGGGAAGTCGTGCTATTATCCCTTGACCCTTTAACCAGAGGCCGTGAATTCAGACAGGATGTTTTCCAACGTCAATCGTGCCTGACCCATCACGGATAGCCTAAGATCCCAATCCTTATTGGCAATTTTCAGGAAGCCCAATCCTCAATGGCGAGCTATTCCTAAAGTCCAATCCATGTTGACAATCACCGTGAGGCCCATTCGTGTTGGCGCATCAGTTTCAAAATCCAAACTTCATTGGTATGCAGGAAGACTCCGTCTGTTTTTCCCAGCAAAGTCCAATTTTCATTGGCACGTGTGAGCTATCCCCAGGGAAGTCCGATCGTACTTAGCACATTTGGTTATCCCCAGCAGAGTTGGTTCACCTTTCCACCATTTATTTTGTTGGAATAATTCTGTGATACCCGGTTATCCCCAGCGGAGTTGGCTTTGTCTTCAGCATTTATTTTGCTGAAGCGGTTCCGTATCCAGTTTCTCCAGCAGCGGAGTTGGCTTCACCTTTCCAGCATTTATTTTGCTTGAATGGTCCTTCTATGTACAGCTTTTCTCCAGCAGCCTGAGCCTGCATTTGCATCTTGCATATATCATCATATTTGCATCATACTTGCATTTCATCGCCAAATGCATAGCATTCCATCTTATATGGAGCATTTACGACATAGAAAAATTCAAACATACGCATATACATATGAAGCATAAGCCAATTTTTCTATCAGCCTTACGTGGCAATGAGAATCACTTTGCAATCAGTTCAGGGGCAATTACCCAACAGCTTTGTTCAGACAGTTTTGTGGTTTATTTGATTCTCAGATCATACGACGGTTATGCTTTATCTATCAATCATCTGATGACGATAATTCCTATTGACGATGTATTTCCCCCAGCAGGAATTTTCTCCGTCTATCTTTAGACGTCATGAGTTCGAGTATGGATTTCTCCGTCTATCTTTAGACGTTGTGAGTTTGAGCAAGATATTTTCTCCGTCTATCTTTAGACGTTGTGAGTTTAAGTATGATTTTCTCTCCGTCTATCTTTAGACGTTGAGAGGTTTCAAGGCGATCTTTCAGATATTGTTTTTCTTTCTGTTTAGTGGATGAGATGACATTTCAAGAAGTGTTTTTCTGACCGTTGATCCTTATTGACGTCGAGGCTCTTTGAAGAATGATTGGTTTTCCTAGTTGTCGATTCTTGTTGACGACATGGCTCTTTGAAGGTGGTCTTCTTCCTGTCAATGCTTGTTGATAATGTGGCCCCTTTGAGGATATTGTTCTTTCCATCAACTCCTGTAGACGAAAGGATTCTGAAATTTGATGGGTAGTGTTGAAGTTTATATGGTTTTCCTTCCGCTAGTTCTCACTGACGATGTGGTTCTTCAGACAAGGTATTTTCCTCTCGTCTATCATTAGACGATGCGAGATTTGAACATGATTTTCCTCTCTTCTATCATTAGACAATGCGAGATTTGAACAAGGTTTTCCTCTTGTCTATCATTAGACGATGCGAGATTCAGACATTTTCCTCTCGTCTATCATTAGACGATACGAGATCAAGATTGTTTTTCTTCCTGTCTATCATTAGACGACGTGAGAGGATCAAATGCATGTTGATCCAACCTTCGGTTTTGTTATCCGTGGCGTCACGCATATAACTAGTGCTAAAGTCAGTTTCCTTGTCAGATGATTGATCAGGTTGTTGCTGTGACAACTGGATTCGATGTTCTGGATATTTGTTCCCCCAAGCAGTTTGTGCAATTTATTTCTGCAGGTTGGCAAGCTTCTGGGTTTCTTTTGTATTCAACCGTCTTCTACCTTTGAATGATTGAAAGTCGTTCGCTTCTCAACCCTTCAGGTCAAAGCCGTTTGAATGGGGGCAGTTGTTGCACCCTGAAATTTGACCAACCAATTATCGCATTTGTCTTATGTTTTATTCATTTTGCATTCTGCATTTAAATACCGCATACATCAAATTTTTGATGTCAGAATGATTTTATCGGGATTACAGCCTCTCCTGACACTTCAGGCATTCCAGGCCACAGATACGAGGATTTGTGTTGAGAATTTGTGCCTGTCCCGGTGTTTTCAGCTCTCGCTGTTGTTTTTGAGGATATTTCGGCGTCCAGTTATTACCGTTTATTTCACTATGTTCGCGCATCATTTTTAATCGATTTGATTGGCTTTATTGCTGTTTTAAGATTTTTCTTTAATTTCTAGAATTTTAAAATGAATTTTAATTCTTTTTCTAGAATTTTAAATAGGTTTTTTAAATAGATATTGATAGATAATTCTTGTTCTAGATATTAAATAGATTTTTCTAGAACCTTTAAATAGTTTTAATAGGTTTAATAGATTTTTTTCTATTTTTAATAGATTTAGAAATTAATAGATATAATCCTCTTTTAGATAGTAATAGGATTTTAGAAATTATTGGAGTTAATAGCTTTTAGATATTAATTGAATATGGTTTAGAGTTAATAGATGTTACTTAGGTGGTCATTAGATATTAATCCTTTTTTATTAGGGATATTAATTAGTTGTGGTTAATTAGGAGTTAATTGAGTCTTAGTAGTATTAATCAGGTCTATTAGATTTAAGTGTAGCATTTTAATTCATTAATCAATTCAGTGGGCCAAAGTCCAAGTCTCGCTGCCACTTGTCCTATATAGAGTCCCACGCGTGTGCTTCTCTCTCTTGCCAACTCACTCTGAAGACCCCACTTACCTGCCACCTCCGTCCTCACACGTGGCCACCACACGCTCTTCCTCTGCATGCAGGTCTTACACGCATACCACGTGTCCTCCACCCTCGCCGCCGGCCATGCAGCCAGCCGCAGGGACCACCGCAACGGTCGCCGGAAGGTCAACAACCCGCCGGAAAACTGCATTTTCTTCATCAGTAACCTCTGATCCGTACCAGTCATCATCTTCTCCGATGATCATCAGTTTTCTGTTTTCCACCATGTTCATCGCGTTCTCTAGGCTTTCCATGGACATTCATCACCAGATCTTCGTCCACTCATCCGTTTTCTCCAGAATCATCATCTTCCTCAGAAGCTTCATCTTCATGACTTTTCAGAAATTCAACAAAATGCCTCAATAAACTTCGTAAGCTCTTCAGAACTCATCAACCTTCAGAAAATCTGCAAGATCCAAGAACACCTTCATCCAAACGTTCATCAAGATCGTCATCCATCTTGTCCATCAAGATCCTCGATACCCGTCTTCTTCGTCCATATCTCCATCCTCCATCATGCGTTCATCAACGTCCTTCATCCAATCCTCATTCTTCATTGTGTTCGTAGCAGTTTTCCAGAAATCGCTCTTCATCAACCTTCATCATCGTCACGAGCATCACCTTCAAGAACAGAGAAGCTTCACACGAATTTAGTGTCAATCATCGTCAGCATCGTCAAGAACCTTCATCTGTATCACCTCCATATCTGAACTCACTCATCGTCATCTGCATGAACGAATTTCCAGAATTTGTTGAACTTCAACAATAAACCACTAAATCTTCGCATCCAGCATGAGATGATCTTAGTTGTTTGGTTGTGTTATTTTGTTTTCGTTTTCAGAGAAGAGTGAAGCTAGGGTAGGAGAAGAGAAGAAGATTGGGGTTTGTTTTGTGAAGGTTGAGACGAAGGAACCAGACGGCGGCCCCTCTGAGGGTAGAAGGGAAATAGGGTTTCAGAAAGGATGAAAGGAAGGTGGAAGGGTCGTTGGGCTGAACATTAGGGCTCAAATTTGATTTTTGGATCCGTACCCCTCTGTTTCGCTCGTTACACCCCTGCCCCTACTTTTTTTTGTTGTTGTGCGAAGTGGGGCTGGGCCCAATAACCATGTTTTTGCTGGTTCAACCTCCAAATTACTAGCGCGCGCCCCCCCAGTTTTTTTTATTTCTTTAGTTTTTTTGAATTTTTTATTGTGGGTTGGGCCCAAAGTGGTTTTTTTTTATGCATTCACACCAGTTTTGCAGATTGTACCCCCCTCCCCTTTGCAATTTAATTTTTCTTTTGTATTGGACATATGCTTGTAATAGTTTAGTTTTATTTTCCTATTTTCTTTTAGGGATTATTTTCATAGTTAGGATATTATGCACATTCTTAATATAAAATTTATATTCTATTATTTTTAGCATATTATTTTTACTATAGATTTAATATAGAATTTTCATTCTATTTTTGTTAGGATATTATAGAGATATTAGTATAGAATTTCCACTTCTATTTTCTTTGTAGAAATTGTAGACTATTGTGCATAGGATAGAATTCCCATTTTATTTTCTATTTCCTTTATATTTCTTTAGAATATTTTTCCAATAGAAATTAATTGCTAATATTTAGGAGTAGGATATTATTTCCATTTAGTGTTGGATTTCTCTCCTATTTTCCTTTCTATCCGATTTTATCTTTGAATTTTGGCTGGCCGTGTGACACGATTCACTTGGAGAATGATTGTCGATATCATTTCTCTATCTTGTCTTTGACACGGACATCAATACGCTACCTCTGAGAGTTCGATTTCTCGTATAAGTCGATACCATGACGGTCTAAGCGTTACATTGTTCCTTATTCGAGCGTCTCTCATCAAGGACCCAGAGAGGAGAAGATTGGAATGGAGCTTGCGCGCATGTCAGGAGCCAACGGAGCTGCTTCGTTCAACATCATCTTTCTTATTCGATTCTTCGGGCAACCGTCGAGTGTTGTGAGTTGTATCGTTAGATACGCGGGAAATGACAATTGAGAGGGTTTCCTCTCAATCGTCTAGGGTGTTTAGTATGGTACCCTTTTGGGTGACATGCGACGCACTCGCTCCTACGTATTAGGTTCTTGCGTGTGTGTCCCGAGTTCCTTCCCGTTTAGGCGTAAGCCTGCTTCCTCTTTGTTCTCGCCCCCGCGCGATCGAAACCCTTTTCTCTCGCATTCAGGCGATCGAGACCCCTTTTTCTTACCCCTGTGCAATCGAGACTCGTTTTCCCGTCGAACTACGTTTTGCTCTGATCTCTCGTGCTAGACGAGAGTACGTAGGCATAGGATGCGATATCCTAGTGAGCTCCCTTTCCCCTGTTTCCCCATTGCTGTAGTTAGCTGAACTACAGCTGCTCTGATTTCTCGTACCAGACGAGAATATCTATGCATATGATGCGATATCCTAGCGAGCACACTAATAACTAACTTCTTTGTTCTCTTGCTGTCGTGCAATCGAGACTTTCCCGCTGATGACTGATGTTCCCTTTCTCTTGCCCTAGCGCAATCGAGACCAGACTGTAGTTCTAGAACCCGTAGGTTCCCATACCTGTAAAACCTGACATACTACGTCTGTTCTACTGCAAACAGGTAACGCCTAAGTCTCGAGCAGCATACACCTAAACTGCTAGAATGCGTACGCTAGTATCGTCAATCCTTTCTCTCACCCCTGTGTGATCGAGAACACCCTGTCTAGCCGTAGTTAGCCCGAACTACGCAAGCTCTGATCTTTCACGCCGTGTGGAAGTACGTAGGCACGAGATGCGACATCTCGGCGAGCAAATTCCCCCGTAGTTTCCCGAATTACGTTGACTCTGACTTTCCCATTGCACGAGGGAATACGTAGGCATAGAGCGCGATGCTCTATCGAGTCAGTTTCTTTCCATTTAGCCGTAGAAGCCGTAGATAGATTGTTTTTCACCCGTAGACAACCCAGCAAGCGTGGATCCCATCGAGTACGATGGACGTGAGGGATGCTAATACCTTCCCCTTGTGTAACCGACTCCCGAACCCAGACAATGGTTGTGATGACCATGTCTTATACCTTTTGTGTCAGGTTTTTCCCGATCGTTTCCTTTCCCGTTCGGAGGGATAAATAACGAAAGGTGGTGACTCTTCTGTTTTGCCGGCCTCGTTTTTCGCAGTAGCGACACATACTATCTAGAGGTCTAATGCTCATGAAATCACCTAAAACAAACTCAAACAGCAAAGTGAAGTGTGCTGTTGCAGCTGTGGCTTTTCAAAATAGTTTTGGCAGTAAAATGATGAGGTTACAAATTGGTTTGGCCAAAATGTGCAGATTCATGATATACACATATCACATATATGACAACAGATGATGTTATGTTCAAAATTCAGGCATACTTTAATCAGAACAAAATTTGGTATGGTACATGATATGCAAGCAGCTGTTTTGAAACAAAATGGTGGTGCAGCAGGGCATTTGTCAAGTAAAGATGTTTCATGCTAAACTAATGACATACACATACCACAAATATGCAAACAGATGAGATCATGCCCAAGAATCAAATCAAATCAACCCCAAGCAAAATATGGCATACTGGTTGTAAATAAAGCATGAAAAGGCAAGATTGTCAACATTCAAAAGCAGCAGGACATGTCATGGCAGTTTGAGATAGTTTGGCACCACATACAACTTCTAAACATGTTAAATGGTGTTCTCACATAAAAATCACACACAAACTGCTCACAACCAGAAATGATAGGTTGGTTCAAACCTTTGACAGCAAAAACAAACAAAACCTCCCAGCAGGCTCTATAGCTAAGTCTCATGCTTTTCAGAATTTCAATAAGTTTCAAATGATACAAACAAGATCAAATCAGAACAGATCAGCAGTTCAAACATATGAGGTACAACATTGTAGGCACATAACATTTCAACACAAAGACTCATGCCAATGGTATAGCAAAATAAGGCAAATATCACAACTGTGAACAAAAGTTAAACTAGATTCATACATGACCTAGGGGGTAGAGGAACCTAACAAGTTATCCAAAACATCACTAATAAACTAGGGCTGACAGATCTAGGGCAAGCACATCAACATTTCATGTTTGGATCCCTAAAGCTAATCTTGTAGACAAAACCCTCAAAACAAGTTATACACAACATCAAAGTTCAATATTGGAAACATATCATCAACACATCATTCATGAATAATATACTTTAACAAAAGCAATACCAAAGCCACAAAACATAAGTTCTTGACAAAGAACCAATATGGGACAGCATGACTATATTTTCACAACAAGCACTTCAAAATTGCAAAACATAACAATGTAAGTATAATAAATAGGTTGAGCATTACATACCTCTTGTAGACCTTCTTGAACAAGCTAAAAAGCTAAGAAACCCAAAGATCTTCTTCTTGGGCAAAGATTTGGAGCTTTCTTCTTCTTGAAGCAATAAACTATCCTTTAAGACAGTTTGAGTAATGAGCTTCCCAGCTGGTTTTTGAGACTTTGGACAGTTGAAATATGATATATATGAGGTGTTGGGAGTGTTGAAGTGGTAGGAAAGGCCTTAAGTAAAGACTTGGCTTCCAAAGTGCATGAAAGTCAACATACAAAGGTATGAAGGTTGACTTTTAGATTGATGAGTTTTTTGATGAAAGTAATGGTTGGAACAGTTTCAAATGTCCATTTTAAGGGTGTATAGATGGTCTTTGAAGTGTTTTGATGTTTGGTAAAAGAACTAGCATGAAAAGTGGAAAATGGTGTTTTTGTGATTTTTGAGAACTCAAGCAATTTCAAGCAAGGATAGGAATGAGAGAGCTATGAGTTTCTTGTGTGTTCTTAATAGCTCTGGTGTGATTTGTAACATAGAGAAAGGTCTCTATTTATAGGGAAAATGAAGGTGAGGGCAGCCTTGGCTTTTCCATATTTTTGAGGGAGATTGTGAAGTTTTGAAGGAAATCTTGCCAAGATCTTGTGGCAGCTCCATACATCAGTTCCTTGGGAAAATGCTGAGCAAAATATCAAGGGAGATGGGAGGGATGAGATGAATGAAGTGAAGCTAGGAGGGGTAGGGGACTGCAGCTGCATAATCCTTTAAAAAAGTTTCTCTTTCATAGTCTTTAAATGATTATTATATTAAGCCACTTGCTCCAAGTTGCCAAACCCATCAATACTTCATTTCTTCTGGTTTTTGCTTCATCTAAGCTTCATATTATCATAATAAAACATGATCCAATGGCTGAGGATAGCCCAAGTTACTGAAATTTGAAATTTGGACAGAGTTGAAGTGGTGACTTCAAGTGTGACAACCCCCAGCTTCCATGACTCATAACTTTCTGCTCACAAATGCTATTTGAGGAGTTGTACCACAATTTAGAAAGCCCTCAAGTAGCTCTACAACTTTTGTGTTTTTGAGATTTTCAAATTCTAGATGGAACTAGGTTGAAATACCCCTCCAAGTTGCTGAAAAAAACATACTTAAAAGGCTAAATAACTTAGAAAGTTTCTAAGTTATTTCCCTTCTTGAAATGAATTTGGTGTATAAACTCCCAATCTATGCATTTTTTTGATCATGGACCACTTTGGGGCTTTTGTAGGACTTGCCAAGAGCTTTCCAGTGAGCTTTGAAACCAACTCAAATGGATGTGTGGTTGAGGAGTTATGGTCTTGCCCTTTCAAAACCCTAATTCCCGATTTTTGTAATTACTTTCCTATCCCCTTGATCCAATGGTCATGAAATTTTATGGTAAGGTGTAATATGACATAAGGCAACATTTTTTATTCACATCTTGAGGTAAAATTCCTTATGGTTGAAGAGTTGACTTTTCGGTCAACCGTACGATCAATCGGTGACCACCGACGTCGACTGCTCATGTTTCCGGGTCTTCCAAGACATTGAAACTTCTTGAGTGGACTTCAATAAGCCATATGAACCTTGTGGACCAAGATTTCATCATTAGAAAACCTTTTAAATGAAAAGTCAAACTATAGTTGACTTTTCCTAATTGAAAACCCTAATTGGGGATCCTGAACTGCACTGTTCTCAATTCCTGGGTGACAACCTCAAATTGGATTCATACTTGACCCAATGTAGTATCCTTAATCTTGTTTATATTTGAATCAATCCAAAATATTGATTGATCAAACCGTCGAAGTCTCGATTTCTGACGGTACGGAACCCTGATTCATTTGCATCTTGACAAAGATAAACTCTGAAATGGGTTAAGGTTAGTTAATCAAATGAATATGATCCTAAAATGATGATGAGGATCTAAGGGGTCAAAATTTGGGGTGCAACACCAACAACATGATTAAAGCAACTCCAACGCTTTGCAGGCTCTGTTTCGCAAGCTTCACATTCACCATAAGCTTGAAAACTTGAAAATCAATTGGGCTGGTTTAGACCTCAATTGAGCTTCTGATCCATCCAAACATCTTCTATATAACTCCCTGATCATGTTCAGCTAAAGAAGGAAGGTTTTGGAGCCAAATTTTGTTACAATTCAGTTGGAAAAAGAGAGAGTGAAGTGAAAATCGTATTTGCTCATACATCAAGATTCAAACCAATTTGTTGATTCTAACATCTCTAGGAAGGATCAATGAGTGATTCTGGATCAAAATCATCAAGCTTCATCAAGGTTTGAAGGCCCAGTGCAAGCTCTCCACTAGGTAACCTTCCTACCAACAATTCTCTCTATTCTTGATGCAATCACACGCCATTTTTATGTATTTGAGTTCCTTGAGATGCCTAGATGGATTCTGGATAGTTTTTAGGGATGTTTGTTACAATTCTTGAAATGGTGCATAAACTTGTTGTCTTCGATCTGGCTTGCGTTTTGATTAAAACTGAAAACTAAATGCCTATTTGAGATCTACGTGAGATGTAGATGATTTTTGACTATTCATTTGCTTGATTTGGTTAAGTGGAGGTTCATGTGTGTTTTTGCTTCGCTGGAGAAGGTGACCGGAGCCACCATGCTCCAGCCACCTGGTTTTTCCCTCCGTTTTTGTGTATTTGAATAAGGAAGATGATGGTGTGGCGTTTTGTTGTTCATTGGATATGCTTACTTTTGTTTTCACGGTCCAGATTAAGACCTATCGTGCGCCTCTGTTGACTCACCACACACAATCACATTGAAACTCACCGTTTCACTAATTTGCTGATGAACCTGGGCTTTTGTTGCTTTTGGCACCCCCTGTTTGAGCCGATTTGGTTTTTGCACGTGAATGTCTTGCTTTTCCCACCACAACGTTTTCCATTTTATTTCCTGATTTTTGCACGTGAATGTCTTTTTCTTAATAAATGGAAAATTGACATGTTATCTTCTTGATTTTCTTTTCTTAATCAAAGCATCAAATAAATTCATGGATTTTTGTGTGCTTATTCTTCATACCTCAATTGACATTGTGATATTTTTCTGGTTATTTTTAGATATCATTTAGTTAGGGTTTAGGATGATCCTTTAGTACCCTTTCTCCTTGTCTTATCCATAGAGCACCTTAGGGTTCTACTCCCTGTTGACATACTTAGACTTTGAGTTTTGATCCCCAATTTTAATAATTAGTTCCTAACACCATAAGGATCCCCTAGGAATTTTATTAGAATTTTTAGGCTTGTTTTACTATTTTTAATAGATTTTGCATTCTGGTTGATGTTAGTCTGTTTCAAATTGTATCTTCATCGAGTTTTGCATTTTATGCGATATTTTTAAAATACTTGTGCATCCAATCCTTACATACTCACATTTCACATATGTTGAAGCATTTGTAGGTTCATTTTCAAGTCATTATCATGTTGATAGCTTGATTAGGATAGATATCCTTTAGGGCATTACATTTAGGGTTCCTTAGAAGCTTTTTGTGAATGGTTTCTCTTCCTTATGTGGTTCCTTTGCTTTGCTTTGTCTTGCCTTGTCCCTTCCATCTCAACAACTGAGGCATCTTTTGGATCCTTCTTGTGAGAGCCTAATTCCTCTTATAAAGGAATCTAGTGCATTCGATGAAGAAGTTGAGCCATTGAGGACTACTCCTTGAAGGTGATAGGATTGGTTGAGTGCCATGACAAGTTCATGTGGTTCTTTCTATGCTTCCCATCCTTATTCTCATCTTTTCTTCTATCATTCCTACATTCTTAGGATCCTTCTTGTGAGAGCCTAATTCCTCCTGTGGAGGAATTCTGTGCATTCCATAAAGGAGTTGGGCCTTTGATGGACTCTTGTGCTGACGCACATTGAACATAGTGAGTTCCCTGTGGTTCTCATTATGCTTCTCCTCTATTAGTCCTATGATATTAGGATCCTTCTTGTGAGAGCCTAATTCCTCCTATGGAGGAATCTAGTGCATTCCACAAATAAGTTGAGCCTTGAGGACTCAAGTACTTGGTACACACCTTCTCCTTGTGTCCTACATTCTTAGGATCCTTCTTGTGAGAGCCTAATTCCTCCTGTGGAGGAATCAAGTGCATTCCATAAAGAAGTTGAGCCTTGGATGGACTCTTGTGCTGATGCACATTGAATATAGTGAGTTCCCTTTGGTTCACACTATACTTTCTCTTCATCCCTTCCTATCTGTCCAATAATCTTAGGATCCTTCTTGTAAGAGCCTAATTCCTCCTATGGAGGAATTCTATGCATTCCACAAAGAAGTTGAACCTTTGTGGACTCTTGTGCTGATGCACATTGAACCTAGTGAGCTTAGTTCTCCTTTTGCGTTCTCATCATATTGTTTATCTTCTCATCTCCATGATTGTGTGATGTTGTGCATTAGAAGTAGGGTAGGCTTGATAGTTTTCTCTTTTCTTCTTCATGTTTGCATTTAAAGGTTGAGGGTTGCCTCCCTTTGCTTGTGTGCCATCTCTGGTTGCATCTCTTGTTTGCATTAAAGGTTGAGGTATCTTCCCTTGCTTGTATTTCTACATTGCATATGCATCCATTTATATTTCACTGGCTTGATAGCTTTGTTTTGTTCCCCTCTGACATGTTCCCTTAGGGCTCTCACTTCCTTGTTTAAGAACAGTGATGATAGACATTAGGCTCTAACCCTTTGCATGATAACAATAGGATAGATTCCCTTTAAAATTCAACATTAAGGTTGATTAGTCCCTTGTAGAGTCTTTTCTCTTCTCATCTACAAACAATAGTAAAACACTTAATAAAGGATAATTTGTATCGTACGTTACGAGCCTTGAGCTACTTGGGAAACGATGATTGGGTGGTTGCCTCTAAATTATCTAGAGTGTTAGCGTATGTCCTTTGGACGATATGTGACACATTCGTTCCTAAGTCATAGTCTCTAGTGCAGTATGAATTACAAACATTCATGAAAACACTTCTTTCCTTAAAAGATAAAGACAAACAATCAAAATCCTTTTGTCCCTTTGGACCATTAACAATGGAAAATCATTTTCATAAAAGAGTGTTGTTAACTCTTAGTTCTACCGCAAAGAGTAACGCCTAAGTCTCTAACGATCGAGCTGCATACACCAACTGCTATAACTATTTGTTAACCCTACTCGGGTAAAAAATAGTTGAACAAACCTGTGTTCCGTTTTATCCCGAACTACGTTCGCTCTGATCTCTCATGCCTGTTGAGAGCACGTAGGCATAAGATGTGATGTCTTGGCGAGCAACCTTTCCCCTTCACCCGTAGTTTTCCGAACTATGTTGACTCTGATCTCTCATATCTGTTGAGAGTACGTAGGCATAGGAGGATGATGTCCTATCGAGTCAGTTCTTTCCGTTTAGCTTTAGCAGCCGTAGTTAGTTTTTTTTCACCCATAGACTAGACAACCCAAGCATGGATCCCGTCGAGTACGACGGACGTGAGGGGTGTTAATGCCTTCCCCTTGCATAACCGACTCCCGAACCCAAGATTTTGTTGCGATGACCGATCTTATCCCATTTCATTAGGTTTTCTGTAATCGTTTGCTTTCCCTCCTGTGGGATAAATAACGAACAGTGGCGACTCTTCTATCTTTTCCGACACCTTTTTTCGCAGTAGCGACACCTTGCAACCAGAGCAAACATTTCTTCAAAAGCAATCCCTTCCTCTTGATTGTAGCCTTAGGCCACCAATCTTTCTTTGTTCCAAATGATAATTCCATTCTCATCCAGTTTGTTCTTGAATACCCATCTTGTACCAATGATGTGCTTATCACTAGGTCTAGGAACAAGTTCCCAAACTTGATTCCTTTCAAATTGATTTAACTCTTCTTGCATAGCGATAATCCATTGATCGTCATTTAGGGCTTCACCAACTTTGGAGGGTTCGATTTGAGAAACAAATGCCATGTTTAAGAAAGCATCTTGGAGATTGAGTCTTGTTGTAACACCTTGACTAATGTCACCAATAACTTTGTCAATTGGATGATCTCTATGAGTTCTCCATTCTTTAGGTAGACCATGGATATTATCATCTTGCTGAATTTCTTCTAGATGTTCCGTTTGATCATCGTTAGCCACATCATATTGAGGAACTTCTATGCTATCATCATCATCATCACAAATAACATTATCCTCCTTGGAGGGGTTAGATTCATCAAATTTAACATGCATGGATTCTTCTATAGTTAAAGTTCTTTTATTATAAAATCTAAATGCTTTACTAGTAAGGGAATAACCGAGAAATATTCCTTCATCCGATTTTTCATCGAACTTACCAAGATTGTCTTTGTAATTGTTGAGGACAAAGCACTTGCATCCAAAGATATGAAAGAAAGCAATGTTTGGTTTCCTTCCTTTGAAGAGTTCATACGAGGTCTTCTTAAGAATTGGTCTAATATTAACACGGTTACTTACAAAAACATGCCGTGATTACTGCATCCGCGCAAAAGTACTTAGGAAGATTTGAGTCGCTAAGCATTGTCCTTGAAAGTTCCACCAATGACCTATTCTTCCTTTCTACAACACCATTTTGTTGAGGAGTTCTTGGTGCCGAGAAGTTGTGTGAAATTCCATGTTCTTCACAAAATTCTTCGAATAAAGCATTTTGGAATTCTCCACCGTGATCGCTTCTAATGGAGGCTATTGTAAGAGACTTCTCATTTTGTATTTGTTTTGCATACTTTTTGAAAGCTTTAAAAGCATCACTTTTCTGCACTAAAAACATTGTCCAAGTATATCTAGAGAAATCATCAACAATAACTAAAGCATAAACATTACCTCCGAAGCTTTTTATTCTTGATGGACCGAAAAGATCCATGTGCAACAATTGGAGTGGCCTAGGAGTGGACACCACATTCTTTAATGTGAAGCTTACTTTGGTTAGTTTCCCTTTTTGACAAGCTTCACACAATCTATCTTTGACGAATTTGATCTTCGGCAATCCAATAACCATATCATGTTTAATTAATTTGTTCAAGTGCTCCATGTGAATGTGAGCGATCCTTTTATGCCATAGCCATGACTCGTTGTTGTTCACCATAAGATATTTAACCTTCAAAGATACATTGTCAAGAGAAATCATAAAAATATTATTGATTCTATTACCTTTTAACATAACCTCATTAGTGACTTCGTCTTCTATCAAACATTCATCTTTGTTGAACTTGATTTTGAATCCTTTGTCACAAAGTTGGCTAATACTAAGAAGATTGTGCTTGAGTCCTTCGACATAAAGTACATCGTCTATTGTTGAACCAATAGTTCCTATTCTAAGAATCTTGCCTTTATTATTATCACCATAAGTAACATAACCCTTGGCTTTAAGTGTTAGTTGTGAAATTTTGTTTATGTATCCCGTCATATGCCTTGAACACCCACTATCAAGATACCAATGATCTCCGGAGGTCTTCAAGCATACCTACGAAACAAGATTAGGTTTTGTTAGGTACCCAAATTGCTTTGGGTCCTTGATAGTTAGTTCCTCTTTTCACCCACACATAATTCCCTTGTGGAACACTAAAGTTACGAACATAACAAGCATTAGGTGTGTGACCTTTAATTCCATAATAAAAACAAGTTGGTTCAAATTTACTTCTATATCTAGGAACATAAGATTTCTTTTTAGAAAAAAATTTCTTTTTAGAATGTTGATGCACATTTTTAGGTTTGTTTACTTTCTCCTTAGGAATTTGGTCATTAGGCCTAACAAAGATGGTTTCATTTGAACTTGGTTTAGAGAAATTAGAATATCATAGTCCACTCTTATCATTAGAATATCTTTGATGCCTAAGTACTTCTTCCAAACCAATTTGACCTTTCTCATATATTTCAATAACCCTTTTAAGTTGAACAATTTGAAATGAGAGAGATTCACAATTCTTACATGCAAAATTCTATTTTTCACTTATTAATTTTTGTTTCTCATCTTCAACATATTTTCCTAATGCAATGTTCTTTTCTTCTAAAGATGCAATTAGTTTCTTTTGAGATGATAGACTCTTATACAAATTTTTGCATTCTATTAACAATTCATCAATAGCGTCTTGAGCATCATTATCATAAATAGAAAAGTTGCTACTAACCTCATCTTTTTCGTCATCGGAGTGGTGTGAAGCCATTAGAGCCATATTTGCACATTCATCGCTTTCCGATTCCGTTGAGGAAGTTATCTCATTATCTTCCCAAGCAATATACGCCTTCTTGTTCTTGAAGTCCTTCTTGCCTTTAAATCCTCCTTTCTTTAGAAGTTTTGGACAATCTAGTTTTATGTGGCCTTGCTTTCCACATTCATAGCATGTAACTTCTTGCATTGATGTGGATGCCTCCCTCTTCTTGAAATGTCTATTCTTTTTAGCATAAAGAGATTTATCATTTTTATTGAAAAAATTACCAAGTCTTTTTACAAGGAGCAGAAATTGTTCATCTTCCTCCAATACGTCATCATCTTTATTTTCTTTTGACTCCACTTTCAAGGAAATTCCTTTAGATTTCTTTTCTTTATTTTCATGTTTCTCAAGCCTTCCAAGTTCTAACTCATGTTCTTGAAGTTTGCAAAAAAGTGATGCGAACGTCGTTGTTGAAAGACTTTTCTTCTCCGATATTGTCGTCACTTTTGGTTGCCACTCCCTGGTTAAAGATCTAAGAATTTTAAGATTCAAATCATCATTAGTAAAGGTCTTACCGAGAGCAATTAAATGATTTGTCAAATGAACGAATCTTTTCTATAACGCCACAATGGATTCTCCGGGAAGCATTCTAAACATTTCATATTCTTGACTTAATGTGCTCAATCTGGATCTCTTTACTTCGGCGGTACCTTCATGTGTTTCCACTAAGGTGTCCCATATTTCTTTTGCCGACTTGCATTGAGAGATGAGAAAGAACTCATCCATACTCAAGGAACTTTGTAATACGTTGATAGCCTTCTTCTCATTAAGAATCCTTTTCTTGTCATCTTCATCGTATGATGTTTTAACCTTTGGAGTTCCTACATGTTGCACCCTAAAATTTGCTCAACCTTATTCACTTGGTTTATGTTTCAATATCATTAGCATTTGCACATAGAGTCATGTACATAGTCTAACCATCTGCATAGCATAAGCATAGCAAGTCATCCAACAGGGGGACCAATCATTATTTTCATCTCTATAGGCCTATTAAGAGGTTATTATCCAAATTCAATCTCATTCAAGTCATCAGAAAAGAATTTGAAAGTTGGGGAAGTCAGTAGATCAAGCATTGAGTACATCTCCTATCTGAGGATACCTGGGGATCAACAAAGAAATTGTGAGCTGTGGGTTGAGCATGGGGAGTATCTAGACATCTTGGAGGACTCATAAAGTCATTTAGAGAAGGAGACAAGTCATTGGTGTAGTCACAAGAGTTGGGGATGAAGACAGTCAACTAGGGTTTCATCTGGGTCAACCCTGGGTCAACCCTAGGTCAAAGGATTGTTTGAAAGGCATTGAGGGCTATTGAGGAGATGTGGGGTTCATCATTTGACATGGAGAATAAGGATATGTTGTTATGCTAAGAAGAAATCAAGAGAAATCAAGGAGAAGAGGAGGTTCTAAATTAGGGTTTCTATGTAAAATCCCCTAGTTTAGGTCAAATTTCCAAGCAAGATAAGTCAAAATGCAAGCTTCAAATGAATCCTTGGCCAACATGGAACTTGTAGAGGATCTCAAGACCTTTAATTTGAGTGGTGGAAGACATCAAGGAGATTTATATAACTCAAGTTATGGTCCTTACAAGTTACAGGTCATCTGAAGTATCTGAAATTTTGTCTGTGAAAGTGACTTGACTTCCAAGCTATTTTTACCCCTCAAGGAGATTTCAAATGAATTTCTGGTCAACATAAGAGTTGTTCCTCATTGTCTTAGCTTTCTAGAATGGTATGGTATGCCTTCATAGGATGTGTGTAACTCTACTTATGGTCTTGTCAAGCAAAGGGTATTTTGGTCATTTGTGAATTACAGGTCATTTTAACCTATGCCCAAAACACATACAAGGAAGCTTCAAATGGAAAACTTTACAACATCAAACTTGTTCCAAATGACATTTTGAGTCTAGAAAAGTGACCATGAGAGATTGGAAAGATTCATAGCACAAGGTTTCAAAATTGTTGGATTTAATGAATAAAAATGGACTTAAAAATGAGATTTTTCATATTTTGGCCAAATGAAGCAAAATTATAGGTCATTTTGAATGGAAAGATCATTTTAAAGACATTGGATAAAGTAGAATTTTGAGCTTAATCCATGTTTTAAGAGTTATCCATGGTTGCTTGCAATGGAAGAAACATAAACCAAATTCAAGGGAAAGAATGCAAGGGAAACTTCTCCAAGTTTCTAGGAGGTTCTAACCTCACCTATATATTGATAAGAGATAGTTCATGCCATGGTTGGTGATTTCATTTGTTCAAAACCCCAAGTTTTACTACACACTTTCTCATTTTTGCATAAGCTTCACAAACTCTCCCAAATCTCCATCAATCCTCATATCTTTTGATTGAATCTTCATCATCATCATTCAAACACCATAATCCACATCAAGATTGGTAGAATTGGAGGGAGAATCGTGCTATTCAAGATAACCATCCAAATTGCAAGAACTTCTCAAGGACAAGATTCAGGAGGTTTACACACGAATCACTGCATACAGAATTCATCATCAAGGTTACTGAGCAAGTTTCAATCACTGCAAGCATCAAATTCAAAGAGTTGCATACCTGTTTTCACCAATTGCACCAGGTTTGTTTTCTCTTCATATTGCATGATTTAGTTAGAATCTTAGGGATTTGATAGTGTAGAATGGTTAAGATAGGATAGAGGATTGATTGTGATGATTTTGGAGAAGTTTCATGAAGTTTGAGCATGATGTACCAATTCTGTTAAGGCTTATAACTCTTAGATCAAAGCACGATAATCATAGGTTAATAGCTTGAAATGATCAGTGTGAGATATAGAGCATGTTAGGATAGAATTGAGCAAGCATTGGGAGATTTGATATCAGTTGATTATGGTGGAACCTAACTGTTATGCTTATCGGGTTTGGAGTTTGGCTGAGTTTTAGAAGGAACTAAGGGTATGGCTGTGTAGAGAGAGGAATTTAGAGCAATTTTGCTCTTGACATCGAATGAATCCATGGAGAGTTGAAGGAGAACAGAAAGGTGTAAGATGCGTGCATGGTGTTGAAATTTCAGAGTCTAGGGTTTGCTGGAGGTAGGAGATGACCCCTGGGCCACACGATCACACTTTGACCTTTGACTGGGAGACTCATCTAACGGTCGCGATTAAAAGTTCAAAACGGAGGGAATTTCAAATAATGAAACGCACCGTTTCATTTAGTAGAGGGAAATGGGCTCAGATTCTATTGATACCCCCACGCGCGTGAAAGCCCACTAATTTGAACTGTTTGGCCCTGCTATTCTCACCCCCTCCCATTTATTTCTTTATATTTCTTTTTAATTTCTTTCTTTTTTTCATGCATTTTATAAAAATCACATAAAATTGAAAAATCATTATTTTTTGATGATTCTTTTTGCATAATTTTCTTCAAAGAGTCTAGAAAATTATAAAAAATAAAAATTGCATTTTATTTTTTATTTGATATTTTTCCCATATTTTCCAAATAAATAGCATTTTAAATAGTTTCATTTCATACATAAATTTGTTAATTTTTGTTCTAACCAATGCTTTAATATTTTTTGTCCATTCTTTTTAGGTTGATTAATAGGCATTGTTATCTTGTGGATGCAATTTAATTCATATTTTTAGGAGTTAGTTTTAGGTGATTAGTTTAGGTGTAAACAACATGAACAAATTAGGGTTTTAAGTGATAACTTAGGTGAATTAGTTCATTTCCCTAAGGACTTAGGGATTAAATAGTTTAGCTATGGGACTATAGGGGCTATGGGTAGTTATTAGATCCCCTTAGAAAAGTCAGGATTCCCCTAATGCTATTAATACTGTCTATATTTGTCTGATTGGTGTGGTGTGCCCTCTGGGGATTACTGTTTGTCTGTGTGGGTATTGGGGTTGCCTGGGGATTTGGGGAAGCTGAAGACTGAAGATGATGAAGCCATTGGAGATCCAGAGACTGAAGACCAACTTCCAGAGTTGGAGAGGAGATTTTTGCCATCAGCTGTTAAGGAGATTAGGGTTTAGGAACTAGGCAGAGCTCTAGGTTAGAAAGCTTGATTTTCAAACATGAAAGGTTTTGACTGCCTCCATTCCTCTCTGTGATACAGAGTCTCTCTGAGACACTCACCCCCTTCCTTTGGAAGGCTTGGTGCTATTGTCTGAGGGATAGAACTCTTGAGAGAACATGTCTTATGTGTTAGTTGCAGTTGGTTTACCACCATTGGTAGTCAACTAATTGCTTAACACCCAATCCACTCTGGTGATTGATCACTCAGCTTGGAGGATAGGACTTGAAGAAAAGCCATTGTAGACTGAAGATTGGCAACCAAAGCCTTTGCTTGAAGACTGTAAAGATAGAGACTACTGCTGACTGAAGCTTGTAGCTGATTGGAGATGATTTGAAGATGGATATTGATGCAGAGCTGCTGTGGCTATTTATTTTTGCTGTATTTCATTTCTGATGTATTGATTGGTTTTCTTGACTGTATTGTTTGCTGTTTACCCTGTTGGTTGAAAGTGAAGCCTGTTCACTTTTGCCCATTGTTTTCCAGGTTCGAGGTTGAGTGGGACTCCCTTGCCTCACTTGTATTGTTGCATCCATGCATTTTACTGTTTTACTGTATATATCTGATATTGTTTCTGTTTCTGTCTATTCCCTTAGGATCTCTGTTCCTCTCTGTGTAAGAGAGGAGCATGATAGACACTAGGTCTTAACCCATGCATGATAACATTAGGTTAGCTTGATTCCCTTCGCAACCGTAGGTTAGAGTTCTATCTCTTTCTTTCTCAAAACAAACAGAAAAACACCATAAAGATTTCAAACACAATAAAAGACACTTCTTCCGTAAAAGAATGTGAACTCATCAAGACGTCATTTTTGTTCGCCAGGATTGTTAATCAGAAAAACCTTTTTCAGAAGGAATAAAATCAACTAAGACAGACTTGTGTCGTACGTGGCCCGAACTACGTTTGCTCTGATCTTTCATGCTGTATGAAAGTACGTAGGCATAGGATGCGATATCCTAGCGAGCAACCTTCCCCTCCTTTCCCGTAGGTAGGCGAACTACGTTGACTCTGATTTCTCGTTCCAGGCGGGAATACGTAGGCATAAAGTGCGATACTTTGCCGAGTCATTTTATTTTCATTTTATTCTCTTTTTTAACCCCTTGACCTCTAGCGTAGATAGAATAACAATCCATACCCGAAAACAAGTGTGGATTCCGTCGAGTACGACGGACGTGAGGGGTGCTAATACCTTCCCCTTGCGTAACCGACTCCCGAATCCAGGTTTTGGTTGCGACGACCATACCTTTCCCGTGTTATGCGAGGTTTACTCTGAGCGTTCCCTTTCCCTCCTGTGGGATAAATAACGCACGGTGGCGACTCTTCTGTTCAGCCGGCGCCGATTTTCGCAGTAGCGACAGCTGGCGAGTCTGCTGGGGATCCAACGTCCCCTGGCTGCTAAGGACTGCGATGGTTCTTATGCATTTGGGATCCAACGTCCCTTAAGAGAGTCAATCCTAACGCTTGTTTTCCCGTCGAGGATTTTGTATGGATTTATATTTCTGGCCTTTATTTTCAGCATTATATATATTGTTTATTATTGCTGTATTGGGGTGTGACGGGTGTTCTGATATTGAGTGAGAAGCCGGACCTGGGCTTGAGTGCACCTAGAATTAGAGTAGAGATTAGTTGGCGCCCACTTGCTTTGCTTGCTTTGGTGTCCCGCGAAATCTACACTCAGACGAGGCTCCTCTGGTTGGCCTCCCGCCCCTTCCTTTGGTTGGCGTGGGTTGCTGGTTAGTTGAATTGTCGACTCTGGGGACCGATCATTTGGAAGTTGGCTAAGTGAGGCCTCTTCAGGATTTGATGATGCTACTCCTTCTAGGAATCGTATCATCAACCCTGAAAGTCTGTGACGCCGACGACCGCATAGGATGCCATACCGTTGTCAGTTACTAGGACCTCCACCTGTGAGAGGGTTTGGGGGTTATGCAGGTAACCAGACCTTCAGATACCGGTTATTCCTTGATCAGAGATCCTGGGTATTTATAGAGGGTTATGAGGTCTGTCAGAGACCAGTTGGAGATGTGATTTGAGGTCTGCCAGAGACCAGTTGGAGTTATGGTTTGAGATCTGTCAGATACCATTATTGGAGCTTGATTTTAGGTCTATCTGAGACCAGGGTTTGAGGACTTCTAGAGAATCTATCTGAGACCTCTTGATATGGTTCAGGCTATTCAGCTACGATAGTTGGTCCCTGTTGCATGTTACTTGCATTGCATTTGCTTGCATACCCATCATCATTGCATCCCACTAACGTGTGTCTGTGCTGCAGGTGCATTTGCATTTCCCGAGTTCTAGTGTCCGGATTTCTGAGTGTTTGATCATGGCCAGCTTAAGAAGGACAGTTGCTTACAAATTGCCTACTCCTGATGTTGTTCCCCTGCTTGGGTTGATCTCTCTGGCTGATGAGGATGTTCGTAGGAGCTTCAGAATGAGCTATGGAAGACTATTGAGATTGGTGCGCAAACCCACGGAGACAGAGCTAGATAGGCTGTACGCTTTGATGCAATTCTATGATCCCGCATTGAGATGTTTTACGTTCGCTGATTTCATTATGGGGCCTACCATTGAGGAGTATGTGGAGTTTACTGAGTTACCCGTACAGAACCAGGTTCCATTCATTCATTCCGGCATTAAGCCCAAGCCAGAAGACTTGGCAAAAGCTTTGCATGTGGACGCTTCCGAGATATTGACTACTGTTTCCCGTGGAGTTCCAGGCTTCTCACTCCAGTTCTTGATCGGTAAAGCTCAAGAGTATGCTAAGAGCGGATGTTAGATTGCCTTCAATGCTGTGCTGGCTCTGTGCATTTACGGCATAATATTGTTTCCCAATGTACCAGATTTTGTGGACTTCGATGCCTTCTACTTGTTTGCCGCTGGTAATCCTGTACCGACCATGCTCGGAGATTTCTACCACTCACTGCATTACAAGAATGAGAAAGGAAGAGGAAAGAATGTTCATTTCTGTGTACCATTGCTGGATATGTGGTTTAAAAGCCACCTTCCCATGAAGGGATCTTTGGTGAAGAGCGCAACCACCGCTAGCTGGTCAGAGCGCCTGATGAGGCTATCTTCCGAAGACGTTGAATGGTTTGATAGAGATCTGCTTGGATCCGAGCTTATATTCAGTTGTTCTGGGTACCCTAATGTTCCGTTGATAGGGAGGAAAGGGTGTATCAACTACAACCCTTCTCTGTTCATTCGTCAGTTCGGATATGCGCTGAAGAACCCGCCAAAGGAGGAAGAAGTACAGGAATCTCTGTACTTCACCGGAGACTTGAAGGGGGAGTTATTGACCAAGTTACAGCATGCCTGGACGCGTATTAACCGAAGAGGGAAGCCGTTGCTAGGGAAGAATGACTGTCAGGCCTACGCACCTTACAGGGTTTGGATCCAGGAGAGAGCCAGTCAGTTGAGGATGCCATTTCCAGATGCCCCAGTTCTTGTTCCTATTCCAGTAGCAGAGCCAACTACTGTTTCTCGGGAGGCCTACGAGCAAGTTGTGAAAGAAAAAGAAGCCTTGATGAAGATCAACGAAGGGTTAGAGCAGGAGCTAGCCCAGATGCGCAGCGAGAAAAACAAGGCCGTCCATGCTTTCCAACAGGAGATTGAGCTAATGAACAGATTAGGGGCTGAGTTGACTGAGGAGAGGAAGAAGCGCGAACGTCTGGGGCAAGAGTTCAGAAGCTCCCATGACATGCTGGAATCCAAGAAGAGAGCGCTTGACATCGCTCACCGAGAGATCTCTTCTTGCAATAAGACGTGGAATGCCACGCTCACCAACAATAAGAAGAGGGAGGATAAGTTGAAGCAGCAAATCTCCGACCTCGAAGAGCAGTTGAAGTCCAGCATCAAGAAGTGTGAAGAAGAAGTGATGACCCGGTACAGTCTCCAGAACGCACTAAACAAGGCCATCAAAGGGAGAGATGAAGCTGTGTTTCAGAAGCGTAAACTGGAGGATCGCTTCGGAGACGGGGCATGGGAAGAAACTGCTGAAGACGTGCGCCGTGTTCTTAAGAAAAGAAACCAACTTGTCGAAGGGCTGCTTGCTCGACCCAGTCATCCGGAGACCAAGAAGTTGCTAGAAGAATACCAGACCTATGGGAGGATTTGATCATTTCATGTAGTAACTTGTGTGCTTTATTTGCACAGTGCTGACCATCACCAGGATTGTTGGTTGAAGTCATGCTTTCTCTTTGTACTCTCAGTGACATTGTATTCCGGGTTTATTGGTTTCTCAGCAATATATGAGGCTTTCTGTGATTCAGCTCCGATCTTTATATTACTAGCACTGTCACTGCACCGGCACCTTCACACTAGAATCGGGGAATGAATTTCCTTAATGCACAGACACACATTGCATTGCATTCATATTCATATTGCATTACAGGTAATCATTGGATGTTGTCTTATTTCCTTCCCTGTACCAGGTACTTTCCAGGATTGCAAATCAGCACCCGCACCGCTATTCTACCCGCACCAACTGTCGAAGAATCATGGATCAAATGCAGAACGAGATGCAAGACGTGCGCGAGAAGCTAGCTCTCTTTATGTAGACCATGGAAGCTATTGCAAAGGGTCAGGAAAATTTGCAAGCCATGGTCCAACCTCTGTTGGCCCGGAATGCTGGTCACGGTAATGAGGATCATCAGTCCGTACGGGTCGATACTGTTCATGGAGACGACACTCCCACGCCAGTGGCTCCGCCTGTAGTCAATATACCTGCTGCTAATATCAACAACGCTACCGCTGCTGTGAATGGTAATGTCGGAGTTGGGAATGAGACTGCTGTCCATAACGTTGGGCTTGGTGATGTCAACTTGGGTGATAATATGGGAGGCAACGGCTTTGTCAATGCTGGATTCGGGTTCAATGATCAGGGATTCGATAATGCTGGGAAATATGGTTTCAATGCTCAAGGCTTTGGGCAAGATGGTTATGGTATGGCCAATCAGGGCTATGGAGGTTTTGGAAATGGAAACGGCGCTAGGTTTATGGCTTTTGGGCCTGCTGGAGGTGTTCAAGGGTACGGCAACAGAGGACGAGGTCCGGGGATGAATCAGATCAGGGCTGGACGTAACAATGGATATGACGGGTATGGAGCTGGGAATGGTATGTGGCAAGAAGATCAGCAGGAGGACGCTTTCTCCTGCGGAGGTTTCGAAGGGCCGATGGATGACTCCCAGAAGATCAGAATGCTAGAAGAGCAGATGAGGGGGGTCCTGAACCAAAGTGTTGTGGGCTTGGACATGGCAACAATGGGTCTGGTACCTGGCTTGAGGGTGCCAATCAAATTCAAAGCTCCTGCGTTTGATAAGTATAAAGGGGACACATGTCCGAAAGTGCATGTGCGAGCCTATTACAGAAAGATGTCTGCATACTCAACTGATGAAAGAACTAATGCATTTCTTTCAAGATAGTCTGTCGGGTCCTTCCCTAGAGTGGTATATGGGGTTGGAGCCAACCGATATCAAGACATGGAAGCAACTGGCAGAGGCATTTGTAGCTCACTACAAGTATAACAGCGATTTGGCACCCAATCGGGTCCAATTGGCGGGGCTGTCGCAGAAGAAGGGAGAGAGCTTTAAAGAGTACGCGCAAAGGTGGCGCGATATGGCTGCCAGGGTCCGTCCTCCTGTAGAAGATAAGGAAATGAATGACATGTTTGTCAGCACATTCACAGGATTGTTTCATGACATGCTGTTTCACACATCTCTAGCCAGTTTTTCAGACCTAATTCTGATGGGAGAAAAGATTGAGCGTAACATCAAGCAAGGAAAATTCCAGATTGAGGAATCAACTGCATCTGGCAGTAATAGGAAGGCTTTTGGTGGGCGCCGTCAGGGCGAGGCAAACGCAGTGTTTGGAGGCCGAGGCCGAGGCCGAGGCAGGGGACGAAACCAATACCATCAGCCGCAGCAGGTGGCGAGTGTTACTATCCCGTACCAGCAACAACCACTTCGGCAACAACAACCGTCTCAGCAGCAGCCAATGCAGCAGCAGCAGCCTCAGCAGGGGGCACAGCAGGCTCAGCGAAGATTCCAGGGTGGTAAACCAAGAAGAGTGTTTGAGAAGCCTCCCACGACATATGCTGATTTATTGCAGACATTGTTGGGAATGAACCTGGTAGAGAAGAAAACTCTGGCACCGATAACGGGAACTCCCCCGTTTGGTTATGATGCAAGCAGGCACTGTGAGTTTCATTCTGGAGCTCCGGGCCACGATATAGATGGTTGTCATGCTTTTAAGCACGTTGTGCAGGATCTTTTGGACAATAAGACTATCAATTTCAGAACGGCAGGTCCAAATATAGTGCAGAAACCCATGCCCAACCATGGGGCGAACGCCATTCTGACTGAGGAAGGGTTGAATCTGATTATGAATGTCGAAGATTTAAAGACGCCGCTGAGCGAGATAAAAAGCAGACTGTTACAAGGGGGTGTGTATCCGGGGTGTGACGAGTATTGCTTAGAATGCTGGACCCTAGCTGGGGGGTGTGATGATTTGAAGAAAGGCATTCAGGCTTTAATTGATGGAGGCACATTGCAGTTTGACCGAGCAGCAACTGAAGAGCCTGCAGGGGCAGCAGCAGATGATCAGAGTGATGTGGCCACTGTAACGATTCCTCGAAAGACCATCACTATTGCAGCACCGGTCCAGCGACCACCGACCACCATAACTAAGGCCGGACCAATCTCGTACGAGAACACGAAAGCAGTCCCATGGTCATATGGGTTGGAGGTGTATTGTGACGGGATAAAGATTGATGTTAATAAGCAGCCGGCTGAGACTGTCGACAACATTGTTGGTTCAGGAGGTATGACAAGAAGTGGTAGGATCTTCATATCGCCTGAAGTGGAGGCCGAAAGACTAGCAAAAGGAAAGGGTAAGATGGTTGAGAATGTCCCAGTGCAAGCAAGCGAAAAAGAAGCGACATCGAAGGATGTAGAAGAGTTCATGCGCTTGATTCGGAAAAGTGATTATAAAATTGTGGAGCATCTGCAGCAGACGCCGTCCAAAATATCCATCTTGTCATTGCTCTTATGTTCGGAAGCTCACAGAAATGCTTTGCTGAAAGTCCTGGATACTTCTTTTGTACCTCAAGACGTCTCCGTGAATCAGCTGGAAGGAGTGTTGGCACATGTAAATGCAGGCCACAGCTTGGGCTTTACCGACTTCGATTTAACCCCGAAAGGGAGAGATCATAATATGGCGCTGCACATATCTGTCGAGTGTAGAGGATCAGTAATGTCGCATGTATTGGTCGACACCGGATCATCTTTGAATGTGCTGCCCAAGAAGGCGATGATGAAGCTGGACGTTAGAGGAATCTTGTGCACGCCCAGTGATTTGGTAGTCAGAGCGTTTGATGGCACGCGGAGAACAGTCTTTGGATTGATCACATTGCCTCTACAGGTGGGGCCGGAGGTGTTTGCAACTGAGTTTTATATCATGGATATACAGCCTGCGTACAGCTGCTTGCTTGGAAGACCTTGGATCCATGGGGCTGGGGCAGTCACGTCCACCCTGCATCAGAAGTTAAAATATATGGTCGGAGACAGCGTAGTCACCGTATGCGGAGAAGAAGACATCCTGGTCAGCCATCTGTCGTCATTTAAATATGTGGAGGTCGACGGAGAGATCCACGAAACGCCCTGCCAGGCATTTGAAGGGTTGTGTATCAAGGACAAAGGTCCCGGGCCGAGCAAAGCGTCGGAGATGGTCGTCTCATCGTATAAAGAAGCTCAAGCTCTAGTGGAGGCAGGAGAAGCAAAGGGCTGGGGCAAAGTGCTGGACATTCCTGTGAAGATGGACCGGTTCGGGCTGGGATACCAACCGTCATCGTCAACACCTGTTGTGGGGCCACCCCGTTTCAAAGGGCCAATAACCATCTCTGCCAGTGGAGTATGTCATGAAGCCATCAATGCCGCTTCGGAGTCTGACGAAGGAGACAGCGACTGTGATATGGATGCCTGGATTCAGCCAAGCACGCCAGGACAAGGACTGTGCAACTGGTCCATTCAGGAGCTTGTTCCTGTGACTCTTAAACAGTAATGCTTTGCTTTATTAATTGTTGAATAATCTGATGTCTTGCCCGGGGCATCAGGATTTGCTTAGGGCTGTGTTGTTATGAACATTGCGTGTTAATCATTAAATAAATGGCGTTTTTTCATGTGCAAATACTGTAATCTCTGTCTTTCTTGTTTTGTATTTTTCAATAAAATGGCAACGTGGTTTTTTCGCTTTATACGCATTTTGAAGCACTTAACCATTCCTTTTGCAGGATAACATTTTCAGATGATATCCTTGAACCACCTATGACTCGTCCCGACTTCGAGCACCCGGTATTTCAGGCCGAAGAAGAGGTTGTCGAAGATAGTGACGTTCCTGAAGAACTGTCTTGGTTAGTGAAGCAAGAGGAAAGAGCCATTCTGCCTCACGACGAGGTCATCGAAATTATCAATTTGGGGTCGGAAGGGGTTGAGAAGAATATTCGTATCGGTGCCGCGCTGCAGAGTGATATCAAGCGAAGACTGGTCGAAATGCTCTGAGAGTATAATGATGTATTCGCTTGGTCGTATGAAGATATGCCAGGGCTCGATACAGATATGGTTGTGCATCGCCTGCCACTGAAAGAAGATTGCCCGCCGGTTAAGCAAAAGCTTCACAGAACTCGACCAGACATGGCAGTGAAGATCAAAGAGGAAGTTCAAAAATAGTGGGACGCTGGTTTCCTGGCTGTGACAAAATATCCCTCATGGGTTGCTAACATCATGCCAGTGCCAAAGAAAGACGGCAAGGTTCGAATGTGCGTGGATTATAGAGATTTGAATAAAGCAAGCCCAAAAGATGATTTTCCACTTCCTCATATTGACGTGCTAGTTGATAATACGGCTCAATACTCCGTATTCTCCTTCATGGATGGCTTTTCAGGCTATAACCAGATTAAAATGGCGCCAGAGGATATGGAGAAGACCACTTTCATAACGCCTTGGGGAACATTTTGCTACAAAGTGATGCCCTTTGGTTTAAAGAATGTTGGGGCAACATATCAGCGGGCGATGACGACTCTTTTTCATGACATGATGCATAAAGAGATCGAAGTTTATGTTGATGATATGATTGCCAAATCCCAGACGGAGGAAGAGCATCTGGTGAATCTGCTGAAGTTATTTAAAAGGCTCAGGAAGTTCAGGTTGAGGCTGAACCCTAATAAATGCACCTTCGGGGTGAGATCGGGTAAGCTCCTGGGGTTTATCGTAAGCGAAAGAGGAATAGAGGTCGATCCTGCTAAAATAAAAGCGATACAAGAAATGCCGACGCCTAAAACAGAGAAAGAGGTGCGCGGGTTTTTAGGGAGGTTGAACTACATCGCCCGGTTCATATCTCACCTAACGGCCACGTGTGAACCATTATTCAAGCTGTTGAAGAAAGATCAAGCTGTAACATGGAAAGAAAATTGTCAAAGGGCGTTCGATAAAATAAAGCAGTATCTGCAGGAGCCTCCTATTTTGATACCCCCAGTAGCAGGGAGACCCTTGATAATGTATTTGGCGGTTCTTGAGGGAAGCATGGGTTGTGTTCTCGGTCAACACGACGAGACAGGGAGAAAAGAGCATGCGATCTACTACTTGAGTAAGAAATTTACAGATTGTGAATCTCGATACTCAATGCTTGAGAAAACTTGTTGCGCGCTAGCCTGGGCAGCCAAGCGTTTGAGGCAATACATGCTGAATCATACAACCATGCTTATCTCGAAGATGGATCCTATCAAATATGTATTCGAAAAGCAGGCGTTGACAGGGAGAATTGCCCGTTGGCAGATGGTGCTGACTGAATATGACATCCAATACGTCTCGCAAAAGGCTATAAAGGGAAGTGTGTTGTCTGAGTATCTGGCGGAGCAGCCTATTGAAGATTACCAATCGATGAGGTTTGATTTTCCTGACGAGGATATCATGTACCTAAAGATGAAAGATTGTGAAGAGTCGTTGCCAGACGAAGGACCAGAGCTGGGTTCCAAATGGAAGATGATATTTGACGGAGCTGTGAACGCTTACGGTAGCGGAATAGGGGCAATCATCACTACTCCACACGGGTCGCACATCCCGTTTACTGCCCGATTGACCTTTGCCGTTACCAACAATAAGGCCGAATACGAAGCTTGTATAATGGGGCTCGAAGAAGCCATTGATTTGCAAATCAAGAATTTAGACGTATACGGAGACTCAGCTCTGGTGGTGAATCAGATCAAAGGGGAATGGGAGACACGTCAGCCCAACTTGATACACTACATGAACTATGCAAGGAGATTGTTGCCTTTCTTTGACAAAGTTGAATTGCATCACGTACCGCGGGCAGAGAATCAAATGGCTGACGCCCTGGCCACTTTGTCTTCCATGTACAAAGTCAACTTCTGGAACGAGGCCCCCCGAATCATTATCTCTCGGCTTGACAGACCCGCTTATGTATTTGCCATTGACGAAGCATCCGACGACAAACCGTGGTATTTTGATATCCTTAATTTCCTGAAAAATAAAGAGTATCCGGCTGGGGCATCCAGTCAAGATCAAAAGACTCTCAGGAGATTAGCAGGCAATTTCTATTTGAATCCGAATGGCGTCTTATACAGAAGAAACCACGATTTGGTGCTGTTGCATTGTGTAGACGAAAGAGAGGCAAAGCTGCTCATGGAGGAAATACACGAGGGTACCTTTGGTACGCATGCTGGCGGGCATGCTATGACGAGAAAACTGCTGCGGGCAGGTTATTTTTGGCTGACTATGGAAACTGACTGTTTCAAGTTCGCAAGAAAGTGCCACAAGTGCCAAATCTATGCTGATAAGATCCACGTGCCTCTGAGTCCTCTAAATATGATGTCATCGCCATGGCCGTTCTCGATGTGGGGAATCGATATGATTGGAAAGATCGAGCCGACAGCTTCTAACGGGCATCGGTTCATCCTACTAGCAATCGATTATTTCACCAAGTGGGTGGAAGCGGCGTCCTACACCAATGTAACGAAGCAAGTGGTGGCTAGATTCATCAAGAGAGATATCATTTGCCGATATGGGATTCCCGAGCGGATAATCACGGACAACGGTTCAAAACTAAACAACAAAATGATGAAGGAGCTCTGTCAGAATTTCAAGATCGAACATCACAACTCCTCCCCGTACCGACCCAAGATGAATGGCGCTGTTGAAGCGGCCAATAAGAATATCAAGAAGATTATGCAGAAAATGGTGGTGACCTATAAGGATTGGCACGAGATGCTACCTTTTGCTTTGCACGGTTATCGTACGACGGTACGCACATCAACCGGGGCAACCCCGTTCTCATTAGTGTATGGAATGGAAGCGGTATTACCATTGGAAGTTGAGATCCCTTCTCTGAGGGTATTGTGAGACGTTAAGTTGGACGAGGCAGAATGGGTAAAAGACAGGTTGAACCAATTGAGTTTGATGGATGAGAAGAGGCTAGCTTCTCTAGCATATGGTCGTTTGTACCAGAGCCGAATGAAGAAAGCATACGACAAGAAGATACATCCGCGAAGCTTTCAGACGGGCGACCTTGTGCTGAAAAGGATTCTCCCGCCGCAAGCCGATCACAGGGGCAAGTGGACCCCCAACTACGAAGGGCCATACGTTGTCAGGAAAGTCTTCTCAGGAGGAGCGTTGTTGTTGTCCACCATGGACGGTGAAGACTTCACGTCGCCTGTGAATTCGGACGCAGTTAAAAAATACTTTGCTTAAAATTGACCCGCTGGAAAAAAAAAAGAGAGTCCAGGCAAAAATGGGGCATCCTGGCGAGCCAAAAATAGAATAAAAGGTTCGGGCAAAAGTTAGGGATAAAATTGAAAAAATGTACACCCGCGAAGTTGAAAACCTACACTGGGCGGCTTCGGCAAAAAAAGGGTATCCCGGTGAATTGAAAACCCGTAAAGGGCGGTTCACGCAAAAGTTAGGGATTTGAAAAGCAAATGATTGCGGTCCGAATTTGACATTTCAGTGAGCATCAGTGCGGGAGAATGCCTAAGGGATCGGTTATCTGATACAATCGCTTCAGAGTTCTGGATACCGGGGAAAGCACTTGAGTCGGAGGAGTCATAGGAGGATCAGTTCGTGGTGTTCGTCTGCATCCCGTTGCCGACATGTGTACAAAATTTAATTTGTCAAAATATTTATGCTTCTTGTGCATACGTGTATATTTGCTTTGCGTAGCTTCCTCATTTCAGGGGTTACATCCCGTGTATAAAACTCCTCCCATTCAGGGGCCCAATCAATAAAATATGTTATTCAGTACTCGATGCTGGTTCTTTACTGTTTTGTGCATAATAAAACGCCTAAGTTTATTGAAACTAGCATGTGCATAACATCACTGGCCCTGGCCAACAATTGCTAAAGCTTTGAATTAACTGAAAATAACGTCACTAACCTGAATCGATCTGGTTGCATAGGCTTGTCTTGTCTTGTTTGTGTTGTTGCAGGTATCACAACTGTACGAGGAAGATGACCAAAAGATTGCAATAACGAAAGACTTGATCTCCACGCAGGTCATGCATGTTCTCACTGGAGAAGGATCGAACTCCCCTGCTAGTCGTAGCTTATCCAAAAGGCATGTTCCAGTAAAGTCATTTATCCTCAGCAGAATTGGTGATTCCAAAACTGTAGGCTGTTTTCAGACAGTGTATCTCAAGCAGAGGGGTGTAGCCTCAGAAGATTAATATTTCAGATTAGTGAGCTGTATTCAGGCAGTTTACCTTTCCCCGTAGGGTCATTTACTCTCCCTCAGTAGAGTCAGTTGATTTTCCCTAAGAGAATCATCCTATCCCCAGTGGAATTCTCTTCGCAAGTGTTTTCATTCCTCCCAGATTAAGACTATCCCCGACAGAGTTGGTGCGGGTCCTGGCATTTATCTTGCCGGAATACTGTGCGATACCCGTTCACTTTCCCGCAGAAGTTCGATCATACCAGGCGCATCTGCTATTCTCTAGCAGAATTATATTCCCCGGCAGGGTATTACTTCAATGAGGTGCTTGGCTTAAGTTCCCAATTTCCCAGCTGAGTCGACTTTCTCTTCCAGCATTTATTTTGCTGGAATAATTCCATAGCACCTGGCTATCCTCGGCGGAGTTGGCATTATCTTCAGCATTTATTTTGCTGAAGCAGTTTCTGTACTCAGCAGTTCGAGTCTGCACTTGCATTAACCAAATAAAAGTGTAGCTTTTTTTATGTCGAATGGAGCATCGCATCATTCTCGAACGCATGCATTTTGAAACATAAACTAGGCTGGCTGACCTTTTGTTTCAAGTATTGTTTCTCTTGCAGGTAGAGAGAGCCCTTGCTCAGGTGAATCAGTAAACATTCAGGATCTCGACGTGAGACATCCGACGAAGTGTCAGTTGTGGCGCTACTCCCCACAGAGTCAGCAGGATAAGTTTCTCCTTATCCCCAAGCAGAGCTATTGGTCATCAAAGGATTCATGAATCAGAATTTCAGAGGCTACCGCCGGTTATCAGAACAGGCATCCGGAAGTTTGGTTTCCAAATGTCCCCAGTAGAGTCAGCCTCGAAGTTGCTGTAACGTCAGTGATAAGAAGTTCGCGTACCAATGGAAGGATGAGTCCTAACGTGGACAATTTTATTGACGGGATTTCTTTGTGCTAGAGATGAGTGTTGGAATGTGGAGTCCTAACGTGGACATTTCCTCAAGTTGACGATGTGTGTTAGTCCTAACGTGGACAGGTTCGAGTTCTCGGTATTGATTGGGTGTGGAGTCCTGACGTGGGCGAAGGTTGATTGTTCTTCGTGTTGGTGTCCTGACGTGGACAATTTATTTCCAGCAGATAGCTTTATTCGTGACGGTGAAAGGTGCGTCCTGACGTGGACAAGTTTATATTTCTTCGTGATGACAAGATACGAGAGTCCTGACGTGGACAAATTTATCCTTCTTCGGGTTGTTGGCGAAGTATGAGTCCTGGCATGGACAAAGTCTTATTTCCCCAGCAAGTCGGAGACGCGCGAGTCCGGATGTGGACAGGTTCTATTATTTCATCAGATGAAGATGTGAGTCCTTACGTGGACGAACCAAAATGTGTTTCCTTACGTGGAAAGATTGAGTCCTTACGTGGACATATCAAGATGGGAGTCCTTGCGTGGACAAATCAGATTGTGGTTTCCTTACGTGGAAAAGTCATAATTCCTCACGTGGAACGATTATTCCCTACGCGGAACGGTGGGTCCTAACGTGGACGATGCGGTCCTAACGTGGACAAGTCTGATTCCTTACGTGGAAAGATGTGATTCCTTACGTGGAACAAGTTGGAGTCCTTACGTGGACAAATCAAAAGAAAATGGGCTTCCTTACGTGGAGGAGAAGTTGAGTCCTCACGTGGACGGTGTTATTCCTAACGTGGAAAAGTTTACTCCTAACGTGGACGATTTATTTCTGACAAGAAGGCAGACGAGCCATCCCCGACAAAGTTGTTGAAATTTTCCGAATTGGCGAAGCAGGCGTCCTAACATGGACAATGTTCTATCTCTGCAATGATAAAATCTTTTTCAGGTTGATGAGAAGAATCCCCAGCACGGTCGCACGAGATCAACGGGTTACCGTAACAGTCAGATCCAGTTGATGAATGTCGTTCCCCAAGCAGGAGCGCAGTTTATTTCTGCGGTTGGCAAATTTCCGGGTTCTTAATATTCAACTGTCTCGTACTGCGAATGTCTGAAGGCTCCGGGCTCTTCACCCAATCGGGTCCAAGTCGCTTGAATAGGGGCAGCTGTTGCACCCTAAAATTTGCTCAACCTTACTCACTTGGTTTATGTTTCAATATCATTAGCATTTGCATATAGAGTCATGTACATAGTCTAACCATCTGCATAGCATAAGCATAGCAAGTCATCCAACAGGGGACCAATCATTATTTTCATCTCTAGAGGCCTATTAAGAGGTTATTATCCAAATTCAATCTCATTCAAGTCATCAGAAAAGAATTTGAAAGTTGGGGAAGTCAGTAGATCAAGCATTGAGTACATCTCCTATCTGAGGATACCTGGGGATCAACAAAGAAATTGTGAGCTGTGGGCTGAGCATGGGGAGTATCTAGACATCTTGGAGGACTCATAAAGTCATTTAGAGAAGGATACAAGTCATTGGTGTAGTCACAAGAGTTGGGGATGAAGACAGTCAACTAGGGTTTCATCTGGGTCAACCCTGGGTCAACCCTAGGTCAAAGGATTGTTTGAAAGGCATTGAGGGCTATTGAGGAGATGTGGGGTTCATCATTTGACATGGAGAATAAGGATATGTTTTTATGCTAAGAAGAAATAAAGAGAAATCAAGGAGAAGAGGAGGTTCTAAATTAGGGTTTCTATGTAAAATCCCCTAGTTTAGGTCAAATTTCCAAGCAAGATAAGTCAAAATGCAAGCTTCAAATGAATCCTTGGCCAACATGGAACTTGTATAGGATCTCAAGACCTTTAATTTGAGTGGTGGAAGACATCAAGGAGATTTATAGAACTCAAGTTATGGTCCTTACAAGTTACAGGTCATCTGAGGTATCTGAAATTTTGTCTGTGAAAGTGACTTGACTTCCAAGCTATTTTTACCCCTCAAGGATATTTCAAATGAATTTCTGGTCAACATACGAGTTGTTCCTAATTGTCTTAGCTTTCTAGAATGGTATGGTATGCCTTCATAGGATGTGTGGAACTCTACTTATGGTCTTGGCAAGAAAAGGGTATTTTGGTCATTTGTGAATTACAGGTCATTTTAACCTATGCCCAAAACTCATACAAGGAAGCTTCAAATGGAAAACTTTACAACATAAAACTTGTTCCAAATGACATTTTGAGTCTAGAAAAGTGACCATGAGAGATTGGAAAGATTCATAGCACAAGGTTTCAAAATTGTTGGATTTAATGAATAAAAATGGACTTAAAAATGAGATTTTTCATATTTTGGCCAAATGAAGCAAAATTATAGGTCATTTTGAATGGAAAGATCATTTTAAAGACATTGGATAAAGTAGAATTTTGAGCTTAATCCATGTTTTAAGAGTTATCCATGGTTGCTTGCAATGGAAGAAACATAAACCAAATTCAAGGGAAAGAATGCAAGGGAAACTTCTCCAAGTTTCTAGGAGGTTCTAACCTCACCTATATATTGATAAGAGATAGTTCATGCCATGGTTGGTGATTTAATTTGTTCAAAACCCCAAGTTTTACACACTTTCTCATTTTTGCATAAGCTTCACAAACTCTCCCAAATCTCCATCAATCCTCATATCTTTTGATTGAATCTTCATCATCATCATTCAAACACCATAATCCACATCAAGATTGGTAGAATTGGAGGGAGAATCGTGCTATTCAAGATAACCATCCAAATTGCAAGAACTTCTCAAGGAAAAGATTCAGGAGGTTTACACACGAATCACTGCATACAGAATTCATCATCAAGGTTACTGAGCAAGTTTCAATCACTGCAAGCATCAAATTCAAAGAGTTGCATACCTGTTTTCACCAATTGCACCAGGTTTGTTTTCTCTTCATATTGCATGATTTAGTTAGAATCTTAGGGATTTGATAGTGTATAATGGTTAAGATAGGATAGAGGATTGATTGTGATGATTTTGGAGAAGTTTCATGAAGTTTGAGCATGATGTACCAATTCTGTTAAGGCTTATAACTCTTAGATCAAAGCACGATAATCATAGGTTAATAGCTTGAAATGATCAGTGTGAGATATAGAGCATGTTAGGATAGAATTGAGCAAGCATTGGGAGATTTGATATCAGTTGATTATGGTGGAACCTAACTGTTATGCTTATCGGGTTTGGAGTTTGGCTGAGTTTTAGAAGGAACTAAGGGTATGGCTGTGTAGAGAGAGGAATTTAGAGCAATTTTGCTCTTGACATCGAATGAATCCATGGAGAGTTGAAGGAGAACAGAAAGGTGTAAGATGCGTGCATGGTGTTGAAATTTCAGAGTCTAGGGTTTGCTGGAGGTAGGAGATGACCCCTGGGCCACACGATCACACTTTGACCTTTGACTGGGAGACTCATCTAACGGTCGCGATTAAAAGTTCAAAACGGAGGGAATTTCAAATAATGAAACGCACCGTTTCATTTAGTAGAAGGAAATGGGCTCAGATTCTATTGACACCCCCACGCGTGTGAAAGCCCACTAATTTGAACTGTTTGGCCCTGCTATTCTCACCCCCTCCCATTTATTTCTTTATATTTCTTTTTAATTTCTTTTCTTTTTTTTTTCATGCATTTTATAAAAATCACATAAAATTGAAAAATCATTATTTTTTGATGATTCTTTTTGCATAATTTTCTTCAAAGAGTCCAGAAAATTATAAAAAATAAAAATTGCATTTTATTGTTTATTTGATATTTTTCCCATATTTTCCAAATAAATAGCATTTTAAATAGTTTCATTTCATACATAAATTTGTTAATTTTTGTTCTAACCAATGCTTTAATATTTTTTGTCCATTCTTTTTAGGTTGATTAATAGGCATTGTTATCTTGTGGATGCAATTTAATTCATATTTTTAGGAGTTAGTTTTAGGTGATTAGTTTAGGTGTAAACAACATGAACAAATTAGGGTTTTAAGTGATAACTTAGGTGAATTAGTTCATTTCCCTCAGGACTTAGGGATTAAATAGTTTAGCTATGGGACTATAGGGGCTATGGGTAGTTATTAGATCCCCTTAGAAAAGTCAGGATTCCCCTACTGCTATTAATACTGTCTATATTTGTCTGATTGGTGTGGTGTGCCCTCTGGGGATTACTGTTTGTCTGTGTGGGTATTGGGGTTGCCTGGGGATTTGGGGAAGCTGAAGACTGAAGATGATGAAGCCATTGGAGATCCAGAGACTGAAGACCAACTTCTATAGTTGGAGAGGAGATTTTTGCCATCAGCTGTTAAGGAGATTAGGGTTTAGGAACTAGGCAGAGCTCTAGGTTAGAAAGCTTGATTTTCAAACATGGAAGGTTTTGACTGCCTCCATTCCTCTCTGTGATACAGAGTCTCTCTGAGACACTCACCCCCTTCCTTTGGAAGGCTTGGTGCTATTGTCTGAGGGATAGAACTCTTGAGAGAACATGTCTTATGTGTTAGTAGGAGTTGGTTTACCACCATTGGTAGTCAACTAATTGCTTAACACCCAATCCACTCTGGTGATTGATCACTCAGCTTGGAGGATAGGACTTGAAGAAAAGCCATTGTAGACTGAAGATTGGCAACCAAAGCCTTTGCTTGAAGACTGTAAAGATAGAGACTACTGCTGACTGAAGCTTGTAGCTGATTGGAGATGATTTGAAGATGGATATTGATGCAGAGCTGTTGTGGCTATTTATTTTTGCTGTATTTCATTTCTGATGTATTGATTGGTTTTCCTGACTGTATTGTTTGCTGTTTACCCTGTTGGGTTGAAAGTGAAGCCTGTTCACTTTTGCCCATTGTTTTCCAGGTTCGAGGTTGAGTGGGACTCCCTTGCCTCGCTTGTATTGTTGCATCCATGCATTTTACTGTTTTACTGTATATATCTGATATTGTTTCTGTTTCTGTCTATTCCCTTAGGATCACTGTTTCTCTCTGTGTAAGAGAGGAGCATGATAGACACTAGGTCTTAACCCATGCATGATAACATTAGGTTAGCTTGATTCCCTTCGCAACCGTAGGTTAGAGTTCTATCTCTTTCTTTCTCAAAACAAACAGAAAAACACCATAAAGATTTCAAACACAATAAAAGACACTTCTTCCGTAAAAGAATGTGAACTCATCAAGACGTCATTTTTGTTCGCCAGGATTGTTAATCAGAAAAACCTTTTTCAGAAGGAATAAAATCAACTAAGACAGACTTGTGTCATACGTGGCCCGAACTACGTTTGCTCTGATCTTTCATGCTGTATGAAAGTACGTAGGCATAGGATGCGATATCCTAGCGAGCAACCTTCCCCTCCTTTCCCGTAGGTAGGCGAACTACGTTGACTCTGATTTCTCGTTCCAGGCGGGAATACGTAGGCATAAAGTGCGATACTTTGCCGAGTCATTTTATTTTCATTTTATTCTCTTTTTTAACCCCTTGACCTCTAGCATAGATAGAATAACAATCCATACCCGAAAACAAGCGTGGATCCCGTCGAGTACGACGGACGTGAGGGGTGCTAATACCTTCCCCTTGCGTAACCGACTCCCGAATCCAGGTTTTGGTTGCGACGACCATACCTTTCCCGTGTTATGCGAGGTTTACTCTGAGCGTTCCCTTCCCCTCCCGTGGGATAAATAACGCACGGTGGCGACTCTTCTGTTCAGTCGGTGCCGATTTTCGCAGTAGCGACACTACACCATTGACGACACTTGTCGGTTGATGAGGACCATTTTCAATAATTTCCCATATTCCTTCTCCTTGGGCTTCTAGATGTGCCTTCATGCGAATTTTCCAAAAATCAAAGTATTCTCCAGAAAACAGTGGGGGTTTGTTACTACTTCCATCGTCTTTGAAAACCGGGTTGGTACTAGAGGAAGCCATTCTGAGTCGATAGGAACAGGTTACCTTAACCCACTCTGATGCCAAATGTGAGTTATATGAATGCCTAAGAGGGGGGGAGGGGTGAATTAGGTTCTTAGACACTTTTTCCAGTTTTTGATGATTCTTGGATTTTTACTTTCTAAGTGCTTCTAGGTGATGAAAGGCAGTAAATGCGGAAAGTAAAAGACACAACGATATATAGTGATTCCCCTCACAATCCGAGAGTACTCCACTCTCCTTTCAACATGAAAGAGAATTTACTATCAATGTTAGATTTCCTAACTATAAAAACCAAGAACACCCTTCTTGGATTTACACAATTTTAAAGTCCGATCGAGAATGAATATCTCACACAAGGACCTCTTGTATCCACAATCCGGATAACAAGGAAAACCCTACACACTTATCTTTAATAATTCTAAAAATAAGTTGTAGTAAATTTGAATTTGTATAAGTAACAATGTGAATATTTATCAATATGAATATTGATCTTCTCCTTGAAAAAATATCACTCACAATAGATATACAAGTGTTCTTATAAATGAGATGAAACTAGAATGATGTTTCTGAAAAATTATAAAGAGTTTCTCTCAAAAGTTTGAAATGAACACTATGACAAAGTATTTGAAAGAATGAGAATATGAGTGATTTTGATTATGAAAAATGTTGGAGGTGATTTCAAAATCTGAAAAAGAATTATTTATATGATGCACAAAATACCTATCCATGGAGGTATCATACCATGAAACAATGCCATGAAAAGAAATGTTGAGGCAAGGAAGAATACCATGAAAAGATGCATATTTTTGGAAATCTGAACACTGTTAATCGATTAATGTAATGTGTTAATCGATTAACACACTGTAACATGCAAAATTATTCAAAATTTTATCCTGTTAATCGATTAATAAAAAAGTCTTAATCGATTAATACTGAGACATTTTGCCTAAAAATAGATTTTTGAAGTATGAAACTTATGGCAAGGTATTTCTATAATGCCTAAACATGTATGAACACTTGTATAATATGTTAAGCAATATTTAATCAACCTTTCCTTTACTCCAAGATGAACTTCAATGCTTGAGAAATTAGTGGATAAAACTTGAAGCTTGAAACGAATGATAATTTCTTTTTGCGCATCTATACTTGAGCATATTTTGTTGTCGTCATCAAAACATGAATATTTAAAGGAAACTTGACTTCACAGCTTTCTGCACGCCACTCATGATCCAACCCAATGTTTAAAATGTGGGAACTTGCTATTCACACCTTTTTCAATTAATTGTTTTATTTTATTTTAATTCATTTTTTGTTTTCATTTTAATTGTTTAAAAATACTTCCAATTATGATAAAAATTCGACAAAAATATTTTCTGACACTTTAGTGTGTTATTTAATTTTTGATAATTTTTAATTCAATTTTCTTTTTATTTTTCAATTAAAATGGAATTAAATGATTGGAAGGGTTTTTAAATGGTTTTATTTTGTTCTTCTTTGTTCTTGTTTGACTTTGTTGACCAATTTTAATCTCCTATGAATGAGACTCATTCCTCACCTTAATGATGAGTCGAAGTGTCTCTGAGGATGATTTTGGTCAAGGTTTGACCCATTTTGGTTTGACTTTTGAGCTCATTTGTTTGACCCTCGACAACCCTCCTTCAAAGTGGAACACCCTAGTGGATCAATTTCTTTGGTGATGCTTTGATTGGGCATTAGTTGTGATATTTTGGCCTCTGGTTTCCAACATCTTTAAGTTCTTTGTGCCTCTTATTTGTATTTATTTGAATCATTTTCCTATTTTTGGAGTACCTTGCAAGTCAAGCTACCCCTAAGGATGGTTCACACACACACACTTGACCTAGTTTTGATGGGAAATGACCCTTGTGGATCCCATATGCTTCCAACTCTTTTTGATTCACATTTCTAACATGTTAAAGTAGTTGGTTGTCAATTTTTAGGTCATCAATTTTTTTGGATCATGCTTTGAATTGTGTTTGTTTAGGGCCTTCCATTTGGTTTCAAATGTTGAAGGTGTTTAGAACCTAGGTTCTTTACCATACCCTATTTTGCACTTTAGATTGCATCCTTTCTTTCTTTGCTTTGTGCATTCTCTTCTTGTGTTCTCACCTCTTTCCTAGGACCTTTGAATCCCATTTAAGATGGTTTGGTCCCTCCTTTGGAGGTACTTTGAATGTGTCTTGAATGGTGATTCATTTTGAGAACTTTTGGTGTGTTTCTTTTGGTTGATCTTGATGATGATTATGGTTGAGACTCTTTGAGTTGCTTGATGCCCAAGTTTGATATCCCACCTCTCATCTTGATCTTTCCTTGACCTTTGGCTTGTTTGCTTTGATTGTTGAGCTAGTGATTGATATGTGAGTGGTTGTAGGAATCCTATTTCTCCCACTTTATCTCACTATTGTTTAAACTTGTTTAAGTTCCTTTTGGTTTTTCACTTCTTTATTTGCATATTATAGGTTGAGATGTGCATGTGGTTGTTGTTACCCCACACTTTTCCTCCCTCTGCTTGTGTGTTGCATTGCATGTCTGCATTCTTCTTTTCACCTTGTGCTTTCTTCTTCTTCTTCTTCTTCTTTTGTATTCCTTTGCCATGTTCCCTTTGGACCTCTAATATCTCTTGAGGGATTATGATAGACATTAGGATTGAACCATGCATGATAACATTAGGTTAGCTCTCCCTTTTTCATCTTAATCCTAGGTGTACTTTGCATGACAACATTAGGGTTTTGATTTAGTCCTCTTTTAGTTTGTCCTTCTTCTTCTCATCTCAAAACATCTTCAAAGCATTTAATAAAGGTTAATGAGTGTTGTATGCTAAGAGCCTTAAGAATTTGGGAAATGATGATTGGGGGGCCTCCTCTCAATTTTCTAGAGTGTTTAGCGTATTTCCTTTGGACGATATGCGACGCATTCGTTCCTAAATAATAGTCTTTAGTGCAACATGAATTTCAAACTCAATTCAAGTCACTTCTTCCATAAAAGAGTCAAAAACAAACATCAAACTTTTTTATCCTCCGGGATCCTTTCAAATCATTTTCAGAGAGAGTTGTGTTAAATCTTGGTTCTACCGCAAACAGGTAACGTCTAAGTCTTCAATGGTCAAGTAGCATACACCTAACTGCTAGAACGAAGGTTTAACCCGACTCAGTTAAAACTCTTAACCAATCTGTGGTTTCATAGCCCGAACTACGTTTGCTATGCTTTCTCGTACTAGACGAGGATTCGTAGGCACAAGACGATGATGTCTTGGCGAGCAACCTTCCCCCTTTCACCCGTAATTTTCCGAACTACGTTGACTCTGACTTTCCCATTGCACGAGGGAATACGTAGGCATAGAGCGGAGATGCTCTATCGAGTCTCCTTTTTCTTTTCCTTTGTCCCTATGACCTGTAGCTAGATAGTTCAAACACCCTTTAGATAAACAACAAGCGTGGATCCCGTCGAGTACGACGGACGTGAGGGGTCCTAATACCTTCCCCTTGTGTAACCGACTCTCGAACCCGAGATTTGGTTGTGATGACCGATCTTATCCCTTTTTTTGTTAGGTTTTCTCTGATCATTTCCTTTCCCTTATTCGGGATAAATAAAAAAATGGTGGCGAATCTTCTGTCATTGTCGGCTCCCCTTTTTCGCAGTAGCGACAGCTGGCGACTCTGCTGGGTACTTTTCCATCCCCTATGCGAGTCAATCCTAGCGCTTGTTTGTTTATCTCTGGGTGTGTATATATGTGTTTACTTTATTTATTTCTGCACTTTACTTGCAACATCATATCATTATTGTTGTGCTGTTGGGTGGGATTGTTCCACGGTGCGATAAGCCAAAACCTAGGCTTGAGTATACATATAGCATTAGAGTGGAAAGTAGTAATGGACCTGTATGTTTGGCATGCACCAGTCCTCATGAAATTCGCGTTCAGACGAGATTTTCCTTGAAGATATCTCATCCTGCTGGTCAGGAAAGGGATGTTGGATTTGGAAACTGTCGACTCTGATGATGCCAAACCAAAAATGGTGAACGTAACATCGTTTCTAGAAATTCTGTGACGCTGATGACCGCATAGGATGTCGAACTTATCAGAGATAAGTCCATACCTGTGAGAGGGAGGGTTATGCAGGAAACCTTGACCTTTAGCCTACCCAGTTTTCTCGTCAGTGTGAACCTTTGATTACAGATACAAAGGGTCCTTATGATTGTGCTGTGGTATTTTCTTGTCAGAGCGAAGCACCAGTTCATTTCAGTCAACAACACAACAATCTTGATCCTCTGTTTGCATTTTGCATTTGTATTTTCATCTACATTTTCATTAACATGTATTTATGTTGCAGGTGTATATTTTCCCTTTGATTCTAGTGAGATGTTTCCACTTCTGACATGGAGCCTGTTTTGAGGAAGACTGTGGTGTACAAGTTCCCTTCTCCTGATGTTAGTGCCTTGCTTAGTCTGATTGTTGTAGCAGATCATGCTGTGATGGAAGATTTCAAGGAGTCCAATGGGAAGCTTCTGAGATGTGTCTGTAAACCTTTAGTGTATGAGTTGGGAGGTCTCCAGACTCTGTTGCAGTTCTATGATCCACAGTTGTGGTGTTTCACTTTCCCAAGTTATGTGTTGATGCCCCATTCTGGAGGAGTTCTCTATGCTGTTAGGAGTTCTTATCTTGGACCAGATGCCATTCTATCATACTAAAGTTGAGCCTAATCTGGATGAGCTTGTTAAGACTCTTCATCAGGATGTCTCTGAGTTAAAAGGAAAGTTGGTCAGCAGGAATGTGATGCCTGGATTTCCATTGCCCTTCTTGGTTGGTAAAGCTCATCAGTTTACAAAAGATGGTTGCTGGGTTGTCTTCAATGCCATTTTATCTCTGTGCATATATGGTATCATCTTGTTTCCAAACATCCCAAACTTTGTGGATTTGGATGCTTTCTACATCTTTGCTTCGGGGAATCCTGTACCTACGCTTCTGGGTGACGTATATCATTCTGTGCATTACAAGAATGAGAAACATAGAGGAAAGAATGTGTCCTGCTGTGTGCCTATTCGGTATAGATGGTTTGTGAGCCATCTTCCTAAATCTGGTCCTTTTGTTAATGCTGCAGGTACCTCAGAGTGGTCAGAGAGACTGATGGGCTTGAATTTTGAGAAGATCACGAGGTTTGACAGGAATCAATTGGGTATGGAGATTATCTATAGTTGTGGTGGTTTTCATAACGTCCCGTTGGTTGGAAGGAAAGGAGGTATTAACTGCAATCCAGCTCTTGCCGTGAGACAGTTTGGATATGCTTTTAGGGAACCTCCGAGGGAAGAGGAAATACATGAATCTCTGTATTTCATTGGCTTGCTTGAAGGAGAGACCCTGATCAGAGTTGAGAGAGCTTGGAATGAGATTCACAGAAGAGGGAAGGCTTCCCTGGGTAAGAGCAACAGTAGAGCATATGATCCTTATGTAGTCTGGATTCAAGAGAGCGCTGAGAGATTGTTGATGCCATTTCCAGCTTGTGAGCCTCTGTATCCTCTGATGATTGAGGAACCTACCACTATTGATATTCAAAGATACAACCAATTATGTTCTGAAAAGGAGGAAATGCGTCAGGCAAATGAAGAGTTAGAGAAAGAGATCCTCCAGCTCAAAAGTGAAAGAAACCAAGCTAATTTCTCTTCTAAGAACCAAACTGAATTGGTGAACAGACTAGGTACATAATTAACTAATGAGATTCACGCTCGAGAGCGAATTGGTCTAGATCTGAAGAGTGCTAGTGATGTTCTCCTAGACAAGAAGAAAGAGCTGGACAGAGCCTATCTGGATATTTCCAAGTTCAACAACCAGTGGAACGCCATTCTGACCAACAACAAAGGGTGGGAAGATGGATTGAAGCAACAGATTACCAAGATGAAGTCTCAACTTAGAGTGACGGATGAGAAGATTGCAGCTGAATCCTCACTTCAACGTGACATCAACTGTAGGCTTAATGAAGCGCTTACAACATTGGATGATTGTAGATCCAGAGCTGATGTGAAGAGGTGTAAGCTTGAAAAAGCTTTTGGTGAGGGCGCCTGGGAGGATTATCCTTAGGGTCTGAAGACCACTATTAGCAGGAGAGACTTGCTCATCCAGGGGTTGCTCACCAGACCAGATCACCCTGATACACATGAGTTGTTGGAGGATTTTCAGGCGCGCTGTCGTACTTGATTGTATCTTTTCCTATTTATGTTGTTGTTGCTTTGATGTGTCTTGACCATCACCAGATATGTTGGCTGAGGTCATGTTGATTCCACTTGTATTTAGTACAGAGCTTTGTACCTGATTGTTGATTCTCATTTTATTTATGAGCTATTGCTATCTGATGGTTTTCCATTTTCTGTTTGTTCTCGTGGACCTAGAATCGAGGGGAAAATTTTCCCTAATGCATACCTACATGTTCGCATACTGCATCATTTGCATAGTAGGGGTTTTGGGCCCGTTAACCTTATCTCCATGGTTTATTAGTCTGTTTCAGGATTGATATTCAGACGACACACCGCTACGCTACTAGGGGAAATCAACGCAGACTTGTGGATCAGATGCAAGCTGAGATGCAGAAGTTTCGGGACAGGATGGCCCACCTGATGGATATGATGCAAGGGGTCGCTCAGTGTAACAACCCAATTTTTAATAATTAATTATTTGTACTAATTAATTGATTTATGTGATTTATTTGATTTAAATGAATTATTTGATTTATCTAATTTATATGAGTTAATTGATTTAATTGATTTAATCTAAATGTGTGATTTATTGAATTAATTAAACTAATTGATTTATTCTATTTGGTAGAATAATGTATAATTGCTAGATTAATTGGTTGGGCCTAATTATGGGTGTGTGGATAGAAAGTGAGAGTGATTTGGGTAAAGCCCAATAGAAATGATTAAGTTGTTAGGGTTTTAGAGTAAGAGGAGTTAGTAAGAGAAGTGGAAAAAGGAGAAAAGAAGAGAAAGAGAATAGAAGAGAAGAAGAGAAGAAGAGAAAGAGGCAAGAGGAAAGAAGAGTGGAAGAGAGAAATCAGAATGCAATCATCCATGGAATCAAAGATTCTTCTCCATAAGAAAACCTAAGGTAAGGGTGGGCATTATCTCATTATTGGGATTGTTGGATGATGACTAATGGGTAGAAGTTGTGTAGGAGAAACCCTAGATTTGAAGTTGTGAATTAATGGTTAATGAGTAGAAATTGTGTAGGGAAAACTCATAGGTTTCTCATGATTTAGTGGATTTTCGAGTTTTATGAATACCCTAACATGTGGGGATTGGTTATGGTAGAAAAGAGGGAAATGGTTGGTGAAAAGATAATTTTCTGCATAATTTTTCAAAAACGCACAGTGAGCAATCGATTGCACTAAGGCTACAATCGATTGCAAAGCTGCTGGAAACTGAATTTTTGGATGAGCAATCGATTGCACCAATATGTCAATCGATTGCACAACAAAACAGTAGCTAAGATGATGAAATTTTCAAAGGTACAATCTGTCGCAACTGCGAAAAACAACCGGCGGAAAAACAGAAGAGTCGCCACTTTCGTTATTTATCCCAAAGAGAGGGAAAGGAAAAAATCGCAAAAACCTAAAGAAAAAGGGAAAGACAAGGTCATCGCAACCATGTCTGGATTTGGGAGTCGGTTACGCAAGGGGAAGGTATTAGCACCCCTCACGTCCGTCGTACTCGACGGGATCCACGCATGTTGTCTATCTAAAAGGGTGTGTTGAAACTATCTAGCTAAAGGCTTAAGGAAAAAAGAAAAAGAAAAGAGAAATGACTCGGCAGAGCATCGCTGCTCTGTGCCTACGTACTCCCTCGTGCAATGGGAAAATCAGAGTCAACATAGTTTGGCTAACTACGGCTAAAGAAGGGGGAAGGTTGCTCGCCGAGACATCGTGTCTCGTGCCTACATACTTTCATCTGGTATGAAAGATCAGAGAAAACATAGTTCGGGCTAAAAGAAACACAGGTTGGTTCAAAAGTTTTTTAGGCCCGAGTAGGGTTAACAAATAGTTCTAGCAGTTGGTGTATGCAGCTCGACTATTGGAGACTTAGGCGTTACCGTTTGCGGTAGAACTAAGAGTTAACGACACTATTTTTGTGAAAATATTTTCCTGATTAAGAATCCCGAGGGATGAAAAAGGTTTGAAGTGTTCTTTTTTTTTTAGAAAAGAAGTGTTTTGAATTTGATTTGCAACTCATGTCGCACTAGAGACTATGACCTAAGAGCGAATGCGTCGTATATCACCCAAAGGGTGTACACTAAACACTCTAGGTCCTTGAGAGGAGGCCCCTCAATTACCATTTCTCAAGTAGCTTAAGGCTCGTAGCGTGCTACACTTGTCATTCTTTATTAAGTGTTTTATGAATGTTTGAAGATGAGAAGAGAAGAAGGAACACTAATGGGAGACTAATCAATCCTAGAAGTTATCATGCAAAGTGGACTTAAAGTTGAGTTTGAAAAAGGGAACTACCTAATGTTATCATGCATGTGTAGAACCTAATGTCTATCATAACCTCAAGAGGTTAGAGAACTTATAGGGAGCATGGCAAAGAAAAGGAAAAGAAGAAGAAGAAGAAGAAGAAGAAGAAGAAGAAGAAGAAGAAGAAGAAGAAGAAGAAGAAGAAGAAAAAGAAGAATGCATATGGAAAATGAAAGGATGCACGCATATAATGCACAAATAGAATGATAGTGGGAGGAAAATAGTGTGGGGCAGTAGCCTCCACAAGCTCATCTCAACCAAGCATGCATATGGAAATGCAAGAAAAGAGAAGAAGGAGAAGAGCACAAGAAGAAACTAATCAAACAAGAGCAAACCACACAAATATGCACCAAAAAGAATTGGATGAAATGACCTAAGTCAAACAACATCAACCACACTAATAAAAACAAACCAAATTAAAGGTAAAACAAAACTCAAAGCTAAGTGAGGATGGGATACCAAATGTGGGCAGCAAGGACCCCATAATAGGTACTCAACCATAAGCATCACTCATCAAAAGCAAAGAAACATCACAAGTGTCCTCAAAGATTCATCATTCTAGGTATGCTTCAAATACCTCCAAAGGAGGGACCAAGCCACCTTAAATGACACTCCAAGATCATTGGACATAAGGGAGATGAAGAAAAGAAATCTCACAATCAATATCAAAACAAATCAAGAAGAAATGCAAGCAAGAGCACAAAGGAAGCAAGCATGTATCACATAGGAGTTCAAGTTGAAAGCACAAAAAAAAAGGCATCAATCAACAAGCAATGAACATAATTTTGACCTAAAAATGAACATACAGCAAGCTCAACATGTCTAAAATGTGAAACAAGAAGAGTTGAGAGCTTATTGGATCCACAAAAGTCATTTCCAATTCAAACTAGGTCATGCACTTGTGTGAGCTGTCATATGAGATGACCTAACTTGCAAGTCACTTCAAAAATAGGAAAAAGGCTCCAAAAATACCAAATAAAATACACAAAGAAGCTAAACATGTTGTTAACCAGAGGCCAAAAGATCAAGACAAATATCCCTTCAAAGCACCATCAAAAGAAACAATTCATTTAGATGTACCACTTTGAAAGGGGAGAAACAAAGGCAAAAGAGAGGCAACCAAAAGTCAACCCAGAAGTCAACCACCAGGGGCAAAATGGTCCTCAAAAATTGATCAACTCACCATTTAGATGAGGATCAATTTTCAATCATTGGATCAAAAAGGAGGAAGAGAAATAAATGCAAAAGTAAACAAGGTTACAATTTAAACCATCTAAAACCACTCCAATATTTAATTCATTTTTAATGGAAAATAAAACTGAAAAATAAAATAAAAATATCCAAAAAAAGTAGACATCTCAAAGTTGATAAAAATATCCAGTTCGTTTTACATATTAATGATCTACATTGTTTCTATGTCTCAAATATGCAAAAATGGCAGTGAATCAATGCATAACAAGAGTGTAAAGTTGATTTGCAATTACCTAGTGGAGAACTTCCACTGAGCCTTCAAATGGAGCTTAAGCTTGAAGAAAATTGTCCAGAATCGTTCAATAAACTTCAATAGAGCTTTTGCAATTCACAATTTGTCTTGAAATGACTTATATCTCCAAATTCGAAATTTGAATTTTCAACACTTCTTCAAAACTGTTCATGATCAATTTGGCTCCAATTCTCACTTCTGATGATTTGTGAATGACCAAAACCTTATATGTGATGGATCTTGATAAGAATTGAGCTCAATCTCAGCCTCTAACAGCCCAATTGAAAATCCAAGGAATTGAATTTGAAGCTTTCTCATGTACACGAAATTCTCACCAAATTGGCTCAAAATGCTTGCTGGTAACACATGGAATGTGAATGGCTAGGATTAAAGCCTTAATTGATCTCAATGGCTCATGTTTGTTGTGTAACTTCATAATGAAGTAACCTTGAAAATGGCTCACCAAAACACCTCAAATTCAAATTCTATTAATGCCAATGTGTTTGAAACATGATTTGCACTCAAAATATGCACTTATTTGCACCAAATTGATTAAAAATGAATTATTCCCATTTTTTCCCTTTTAAACCTTCTTCCATGAAATTTCACATATCCACTCTTCAAACCAAACCAAATTCATGACTTATCAATGTTTGACTAAGCAAATAACATCATTTGGAGCAAGTTTGATGTTGGAAAGATCTTCATTTGAAGTGTGCAAGTTGGTGAAATGGACCTATAATTTTATGACCTATAATCTCACTTTCCCAAAATACCCTTGACTTGTAACCCTCATAACTTGATTTCTACACATCAGATGAAAGACTTCTAGTACTTTTTGGAAAGCTAAGATCAAGACCTACAACTTTTTTGCGGGCCAAAAGTTGAGGAGAAACATCCTTCTAGGTCAAAAATGGCTTGGAAGTTGGTTGACTTTTGTTGAGCAAACTCACATTCATCTGATGACCTGTAACTTGTTTGTATCATAACTTGAGTTCTATAAATCCAATCAAGGACTTCTAGTACTCAAAAGAAAGATAAGAACATGCTCTACAAGTTCCATGTTGGTAAAAGGTTGAGATGAAATTTGTATCTTGAGATAGGTGGTCTTGAAGTTAGGTACTAAATAGGGGATTTTACCCTGAGAACCCTAATTTAGTAACTTCTCATACTCTTGCTTCTTGATGAATTGAACTTGAAATAATATCCCAAATATCTTAACACAACATCCCATGACCATAGAGAATTGGAATTGAGTTTTAATCGCCTTCAATTTCACAGTTGATTGAGGACTAGCCAGATGAAAACCCTAGATGCAACACCTTCAACTGTAACTTTCCACACTTAGCACAAACACTTGGATGAGCTTCACAATGACCCTCAAGCCACTCAATGAGCTCTCTCAACATCTTATATCCATTCTCATGAATTCATAATCTCCTGATGATCTTGAACTGGCCTCCAAGTTAGGAGATGACCCGCATACATCCATCCTTTCTTTCATAAGACCATTGTCCACTTCTTGATGACTTGATGACCATCCAAACTTGAGTAAAACCCCTTGCTTAGGCTCAACCCTCTGAGTAGATTCCTCTTGCTCTGCAAAAAGTCTTCATCCCCTGTTCAATGAAAAATGCTATGCAATGCAAATGCTAGAAAAAAAATGAAATGGAACATAAACCAAGTTAAGAAAAGGTTGGGAAAATTTTGGGGTGCAACAGCTGCCCCTATTTAAACGACTTGGACCTGAAGGAGTGAAAAGCGAACGGCTTTCATGCAATCAAGTTAAAAGACGGTTGAATATGAAAGAACTCAGAAATTTGCCAACTGCAGAAATAAAACTGCCAACCCTCATAGGGTAACTGCTCTGATTACAAACACATTCCACTAGGGAAAAGAGAAACTCAACGAGTAACTCTGCTTGGGGAAAACCCTGAAATAGGGAAATACTTCAAATTTCCAGAATCTGGATTTTCAACAGAGAAAATGAATCAATGTAATTTGCTGGAGCCTGAACGCTCAACGTAATAGCCGGAGCCTGAACACTCAACGAAAAAATTGACCGGAGCCTGAACGCTCAATGAACAAAAGGATATATCACTTATAAAATCACCAGAGCCTGGATACTCAACAGAGAGGTCGGAGCCTGGATGCTCAACGTAAACTTGACCGGAGCCTGAATACTCAACGGACCAAAAAGTACACCATAAATTGGAATCCTATCAGAGCCTAGATACTCAACGAAATTGGAATCACGGAACAAATGCCGGAGTCTGGATACTCAACGCACAAGAGAAATTACTATTGGAAATCAGCCAGAGTCTGGATACTCAATGTAATGTATCAGAACCTGAATGTTCAATGAAAATAAACCGGAGCCTGGATGCTCGACGAACTAAACCGGAGCCTAAACGCTCAATGAGAGTGACCGGAGCCTGAATACTCAACGGACAAAAGAGACCATCATCATATGAAAATTACCGGAGTCTAGATACTCGACGGGAAATTGACTGGAGCCTGGATACTCAACGGATAAAAACCAAATATCACAAGTGAAAAAATTCACTGGAACCTGGATATTCAACAGAGAAGGAGTACTATCACAAAACTTACCACAGTCTGACCTTACCAGAATCTGGAAACTCAGCGGGGAAAGCAATGCTTCACCAACTGACAAATATACCAGAGTCTGACTACTCAACGGAGAAAACGAAGCCTGAATACTCAACGGACAAGAGGAAAATACCACCGATATACTCATCAAAATTGAACACCACATCATTTTCACCGGAGTCTGGACACTCGAAGGAGCAGGAAAATAATACCAATCACCATGGTCTGGATACCACAACCCTTTTTACCGGAGTCTGGATACTCGACGGAAAAAGAACACCCCGTCAACTGGGAAGGGACCGGAGTCTGGATACTCGACCGAACATAAATACCTACCATGATCCTCTGAGATCCAATGATACCGCTGGGTAATAAGATGAGTCGGGGTCTGGATACCACGCGGGCTAAGAGAAATCACATGGTCTGGATACCAAGGGAAAAGATCAACCCTCCGAAGATACACCTGAAACAAAGAGATAACAGCATGGCTTATGTTTCACATGCATATGTTTGAAAATGGCGTAATGCTCCATACAAAATGGAAATGCTACGCATTTGGGTAGATGATATGCACGCATGAAGATGCAACGAAACTGAATCAGCAAAATAAATGCCGGTGATATAGAAAACACCCTGCTAGGGCAAGAGAAATAACCCTGTTGAAAGAATCAACGATTCTGCAAGGGATAAAACACAAATTTGCTCATGCCAATAACGATTGGACTTATGCCGAGAAACGGGCTCTTACTGACTTTCTGCAAAGAAAATGCCGACATGACAACATTCATCTATCCTGCTAGGGAAGAGAGAATAACACTGCTGGGGAAACCACCCCCTTCAACTTGCTGGGGATTGCCCTGCTAGGGCACTAACTTAAACAGGCTGGAAATTACTCTGTATGGAGAAAATCCAATCACGACTCGCTGGGGAGTGCCTACAAGCATGCACCTTGCGGGATTAAATGTGCGACAACTGCCAAAGGGAAGCGTACACGCTACCTGTTCGCTCGAACTGCGTACAACTCTAGTAGGGATAGAGATACGAACTTCACTAATTGGGGAAGTAAGACTCAAGCTGGGGATAGGACAAACTTCACCCACACCTCTTTGCCCCAAGGGTAACGACCTTGCAAAACTGAACAAACAGACAATATATCCTACGCACCGGAATCATCTTAGTCAGCATTCGTGATGCTGTTCAATTAATTCAAAGTTTTAACAATTATTGGCCAAGGCCTGCAAGTTTATGTTAGTGCAAGTTTATCAAAACATCGGGCGTTTTCACAAACAAAATAGTAAAAGTTAAAATAAAGCTCACTGATAGGTACTGAATAGTATATGTTTATTGATAAATGGCCTATAAATAGGCAAAGTTTTACAACAGATGCAACTCCTTAAAGAGGAAGCTGCGCAAAAAAAATACAGATATGTACAGAAATATACAAGAGTGTACAAAAATGTCGGAAACGTGGCACAGACAAACACCATGAGTTGATCCCTCTATGACTCTCCTGACTCTGATGCTTTCCCGACGCTTCGTCTTCAGAAGAGATTGATTCGGATGAAAACATCCCTCAGGTTCTCCCAATCCACTAAGCAATGAAGTTCATACGCAGACCGCAGTCATTTCCTTTTTCAATCCCTAACTTTTGCCTGAACCGCCCTTTTCGGGTTTTTGACTCACCGGGATACCCATTTTTGCCAAAGACGCCTTTTCAGGTTTTTGACTTCGCGGGTTTACATCTTTTCATTTTTATCCCTAATTTTTGCCCGAACCCATTTTCCTTTTTTATGGTTCGCCGGGATGCCCCATTTTTGCCTGGAGGTTTCTTTTTGTGTCCATCGGGTCTCTTTTAAGCAAAGTATTTTTTAACTGCGTCTGCGTTCACAGGGGATGTGAAATCTTCACGATCCATGGTGGCTAACAACAAGGCTCCTCCAGAGAAGACCTTTCGAACGACATATGGACCTTCGTAATTGGGAGTCCATTTGCCCCTGTGATCTGACTGTGGTGGGAGAATCTTTTCAACACAAGATCGCCCGTCTGAAAGCTTCAAGGACGCACCTTCTTATTAAAAGCTTTCTTCATCGGCTCTAGTACAAACGACCATATGCAATTGACGCTAGCCTCTTTTCATCCATCAGGCTAAGCTGATTCAAATGATTCTGGATCCATTCTGCCTCATCAAGTTTTACGTCGACCAAAACTCTTAAAGAAGGAATCTCGACCTCTAGCGGTAGGACAGTTTCCATACTGTACACTAGTGAGAAAAGAGTTGCCCCGGTTGATATGCGTACCGTCGTACGATAACTGTGAAGAGCAAATGGCAACATCTCATGCCAATCTTTGTATGTGACAACCATCTTCTGCACTATCTTTTTGATATTCTTATTGGTCGCTTCAACAACACCATTCATCTTCGGCCGATAGGGCGATGAGTTGTGATGTTCATTCTTGAAGTTCTGGCATAACTCCTTCATCATTTTGTTGTTCAGATTCGAACCATTGTTAGTAATGATTCGCTCGGGAATTCCATATCTTCAAATGATGTCCTTCTTTATGAATCTAGCTACCACTTGTTTGGTCACATTGGCGTACGAAGCTGCTTCAACCCACTTGGTGAAGTAATCAATGGCTACCAAGATGAAACGGTGACCGTTGGATGCAGTGGGCTCGATCTTGCCAATCATATCAATGCCCCACATGGAGAAAGGCCACAAGGACGCCATAAGAATCAATTGGCAAGGCGGTACATGAATCTTATTAGCATAAATCTGGCATTTATGGCATTTCTTCGCAAATTTGAAACAGTCTGACTCCATAGTTAGCCAATAATACCCTACTCGTAACAGTTTCCGAGACATGGCATGTCCGCCGGCATGCGTACCGAAAGTACCCTCGTGGAGTTCTTCCATAAGCAACGCTGCTTCTTTCTCATCCACACATCTCAACAGTACCAAATCGTGGTTCCTTCTGTACAGTACACTATCTGGGTTTAGGTAAAAGTTGCCAGACAACCTCCTCAGCGTCTTCTTATCCTGAACTGAAGCCCCTGGTGGATACTCTTGCTTCTTTAGGAAGTTCTGTATATCGTAAAACCATGGCCTGCCATCAGCAGCCTCTTCAATAGCGAATACGAAAGCAGGTCTGTCCACGTGAGAAATGACAATTCTGGGAGCCTCATTCCAGAAGTTCACTTTGTACATCGAAGATAGCGTTGCCAAAGCATCAGCCATCTGATTCTCTGCTCGCGGCACATGGTGAAACTCTACCCTGTCGAAGAAGGGTAACAACCTCCTTGCATAGTCTCTGTAAAGAAATTAGATTCGGTTGACGAGTTTCCCATTCTCCCATCATTTAATTAACCACTAGCGTTGAATCGCCATATACATCCAAGTTCTTGATTCTCAAATCAATAGCTTCTTTCAGACCCATGATACATGCTTCGTACTCCACTTCATTGTTGGTGACTGGAAATGTCAATCTGGCTGTGAACGGGATGTGAGTACCATGAGGAGTGGTGATAATTGCCCCGATTCCGCTACCGTAAGAATTGACAGCACCATCGAATATCATTTGCCATTGAGAACCCCTCTCTGGACCTTCACTGTGCAGTGATTCTTCAAAATCTTTCTCTTTGAGAAACATGATATCCTCGTCAGGAAATTCAAACTTCATCGGTTGATAATCTTCGATTGGCTGCTCAGCAAGGTATTCTGACAGAACACTTCCTTTGATGGCTTTCTGAGAAACATACTGTATATCGTACTCTGTCAGTACCATTTGGCATCTAGCAATTCTTCCTGAAAGTGCTTGCTTCTTGAAGACGTACTTAATCGGATCCATCTTCAAAATCAACATGGTTGTGTGATTGATCATATACTGCCTCAGACGTTTGGCAGCCCAGGCGAGTGCACAACACGTCTTTTCGAGCATCGAGTAACGGGACTCACATTCTGTGAACTTTTTACTCAAGTAATAAATCGCATGCTCCTTTCTTCCAGTCTCGTCATGTTGACCGAGAACACAACCCATGTTGTTCTTAAGAACCGTCAAGTGCATGATTAAAGGCCTTCCAGCTACTGGGGGTATCAATATCGGAGGCTCCTGCAAGTACTCTTTTATTTTATCAAAGGCTTTTTTACAATTTTCATTCCAGACAACCGCCTGATCTTTCTTTAACAAATTAAACATTGGCTCACACGTGGCTGTGAGATGAGATATGAACCGAGCAATGTAGTTCAACCTCCCCAGGAAACCACAGACTTCTTTTTCTATTTTCGGCGCTGGCATGTCTTGTATGGCTTTTATCTTTGCAGGATCGACCTCGATTCCTTTTTCACTGACAATAAACCCCAATAACTTTCCGGACCGAACTCCAAAATGCACTTATTTGGATTCAACCTCAATCTGAACTTTCTAAGCCTCTCAAACAGCTTCAACAAGTTAACCAGATGCTCCTCCTCCGTTTGGGATTTAGCAATCATATCGTCAACATAAACCTCAATCTCTTTATGCATCATGTCATGAAAGAGCGTTGTCATAGCACACTGATATGTTGCTCCGGCGTTCTTCAGGCCAAAAGGCATCACCTTGTAGCAAAAACGTTCCCCACGGTGTAATGAATGTCGTTTTCTCTATGTCCTCCGGTGCCATCTTTATCTGATTATAACCCGAGAAACCATCCATGAAGAAAAACACCGAAAATTGAGTCGTATTATCGACCAATACGTTAATATGAGGGAACGGGAAGTCATCTTTAGGCTCGCCTTGTTCAAATCCCGATAATCAACACACATACACACCTTACCATCCTTCTTCGGTACAGGTACGATGTTAGCGACCCACGGAGGGTAAGTGGTCACGACTGAAAATCCAGCGTCCCATTGCTTTTGGACCACTTCTTTGATTTTTACCGCCATATCTGGTCTCGTTCTTCTAAGCTTCTGCTTGACCGGCGGACATTCCTCACGCAACGGTAAGCGATGAACCACTATGTCGGTATCGAGCCCGGGCCAATAATTGTTAAAACTTGGAATTAATTGAACAACGTCACGAATGACGACTAAGATGATTCCATTGCGTAGGATATCTTGTCGGTTTGTTCATTTTTTGCAGGGTCGTTACCCTTGGGGCAAAGAAGTTGGATAAAGTTTGTCCTATCCCCAGCGTGAATTTACTTCCCCGACCATTGGAGTTTGCATCTCTATCCCCAGTAGAGTGGTTACATTTAATCCCCGCAAGGTGCATGCTTGTAGGTACTCCCTAGCGAGTCGTGTTGGATCTTCTCCCCACAGAGTATTTTGCTGCCTGGTTAGGTTCGTTCCCTGGCAGAACGATCCCCAATAGATTAAAGGAAGGATTTCCCCAGCGGTGTTGTTCTTTCTTCCCCAGCAGGATAGAAGAATGTTGTCACGTCAGTATATTCCTTACAGAAGGCCGGTAAGGGCCGTTTCTCGGTATAAGTCCAATCGTTATTGGCATGAGCCAGTCCGTGCTCTATCCCCGATAGAATTGTTGTTTCCCTCCTCGGGTAGATCAGGGATTGCTTCTAATCACTCTGTAGCGCAACCCCTATCCGTACATTTCTGACCACTTCTTTAGAACCCAGATTAATGACCTCAATTTCCTCCTGATGAGGCAGAATGATTTTCTCTTCTTGTTTCAAAAGTGTGGCTAATTCCTCAGGTAGGTCTTCATCCTCATCTATCTCTTCTTCAGCTTGATATATCGGTTGATCAAAGTCGAAGCGAGTCATGAAGGTTTTGGATCGGTGTCATTTGCAATAGGAATCCTGCAATGAAAATGGTTAAATGTTTCAAACAATTTGCAAACAAGCATAAACCACGTTGCCATTTTATTGGGAAAAGCAAAAATAAGAAAAATAGAGATCACAAAATTTGTATGAGAAAACGCCCTTTGATTAATTCATAAACAATATTCAGACATAAACAAGTAAGGCCCTGAAATAAAGTACCACTATGCCTCGGGTAGGACATAGGGTAGTACAATAACTGGAAAAACAAAGCATTATTGTTCGGCCGTCACTTGAATGACTTCTTCAATTGACCAGTTGCGTAGACTCTGTCCCAGAATACATGGCTTGATCCAGGCATCCATGTCACAGTCACTGTCTCCAGCTTCATCATCAGAAATGGCACTGATCTGCTCGAAGAAGACACCTCTGCTAGTAAACCTAATCGGCCCTTTGAACTTCGGCTTGCTCTGTGAAGACGATGGGTGGTACCCCAGACCGAATTTGTCTTGTTTCTATGGTATATCGATCAACTGCCCCCAGCCTTGTTTTGAACCAGCTTGCACCACAGCCTGTGCTTCTTTAAAGGAAGACATAGCCACCTCGGGCTCTTTACTCACAACAGGAGTCTTGTCTTTAATTTTGACTGCTTCGAAGGCTTGGAAGAGGGTTTGATGGATCTCTCCATCCACATCAACATACATAAAGGATGATAAATGGCTGACCATGATATCCTCCTCTCCGCATACTGTCACGACGCTACCGCTAACCATGTATTTCAGCTTCTGATGCAGAATTGATGTAACAGCCCCAACTGAATGAATCCAAGGGCGACCTAGTAAACAACTGTAGGCCGGCTGGATATCCATGATGTAAAACACAGCATCAAAGACTTCAGGTCCAACCTGAATCGGCAAAGTTACTTCCCCAAACATGGATCTTCGGGTTCCGTCAAACGCATGCACCACCAAGTCACTTGGCGTGCAAATCAACCCCTTCATATCCAATTTCATTAAAGCCTTCTTGGGAAGCACGTTTAAAGAAGATCCCGTATCCACAAGCACGTGAGACATGACAGTCCCTCGGCATTCCAAAGATATGTGCAGCGCACAATTGTGATTTCTGCCTCTGGGTGTCAAATCTAGGTCCGTGAAGCCTAAGCCATTGTCTGCGTTTACGTGAGCCACCACTCCTTCAAGTTAATTGACTGAAATTTCCTGTGGCACATAAGCAGTGTTTAGTATCTTCAGCAATGCATTCCTATGCGCCTCAGAGCAAAAAAGCAACGATAGTATAGATATTTTGGACGGAGTTTGCTGCAAGTGATCGACTATCTTGTAGTCTCTTTTCCGAATCAGCCTCATGAATTCCTCCGCATCTTTCAACAAAGATTCCTTCTCCCCATATTGAGAAGTCTCCTCAACTACCGGTCTTTTCCCCTTATCCACTTTATCATCAATCACCTCAGGCGATGAAAAGACTCGACCACTGCGAGTAATACCTCCGGCACCCACTAGATTGTCAACTGAACTTGCAGGAGTATCATTCAAGTTTATCTTCTTCCCATTACAATACACTTCGGCCCCGTAGTTCCACGGAATGGCCTTAGTGCTCTAAAACGGCATAGGACCTGCTTTGGTGATAGTTACCGTTGGCGGCTTCGGAGCGTAAATAGTAACAGTCTTGTAAGGGATAGAGATTGTCGCAATCTCATCCTTCTCTTCAGTCCCTACATTCTCAGATTCTCTTCCAACAGAACGATAAAATTGTAAAACTTCTTCGTCATTCATCTCCTGAATACAGTTTCCCAACAAAACCACATCCTCTTTCAAGATCAGCAGAACATTCAACACAACCTTTAACACATCCCGGGAAAACACCTCCCTTTAGCAGTCTGGCTTCTACAAAGCTTAATGGTGTCTTAAATTCATCAACACTGGTCACCAAATTCAACCCCTCTTCCTCTACAATTGCATTAACCCCAGCCTGCCCGTGATTCGGCATGGGATTCTGCACCACATTGGGAGCATCATTAGAAAAATTGATAGCTCTTACTGTTGATCATATCTTGCACTTTATGTTTGAAGGCTTTACAATTGTCTATATTATGTCCTGGAGCACCCGAATGGAATTCCCAGTGGGCATTTGCATCATACCCAGGTGGAGGTTGTCAGGTCAAAGGAGCCATAGCTCTTTTCTGAATCAATTGAAGTTGCAGCAACGCTTGCAATAACTGCGAGTAAGGCATAGGAAGGGCATCAAAATGTCTGTTCCCTGCTGCCCGGCCTCTATCTTGGTATCTACCATACCCCTGTTGATTCTGCTGTGGTCGTTGTTGCTGATGTTGTTGTTATTGTGGTTGTTGAACAGCTGGAATAATGATGCTAGCAATTTGTTGATTTTGTCTATTCCGGCCTCTATTTCTTCCCCATGAACTGAATATAACATTAGTGTCTCCCTCTCTCCTTTTGTTTCCATACACTTTCTTGTTCCCTCCTCCAGATGAGGATCCTTCGCCAGCATTGATCTTTCCTATCTTAATTCCATTCTCCACCCTTTCACCGGTGATTATAAGATTAGAAAAGCTTCCAGACATATCGCCGATGAGTTTCTCATAGTACACTCCTGGTAAAGTAGCAACAAACATGTCCACAAGTTCCCTTTCTACCATTGGTGGTTGTACCCTAGCAGCAAGCTCTCGTCACTTCTCTGGCGTATTCTTTAAAGCATTCATTGCTCTTCTGAGAGAGGTTCTGCAACTGAACTCTATTCGGAGGAAGGTCACTGTTGTACTAATTGTGCCTTACAAAAGCTTCGGCTAGTTCTTTCCAACTACGGACATTAATAGGCTCCAAGCTCATATACCATTCCAGCGATGGTCCAGATAAGCTATCTTGGAAGAAGTGCATCAAGAGCTTCTCATCCTCAGAATGTGTAGACATCTTACGATAATAAGACCTCAAATGAACCCTATGGCAAGTGTTGCCCTTGTACTTTTCGAAATCCGGGACCTTAAACTTTGGGGCGCCCTCAAGCCTGGAATGAACCCCAGATTAGACATATTCAGCCCCATCAAATTTTGGCATTCAAGCGACCTCATCTTCCCTTCGATCATCTTAATCCTTCTGTCAGCC
>OZ012741.1:356459842-356491065 GCA_963859935.3 Lathyrus sativus
TAGATATCGATCCCACAGGGACTCGTAATCAAACTAGTATTTTCGGGTGTTACGGTGTTTAGCTAGGTTGGTAATGTTTTAGGGAATAAAAACGAAATAAGTGCGTAAACTAAAGGGAACTAAAGCTTTTAATTAAGGTATAAATGCTTGAATCGGTATGTAATATGTTAGTTCTTCAGGGATTATACAGGTCACCGGTGTCTTTAGGTTTTCAAAATAGTTTAAGAAGAAAATGATGGTTTAAAGACCTTTGTCTCACGATGGTTGTTGATGCTAGTCGCAACTCTAAGGAGGAACGTATGTTGTCGCTATCCCGTTCGGGGTAAAAGTTACTCTTTGAAAACTATTAAGTTCTATCTCCTTTTAAAGCGTTGTCGCTGTTTTTAAAATGAATGCTTAGGTTTTACTATCTAGTCTTAGCCTCAGTTGTCGCTTGTTGGTTCGTACCTTTATGAATTCCCACTGTCGTGGCAAAACTACTGAAAATAATTTCTCGCTATCGCGACGAAGGTTTATTTAGAAAAATCAATTTAAAATTGAAGCCATAAATAAGTTTTGAAAAGGTAGGTATACACCGGTTAATTATCGAATCCCATCAGATTATTTATTATATACTGATTACTTAAGATTTAGCCAGACATGGAATATAGATTAACAACAGGTAAATAATGGCAGAAAAATAATAATATGCATTATAATGGGAAATAGCAATTCAATTAACGATTAAAATAGAAACCTGTAAACAATTCGATTGGCTTTTGGAAGTCCTCCAAAATGGCGGCAGGATTTAGTCTTTATGCCAATTACTCGTATAGAATAGAAATAGGAAAGTAAAACAACAATTGCAAGGAAAGAAAGAAAAAGGAAACAGAATAACGATAAGAAAATGGAAATTGAATAATTGCTCTAAAAGTAAATTGGCAGCACTTCGTCTCTTCAATGCGACTCCCCTTTTTTGGTATCAGCTCCCTCCTGTTATAGATGGGATTTTCAACGTTTTATTTTATCGGGAAGTGGGAGTGATATCAGAAAATATAGGAGTTAGTGGTCCACTCCTCTTTGGCATTTTCAGCACTTCACAGCACGTGTAGAAAAACTGCATTTTAACTCCATGACGGTCGTCATGGACCTGTGACGGTCGTCACACGTATGACGGTCGTCACACCCTTGTGACGGTCGTCATATCAGCAGAACTCGTTTTTGCTGCTTTTTGGCCTGAGTTTCACTTGTAAATGCTTTTTTTCTTCATCTTGCTCCATTTGAGCATGGACTTTGAATACCTGCAAAATACTGGACAAATAGTATGGAAATATCCGAAATCGGAGTGAAAACGGTCGCTGATTAGTAGAAAAGTACGTCATTATATATATACGATTTTGCGTTATCAAACTCCCCTAAACATGAATCTTTGCTTGTCCTCAAGTAAAGGTAGGAAAAATTTAAAGTTCGGCAAGCACGCGGCACGCTCTTTCTTTGATAAGGTTTCTCGGGCGTCAAGTTAGGAAAAAAAAATCGGGGGTCCAATGGAAACAAAGCGTATACGGCAACGACACTGGATTTTAAATGCTCGAAGGCCTCTCTTTTATGCAAGCCAGTCCCAATCATGTTACTGCAGCTCGACTTCAAGTTTCTCGCAACAAATTTTACCCGGCTTTGTTTTGGCGCAATCACATTAAGCCCGTTATCCATACATGTTCATGGCAAGAAAACTGTGGTGACTATGATCTCTTTGCTAGTTTGATTTTTTCTTTTGCACATATGCTCATTCTGCTATAATCTGCAAGAGTTTCGTACTGTTGGGCTAAATGCTCGGGCGAGGAGCACCCTAACTTAGAAGGGACATATCTCTATATTCATGCTATATGGATTTTCTTTTCTTTCAAGATTATTGAATTCTTACTAGAGATCATACCACTTATTTGCATCGATTTCTTGCTTAGAAGTGTTTAGGATGGTGCTGACTGCTTGTATAAACTACTGGGGACTCCGTTCGAGTCGAAACTTGAGGCTTTGGTACGAGTAAGTAGTGAGACTGACTCGCATAAACCAGAGGTCTAAGGTGTCAAGGCGTAGAGGCTTTCTTAAAATTTTCTTCTCAGAAATTCTAACTTGGTAAAGTTTAGGCGTGTTACGTGATGCTTTGGAGAGGATAAAAGTTTCTTTGTATATGTCAGATGAAGCGCGGGGGAGTTCACGTAACGGAGATATATATATATATATATATATATAATATATATATATATATATATATATATATATAATATATATATATATATATATATATATATATATTATATATATATATATATATATATATATATATATATATATATATATATTATATATATTATATATATATATATATATATATATATATATATATATATATATATATATAAGAGCTTATTTGCCAAAATTTAAAAATACTTTAAATTGAAAATTCGAAAGAAAGAGTACAATCGGAAATGGAAATAACAGGGAAAATAGAAATAACGGTCCGCTCCCACACTATCTCAATCAGTGTCCTCACTGATTTGAAAGAATGCGGAGGGAAAAATACAAAGGAAAGAAAAACAAAAAGACAAAAAAAATGAAAAGTACTATTAGTCCCTTCCTCTACCTCGATCTCTACCTCGACCTCTGGCTGTGTCGTCGTGTGCCGCGAGGTTCAAAGCTCTGGTGTGGAAGATATAATCGCGGAGGCCGTCTACTCACACAGTGAGGTGTGCCATCTCATCGGCCATGCCGGAATGGACATCCTGGATCATCTGCAAAGATTGCCTCATGTGACCGGTTTTGTTCTCTCTACCACGCTTCGAATTCTTCAACCCTTCGGTTCTGCTGTTCCATCATAAGCATCATCTGATTCTGTTGTTCGATGCAGCGGAGGAGGGCCTCGGATGTGTCATCAGTGGCAGGACGGCGACGGCGGCGCGCGGAAGGGCCTTCGACAGCAGGTGCTTGTGATGGCTCAAGCTGGGTCGGCTATGTCTAACTTCTCTTGAACTTCATCCCTGGGCTTTTGGGCATATCCTGAGTTGGGATAGCAGGGGCAATGGTATCGAAGAGCCAGTTGGCTCTATCCTGCGGATGCATTCGGGTGCGTGAAGGCATGATGATGCTCTAGATAGTGCGGCCTCGCACTACCGGATGGTATCTCCCATCTGTGCGGGATCTGATAAGGTGGAAGGCGCGGTAGTGGTTGGTGTCTAGGAATACAGGGGGCATCTGGCGGAGGGTCTGGAGGCGGTCGCCAAAGGCCGAGGCCTATGGCAATGGATGTGATGATTCCACCAAAATAGAAAGGTTTTGAGCCGCGGTTACAATTGGCTTGAATGTGAGCCAAGAGGAACGGGGCGGCGGGTTAGCAGGTTTCGAAGCGAACACGCAACGGAGGAAAAACAGCTCCTTCGAGTTGACCTTGTGGTTACTGTCACGAGCGAGATATGGTGTTGCTCAACAAGCGGTGAAAATAGCGGATTGTTGGGTTGTGGATATGAGTAGCGTTCAGAGTGTCCCAACTTTCTGGAGTGGTACTGGTCAGTTGGTTCCATAGAGGGAAAGCTTCTTGGTAGAACTGATCGAATATGCGGCGATGAGCATCGTCGCTGTGAGAGAACTGTAGAATGACGGCGATGCGGTCCTGGGAGACTTGACATTCGGTGCTGAACAAGCGAAAGCAGGCGGTGCCGGTAAGTTGGTTGGTATCGTCGGGTGATGTTGCATACGCGAAGGAACTGAGAAACTCCAGTGTGAGTTGCTCATAGGTGGGTTGGGGATTGGTGCAGAGATGCCAGATGACCGGATCTCTGTAACATCCAAGTTACGCCATCCAGAATCCCTAGTTCTATCAGAGAATCCAAGTGACCATACCGGGTCGGCTGAAGCGACCGCTGATGGAAAGCTGTGAAGTTGGTCTGCTGCCTTTCGCCGACCTCGCCTTCCCTGAAAGTGATAGTGCTCAATTCGGGGTTTGTATGATTTTGTCTGGCCATTTTCGTGATAGAAGTGCAGAGGTTGAGAATAGGAAGTTTATGTGGATGGTGAGGTATGGGAGTGCAGAGGTTAATATATAATAGTGAATTGGAAGTTGAAATGGTGGAGGTTTAATGGGGATTCAGAGGGTTTTTAGTGGGTTTTAAATGTGGGAAAGTGAGGAATTAGGAGAGTGGAGGTGGAGAGGTGTGTGACTCTGTTTTGACAGAATTGGGGTTTTATCTGCGTGACGAACGTCAGGGATGTGTGACAGTCGTAACACGCGTGACGACCGTCAGGGGAATGTGACGACCGTCACAGCAGCAAATTCTGCAGAAATGCAGAAATTCGCTCGTGGGGCGTTTTAACAGTGGAAAATATGATTTTTGGAGACTTTTGCAGTATGATAGACTGATTACAAAATAGAAAATAACATGAAATATAATTAAGGGGAAATACTAGAATGAAATTCAAATAACATTGAATCAAAAATGAGTTTAAAGTAATACAATATTCAAAAGAAACCATTGTGAAATTAAATAATGTGAAACAATGTGAAATGCGGTAAACTAAAAATAAAGAGAAAACTAAAATATCACTCCTTTGGTTTCTTCAAGTTGTTGATCTGCTGAATAACGTCATTAAATTGGTCGCTAACTACGTCCATGTAAGTAACGAAATCCATGTGAAGCTGCGTTAATTCATCTTTTATAGTGGTTACTTCCAGCTTGAGGTCGTCCATAGTTCTCAAAACAGTGTCCAACTTGTCTGTGTTTTGTTCAGGAGTGGGGTCAGGAAAGTTATGGTAGTTAGGAGGGGTCTGAGGATCTATCTCCACTTCGGACTCATAATCGTGGTAGTACAAATAGTCATGTGCTTCTAAGATTTGATCACTGTCATACATGTAAGCCTGGGGTGTGGAGTGAGGTGATGGGGGTCCCATAGGCTCGTCCAATTCATAAAGCCAATTGTCTCTGTTATGGATACTGGTTAGCTCATGGTTGGGCAATGTGAAAAGGTGGACAAATTGATCAGCTATGGGGTATTCGTAGGCTCCTGGTCCTAAGGTACCTAAGGTACGTCTGTTGAAGCAGAACTGGCTGTCCATTGATCTGAGGTTGCCGAAACGAACGGCTTTGTTCAGGTAATACCTCAGGCAATTTCGTGGGTGATCATGGTGACTAAGCCTCCTATTAAAATGGTGTGAGTGGAGTTCCTGATTAAGGCGTGTAAATGCCCTCATCATAAAAGGGACAACATTTACAGGGCGGCCTTGTGAAGCACAGAAAAGGATGAACAACTCTTCCTTTGAGACTGTTGTATTGTTTTCCTCCTTCCCAAAGAGGGTATGGGCTAAAATCCTATGGAAATAGCGGAAGCTGGATTGCGTATCTCGTTGTTGTGCATGTCATTCGGTTCAGGGTGATAGTTACCGGTGATGGTACCCCATAATTGTTCTAACTCGAGATCAATATCCTCTTCAGTGGTGGTAAACACAAAAGGTCCGCTAGGGAAGCCTAGGATGTTAGCTAACGATGTACGGTTGTGTGTTTGGTCCATTCCAAACATTCTAAAGGTTATCAGCTCTTTAGTGGATCCATAACCATGTTCGGGTAAGTAACTTAAGGAGCTAAGGAATTCGAACGTCAGTTCGCGGAAGATAGAAAATCGGGTCTTTAGAGCAGTTTGCTCCCAGCCTATATGGATTAAATAAATACTGAATGCTATCCTGGATTCCTAGCTTGTCCATGGTGGGTCTATCGTAGTACAGAGTCGAAGCGAAGCTTCTCTGAGTCAGTGCCTCAAATCTGGCCTTATGAGCTAGTCCTCTAAACACAACAGTCGTAACGTCGATGTCAGCCATACTCGTTAGTCGGATAAAAACGGGAGAAAAGTAGAACGACTTTAAAATCCTGGAAAAGTTAAAATCATATTCACTCAGATCATATTTTTAAGAAGCAAGGGGTGATAAAAGAAAGAAAAGTAAAATAACATAAATAGTAGAAAATAAGGAAATAGAAATATATAGAAATTATAAGTTAAAGGGAAAACATAGGTTTAATAAATTTAGGAGGGAAAATGGGAAAAATTTGGGTTGCCTCCCAATCAGCGCTGTCTTTAACGTCAAAACCCTGACGATAGCTTCACTATAAGCTATTCAGGAAGCTCGAGAAATTTCATATTGCTCACGTGGTCGATGTGTTCATTTTGATTATAATGCTTCAAACGCTGTCTGTTTACTATAAACGGTGCATTGAATTGATTTTTGATTTCAACAGCTCCACTCCTAAGGACTTTGGTGACCTCGAAGGGTCCAGACCATCTAGACTTTAATTTTCCAGGGAAAAGTTTTAATCTGGAGTTGAATAGGAGCACGATGTCTCCCACACTGAATGTTTTCCGGATCGAACGTTTATCATGCCATTTCTTGGTTCTTTCTTTGTAGATACGTGCATTCTCGTATGCGTCTAATCTGAGCTCTTCCAATTCATGAAGGTTCAAGATTCGTTTCTCTCCTGCCGCGGTGTAGTTGGAGTTTAGCGTCTTAATAGCCCAGAAGGCTTTATGCTCTAATTCTACCGGCAGGTGACATGATTTTCCGTAAACTAGTTTAAATGGTGTGGTACCTATTGGTGTCTTAAAGGCGGTCCCTATAAGCCCATAAAGCTTCGTTTAGCTTTGATGACCAATCTTTCTTGGAGGTTGCGACAGTCTTTTCCAAAATTTTCTTTATTTCTCTGTTCGAAACCTCCACTTGTCCATTAGTTTGTGGATGATACGGTGTAGCTACGCGGTGTTTGACTCCGTATTTGGAGAGGAGTTTGTCAAAGATTCGCGATATGAAGTGCGAACCACCGTCACTAATGACGAGTCTGGGCACACCGAATCTAGGAAAATTGTGTTTTTAAAGAGTTTGACGACTACTCGCGTGTGATTTGTTGGAGCGGCAACTGCCTCTATCCATTTAGATACATAATCGACAGCGACGAGTATATATTTGTTTCCAAAAGAAGACGGGAAAGGTCCCATGAAGTCTATTCCCTAGACGTCAAAGATTTCTACTTCTAAAATTCCTTTCTGAGGCATTTCATCGCGTCGTGAGATGTTGCCAGTGCGTTGGCACCGGTCGCATTTTAGTTACAGCGATATGAACATCCTTCTAGAGACTGGGCCAAAATAGGCCAGATTGTAGAATTTTAGCACACGTCTTTGAAGTACTAGCATGACCACCATAAGGTGCTGAATGGCATTGGGAGACGATGTCTTCTATTTCTTCCTCTGGGACACAGCGGCAGTATAAGTTGTCGGCGCCTCGTTTGAAGAGTAGAGGTTCGTCCCAGTAGTAATGCTTTAAGTCGTGGAAGAATTTCTTCTTTTGTTGATAAGTCAGGTCAGGTGGAAGCACGCTGGCGGCCAAGTAATTAACGATGTCGACAAACCACGGCAAAATGGCTTGGCGCATAGACAGCTTCCACGGCTTTTTCCAGTTCTGGTTCTTCCGAAGTTGAGTTGGACATATCGCTTTCTAATTTGGCTATCAGACGTTCGTAGGGAAAGTCGTCATTGATAGGAACTGGTTCTTGTTTAATGCCCTCTATACGGGATAAGTGATTTGCAACTACGTTCTCGGTTCCCTTCTTATCTTTAATTTCTAAGTTGAACTCTTGTAATAATAGGATCCATCTCAATAATCTTGGTTTGGCGTCCTTTTTGCTTATTAGGTACCTAATGGCAGCGTGATCTGTGTATATGATTATTTTGGCTCCTTCCAAGTAGGAACGAAATTTGTCAGAGCAAACACGACTGCTAGAAGTTCCTTTTCCGTTGTGGCGTAGTTCATTCGGGCAGGGTCTAAAGTTCTACTAGCGTAGTAAATAGCGTGAAGCTTCTTGTCTTTCCTTTGTCCCTAGAACTGCGCCTACATCATAATCACTCGCATCGCACATGATTTCGAATGGTAGTCGCCAATCTAGGGGTTGCATGATTGGTGCGGTGATAAGTGCTGACTTTAGAGTTTCGAATGCTTCTAAGCATTCTTTGTCGAAGATGAACTTGGCATCTTTCATTAATAAACCTGTAAGAGGTTTTGTGATTTTCGAGAAATCCTTTATGAATCTTCGGTAGAATCCAGCGTGTCCTAAGAAGCTTCGTATTTCTCGTACGGTTTTCGGAGGTGAAGATCCTTTATGATCTCTATTTTTGCTTTGTCAACTTCGATCCCTTTTTCAGATATGACGTGTCCTAAAATGATGCCTTGTCGGACCATGAAATGACATTTCTCCCAATTAAGGACAAGGTTCACTTTAACGCATCTTTTGAGTACCATTTCTAAATTTGACAGACAGCTTTCAAAGCTTTGTCCGTATACAGAGAAGTCATCCATGAATACTTCCATGATGTCATCTATGAAATCCGCAAAGATTTCCATCATGCATCTTTGGAAGGTTGCTGGAGCATTGCATAGTCTGAACGGCATTCGGCGATAAGCAAAAGTACCATAAGGACAGGTGAATGTTGTCTTTTCTTGGTCGTCGGGGTGAATAGGAATTTGAAAGAATCCCGAATAACCATCTAGATAGCAGAAGTACGAATGTTTCGCTAGTCTTTCCAACATCTTGTCTATGAAAGGTAAAGGGAAGGGATCTTTCCGAGTTGCCTTGTTCAGTTTTCTTTAATCGATACACATCATGTTTCCGGTCACAACTCTTTGGGTTATCGATTCACCTTTCGCATTCTTCACTACAGTAACACCTCCTTTCTTTGGTACTACGTGTACTGGGTTGACCCATTGGCTGTCGGAGATCGAGTATATGATTTTTGTGTCTAGTTACTTTTTCACCTCGTCTTTGACTACAGTGCTTAGGATCGGGTTTATCCTTCTCTGATGTTCTCTTGAAGTTTTGCAGTCTTCCTCTAGCATGATACAACGCATACAGATAGAAGGACTTATGCCTTTTAGATCGCTTATATTATAGCCTAATGCAATTGGGTATTTGCTTAGGACTTCTAATAATTGCTCAGTTTCTGATTGTCCTAAATTAGCGTTGACTATTATTGGTCTTTTGAATTCTGTATCTAGGAATTCGTACCTGAGGGTTTTAGGTAGCTCTTTACGTCTATGATTGCTCCGGCTGTCGCTAGGAACGGTCTTCCTAGGATAATTGGGGTAACATAGTCCTCTTTGATGTCCATGATTATGAAGTCGGTTGGGATATAGAATTGGCCTATGCGTACTGGAACATTTTCCAGTACACCGACGGGATATTTGACTGATCGGTCAGCCAATTGTATGGACATTTTAGTCGGTCTTAGTTCTCCCATATTCAGCTTTTTGCATATAGATAAAGGCATTACACTTATATTGGCTCCTAGATCGCATAGAGCTTTGTCTATAACGAACTTTCCTATGACGCAAGGTATGGAGAAACTACCTGGGTCTTTTAGTTTATGAGGCATGTTGTTTTGAATGATTGCGCTACATTCGGCAGTAAGTATCACTGTCTCGTTATCCTCTATTTTCCTTTTATTAGACAAGAATTCTTTAAGAAACTTAGCGTATGACGGCATTTGCGTTATCGCTTCGGTGAATGGAATAGTGATGTTTAGTTGTTTCAGAAGTTCAACAAATTTCTTAAATTGTCCTGAAGTTTTGGAGTTTATTAATCTTTGAGGATAAGGGATAGGTGGTTTATATGGCGCTGGTGACACATATGAGTTTTCATCTTTGGCGGCCTTTTGCTCGTCACATTCCTTCTTTTCTGTTTCAGACTCCTTTTCTGTTGGTTTATCAGATTTCTGATGCATTACTAAATCTTCATTCCTAGGATCTGTTGGGCCTTCCAATTCTTTTCCACTTCTCAATATAACAGCGTTTGCGTGACCTTTCGGATTAGGTTCGGGATGGCCTGGAAATGTTCCAGCTGGGGCGGCTGCAGAGGCTTGTTGTTGAGCCACTTGTGATATCTGCGTTTCGAGCATCTTATTGTGGGTGGCTAAAGCGTCTACTTTTCCGGTCAGCTGTTTAATTTGCTCGCTAGTGTGTATGTTTTGATTTAGGAATTCTTTATTTGTTTGAGCTTGAGCAGCTATGAATTTTTCCATCATCACTTCGAGGTTTGATTTCCTAGGGGCAATCTGGGCAGCAGCGGCTGGTTTCTGATATCCTGGCGGAGCAGCGGGTGCTTGCAAGGAATTATCATTCTTGTAGGAAAAGTTTGGGTGGTTCCTCCATCCTGGGTTGTAAGTATTTGCGTACGGATTTCCTTGAGTGTAGTTTACTTGGTCTAGTGGGATTCCTGCCAACAATGGGCACTCGGGCGCATTATGAGTGGCGATTCCACATAACTCGCAGTTTGGAGTTACAGCAGCTACGGTTGCAGTTGGGGTAGCGGTCAGACTGTCGATTTTCTGTGCTAGAGCATCTACTTTAGCGTTGAACTTTTCAAGGCTGCTGATCTCGTACATCCCACCTTTCGCTACGGGTTTCTCTGCTGGAGTTCGTTCGCCTCCCCACTGGCAGTGGTTCTGAGACATGTTTTCGATAAGTTGATAGGCTTCGTCGTATGGCTTATCCATAAGTGCACCGCCCACGGCGGCGTCTACCGTTAATCTGGTGTTATACAGAAGCCCATTGTAGAAAGTATGGATCGTCACTCAGTCTTCTAGACCGTGGTGAGGACATGCTCTCATCATATCTTTGAACCTTTCCCACGCATCGTAGAGAGATTCAGTATCTTTTTGTCGAAATCCGTTGATTTGAGCTCTAAGCATAGCAGTTTTGCTTGGCGGAAAGTATCTCGCTAAGAAAACGTTCTTCAACTGTTCCCATGTCGTAATGGAGTTGGATGGTAAGGATTGTAACCACGTCCAAGCTCTGTCTCTAAGAGAGAAAGGAAAAAGACGAAGTCTTATTGCGTCTGGAGTTACTCCATTTGCCTTCACTGTGTCTATGTATTGCACAAACTTCGTTAAGTGTTCATTCGGGTCCTCAGTTGCATTTCCTGAGAATTGGTTTTATTGTACAGCTGGCAGCAATGACGGTTTTAGTTCGAAATCGATTCGATTGATATCTGGGGCAACAATGCTACTTCGAGGTTCCAACTGAGAGGGTGTAGCGTAGTCCTTCAGCGGTTTGTTCTGAGGTCCGTCAGCCATCTTTGCTTCTTCAACAGGAGGATGAGCTAGAAGATCAGGAATATTGTGTCTTCGTTGATATTCGATGATGCGCCTTCTTAAATGTAAGAAGCGCTCTAGTTCGCCGATTGTAGGTTGTAAGATGTCGCCTTGTGAGCGAGTACTTGACATACAATCGAAGAACGAGTAGAGGGAGAGAGAATAGTTAACCTAGTCTATACTGTGTAACAAAAGATTACACTATTGACCAAAAGGGTCCCCGGCAACGACGCCAAAAACTTGATCGCGACTTTCTATGTCTTAACTCAATTAACTGCAAGTGCACAGTCTATCGCGTAGTAATAATAGATATCGATCCCACAGGGACTCGTAATCAAACTAGTATTTTCGGGTGTTACAGTGTTTAGCTAGGTTGGTAATGTTTTAGGGGAATAAAAACGAAATAAGTGCGTAAACTAAAGGGAACTAAAGCTTTTAATTAAGGTATAAATGCTTGAATCGGTATGTAATATGTTAGTTCTTTAGGGATTCTACAGGTCACCGGTGTCTTTAGGTTTTCAAAAATAGTTTAAGAAGAAAATGATGGTTTAAAGACCTTTGTCTCACGATGGTTGTTGACGCTAGTCGCAACTCTAAGGCGGAACGTATGATGTCGCTATCCCGTTCGGGGTTAAAGTTACTCTTTGAAAACTATTAAGTTCTAATTCCTTTTAAAGCGATGTCGCTGTTTTTAAAATGAATGCTTAGTTTTTACTATCTGGTCTTAGCCTCAGCTGTTGCTTGTTGGTTCGTACCTTTATGAATTTCCCACTGTCATGGCAAAACTACTGTAAATAATTTCTCGCTGTCGCGACGAAGGTTTATTTAGAAAAATCGATTTAAAAACTGAATTAATAAATAAGTTTTGAAAAGGTAGGTATACACCGGTTAATTATCGAATCCCATCAGATTATTTATTACATACTGATTACTTAAGATTTTGCCAGACATGGAATATAGATTAACAACAGGTAAATAATGGCAGAAAATAATAATATGCATTATAATTGGAAATAACAATTCAATTAACGGTTAAAATAGAAACTTGTAAACAATTCGATTGGCTTTTGGGAAATCCTCCAAAATGGCGGCAGGATTTAGTCTTTATGCCAATTACTCGTACATAATAGAAATGGGAAAGTAAAACAACAATTGCAAGGAAAGAAAGAAAAAGGAAACAGAATAACGATAAGAAAATGGGAAATTGAATAATTGCTCTGAAAGTAAATTGGCAGTACTTCGTCTCTTCAATGCGGCTCCCCTCTTTTGCTATCAGCTCCCTCCTTTTATAGATGGGATTTTCAACGGTTTCTTTCTTCGGGAAGTGGGAGTGATATCAGAAAATATAGGAGTTAGTGGTCCACTCCTCTTTGGCATTTTCAGCACTTCACAGCACGTGCAGAAAAACTGCATTTTAACTCCATGACGGTCGTCACACGTATGACGGTTGTCACACCCTTGTGACGGTCGTCATATCAGCAGAACTCGTTTTTGCTGCTTTTTGGCCTAATTTTCACCTGGTTTTCACCTGTAAATGCTTCTTTTCTTCATCTTGCTCCATTTGAGCATGGACTTTAAATACCTGCAAAATACTGGACAAATAGTATGGAAATATCTGAAATCAGAGTGAAAACGGTCGCTGATTAGTAGAAAAGTACGTCATTATATATACGATTTCGTGTTATCATTAAGATGAACCTTTAGCTTGCTGATCTGAAGTTTCAACTTGTCCTCACGCTCCTTGTTGTTAGTAAGCGTGGCATTCCATATTGACTCAAACTTGGAAATCCTCGTGTAAGCCTTATCCAACTCTTCCTTCTTCGTAGCAAGAGTACTATAAGTGGTATTCAAGTCTCGGCCTGTGCACTCTATGTCCTTGGTCTCCTTAGTCAGATCAGTACCCAGCTTGTTCACAAGCTCGGTTTGCCTCCTGAAAGAATAAACTGCATCTATCTTCTCACTGTGAAGTTGGATAATCTCTTTCTCCAATTCTTCATTCGCTTTTCTCAGCTCTTCCTTCTCCGCCAATACCTGATTATATTTCTGGATATCTACAGTAGTGGGTTCCTCGATCATAAGAGGATACAATGGTGCAACTGCAGGGAATGGCATCAAGAACCTCGCAGCTCTATCATGAATCCAAGTCAAATAAGGGTCATACAATCGGCTGTTACTCTTCCCCAAAGCTAACTTCCCTTTCCGACAAATGTTATTCCATGCATGCTCAAGTCTACCCAGAGCCTCGCCCTCTAACAAGCAAGTAAGATACAAAGATTCTTGTATCTCCTCTTCTCTGGGAGGCTCTCTCAATGCATACCCAAACTGTCTCACCAATAAAGAAGGGTTATAGTTAATTCAACCTTTCCTTCTGATCAAAGGAACATTAGGAAAGCCACCACAACTATAAACAATATCCTTACCCAACATGTCTCGATCAAACTACACAATATTCTCTGCAGATAATCCCATCAATCTCTCTGACCAATCTGAAGTACTGGCAGTGGCAACAAACAGACCCGTCTGAGGTATATGACTAGTGAACCATGCATACAACAGGGGAACACAACAGGCTACATTCTTTCCCCTTTGTTTCTTATTCTTATAGTGCACAGAATGATAAACGTCTCCAAGTAAGGTGGGCACTGGGTTGCCTGAAGCTAAGATATAGAACGCATCAACATCCACAAAGTTTGGAAGATGAGGAAACAGAACAATCCCATATATACACAGAGCCAGGATGGCGCTAAACACAATCCAACATCCATCTTTAGCACACTGCTGAGCTTTCTCAATCAAGCAAGGCAACGGAAAACCATACATCCCAAGTCTCTGGATCATCTTCCCATCCAATTATGAAGCTTCAAGGTGCACAATGGTGGCAAGTTTGGCCAGATCAGGCTTAGTATCAACATGGAAAACCGGCATCCGATTCAGAATGGGTATTCCTAACAACTTAGCATACTCCTTTAATGTAGGGGCCAAGACATAGTCGGGAAATACGAAACACCTCAATTGGGCATCATAAAACTATAAGAGGGCATAGACACCACTAATCTCATACTCAGAAGGCTTGCGGACATATCTCAGTAATCTCCCATAAGACTTCTTGAAATCCTCCATTACTGCTTTCTCATCCAAGGTAATCAGACTCAACAACAATGCGGGAAAAGATCACTAGAATCGAAGGAACTCCATAACAACAATGCGGGAAAAGATCACTAGAATCAAAGGAAAAATATGCACCTGCAACATAAATACATGTTAATGAGATGCAGATGAAAATGCAAATGCAAAATGCAAAACAAGGGATCAAGACTGTTGTGCTATCAGTCGAGAAAAACCAGAGCTTCGCCTTAGCAAGAAAAAAGTACCGACAACAGGATCCACTGATATCATGAATACAGATTCACACTTGCAAAGAACCGGGTAATCTGAAGGCTAAAGTTTCCTGCATAACCCAATCCCCCTCACAGGTGTGGACCTATTCACTGATAAGGTTTGGCATCCTATGCGTTCATCAGTGTCACAGACTTTCAAGAAATGATGATATGTTCACCATTTCTGGTTTGGCATCATTATCTCCTGAAGAGGCCTCTCTTAGCTGACTCACAAGTGATCGGTTCCTAGAGTCGACAATTCTCAAATCCAAAGTCCCAACCGATCCTAAGGATCTGAAGGAAAATCATCAAAGAAAATCTCGTCTGAGTGTGAATTTCATGGAGAACTTTATCTGCTAAGCAAATAGGCCCCCCACTAGTCTCCACTCTAATACTAGGTTTATACTCAAGCCCGGGTCCGACTTATCACTCAATGATCTATGATGTGGAAAATAAATGTAAGAAAGATAAATAAAGCACATATATACAACACCCAAAGATAAACACACAAGCACTAGGATTGACTCGCATAGGGAACCAGAGTCCCCATCAGAGTCTCCAGCTGTCGCAACTGCGAAAAACAACCGGCAGAAAAAACAGAAGAGTCACCACTTTTGTTATTTATGCTAAAGGAAAATGGAAAGACAAGGTCATCGCAACCATGTCTAGATTCGGGAGTCGGTTACGCAAGGGGAAGGTATTAGCACCCCTCACATCCGTCGTACTCGACGGGATCCACGCTTTGTTGTCTATCTAAAAGGGTGTGTTGAAACTATCTAGCTAAAGGCTTAAGGACAAAAGCAAAAGAAAAGAGAAACTGACTCAGCAGAGCATCGCCGCTCTGTGCCTACGTACTCCCTCGTGCAATGGGAAAGTCAGAGTCAACATAGTTCGCCTAACTACGGCTAAAGAAAGGGGGAAGGTTGCTCGCCAAGACGTCGCGTCTTATGCCTACATACTTTCATCCGATATGAAAGATCAGAGCAAACGTAGTTCGGGCTAAAAAGGACCACATGTTGGTTCAACAGTTTTTAGGCCCGAGTAGGGCTAACAAATAGTTCTAGCAGTTGGTGTATGCAGCTCGACCATTGGAGACTTAGGCATTACCGTTTGCGGTAGAACTAAGAGTTAACGACACTCTTTTTTATTAAAATATTTTCCTGATTAAGATCCCGAAGGATGAAAAAGTTTTGAATTGTTTTTGTGTTGTTTAAGAGAAGAAGTGTTTTGAATTAGAGTGTTCATAGTGTATGTTGTAACAAAGTCTAAAACCTAGGATCGAATGCGTCGCATATCGTCCTAAGGACGTATACTAAACACTCTAGGTAATTGAGAGGTGGCCCCTCAATCACCATTTCCCAAGTATAAGGCTCATGGCACAACATTCATTATCCTTATTAAGTATGTTAAACTTGTTTGAAGATGAGAAGAGAAAAAGGCACACTAGTGGGAGACTAATCAATCCTAAAAGTTATCATGCAAAGTGAACCTAAAGTTGAGTTTCAAAAGGGGACTACCTAATGTTATCATGCATGGTTAGGAACCTAATGTCTATCATAACCTCAAGAGGTTAGAGGACTTATGGGGAACATGACAAAGAAAACCAAAAGAAGAAGAAGAAGAAGAAATGCATATGCAAATGAGAATGCAAACAAAATGCAACACATAGAATGATAGTGGGAGGAAAATAGTGTGGGGAAGCAGCCACCACAAGCTCATCTCAACCAAGAATGCATATGGAAATTCAAAAAAAGAGAAGAAGAAGGAGAGGGATGCATCAAAAGCAAACAAACAAGTGACAAACACAAAGAAAGGGTCCTCATGGATTCATCACTTTAGGTAAGCTTCAAATTCCTCCTAAGGAGGCACCAAGCTACCTTAAATGACACTCCAAGGTCATTGGACAGAAGGGAGATGAAGAGAAGAGAGCTCAAAAGCAATATCAAAACATACCAAGAAGAAATGCAAGTAAGAGCATAAGGGAAACAAACATGTACCACTTAGGAGTTCAAGTTGAAAGAACACAAAGAAAGGCATCAAGCAACAAGCTATGAACATAATTTTGACCTAAAAATGAACATACAGCAAGCTCAACATGTCTAAAACATGAAACAAGAAGAGTTGAGAGCTTATTGGATCCAAAAAGGTCATTTCCAATCCAAACTAGGTCAAGCACTTGTGTGAGCTATCCTATGAGATGACCTAACTTGTAAGTCACTTAAAAAATAGGAAAATGGTTCAAAAAAATATCAAATAAAATACACAAAGAAGCTACACAAGTTGGCAACCAGAGGCCAAGAAATCAAGACAAATGTCCTTTCAAAGCACCATCAAAAGAATCAAATCATTTAGATGTACCAGTTTGAAATGGAAGAAACAAAGGCAAAAAGAAGAGCCACAAAAGTGAACCCAAAAGTCAACAACCAGGGGCAAAATGGTCCTATAAAATTGATCAACTCATCATTGAGATGAGGATCAATTTTCAATCATTGGATCAAAAAGGAATGAGAGAAATAAATGCAAACACAAAACATGTTACAATTTAATTCAATTAAAACAATTCCAATACTTAATTCATTTTTTTAATTGAAAATAAAATGGAAAAAATAAAATAAAAATATCAAAAAAAAGTAGACATCTCAAAGTTGATGAAAAATATTTTTGGTGAATATTTGGAGTATTGGAATTATTTTATTTGATTTAAATTCTAAACAGAAAAATAAAATAAAAACAAAAGAAATTAAATGAAAATAATAAAAGAGGCGTGGCAAATAGCAACAAGAATCAGTTCAAAACAAAATTGGACCCAATCTGGGGGTGCCAACAGCAAGGCGCGCTGGGTCCAATCCAAATAAAAACAAAAACCAAATAAAATCTGATGGTTGCATGCAACAGGTCAAGCGCAACTCACCATAGTCACTCACTCAGGATCACATGATTAGAAAGTCATCAATCAAAGGGCCATAACGTGCCAGCGAATAAATGAATATTTGAAATGGATCACATGGTTCCAGTCAACAATAGACCACCATAGGTCTTAATCTCCACCGTTGGAGAGGAAAGTATGCACATCCAGCGAACCTAAGCATGACAACTCATCGTCCCCTACCTCCAGAAACCCTAGAATGCACCAGCTAGCCGGAGATCATTGTAGATCATCTTCTCCGGCCAAGCTCCACCGCGCGCAGCCACCAACAATCACACATACCTCCAAACTCAACCATTCCACATGAAATTTATATTAAAATTGCACTAGAGATCACGAGGATCTCATTTCTGGACTCAAAACTAACTTATCATGCATAAATCTCCAAACCCGAAGACAACAAGAATGAACATCAAAATTCAAAGTTCACCAAAACCTCCCCAATTTGATCCAAAACTCATCTAGAGCTCACGTAGGTTACAGATCCATCATTAAACAAGCAAGATCATGCACAAACAAGCCAAAACAGATCCAAACATTTTCAAGCATCATCCAACAATCACAACCAATGGCAATTCGTTTTACATTTTAATGATCTACATTGATCCTATGTCTCAAGTATGCAAAAATGGCAGTGAATTGATGCTTATTAAGAGTGTAATGTTGAATTTTAATTACCTAGTGGAGAACTTCCACTGAGCCTTCAAATGGAGCTCAAGCTTGAAGGTATTTGCCCAGAATCGTTCACTGAACTTCACTGAAGCTTTCTCAATTCACAATTTTCCTTGAAACAACCTCAATTTCCAAATTCAAAATTTGAATTTCTCCCACTTTTTGAAAATCGTTTCAGATCAGTTTGGCTCCAATTTGCACTTCTGATGGTTTGTGAAGGTTCAAAACATTATATATGATGGACCTTGATGATATTTGAACCCAAATTGATCCTCTAGCAGCCCAATCAAAAATCCAAGGAAGTGAATTTTTTCAAGCTTCATGTACACGAAAATTGCACTAAATTTGGCTCCAAAATGGTTAGAAACACTTGCTGGTATCACATGGAGCATGAATGGTCAGGATTAAGACCTTAGTTGATCTCAATGGCTCATGTTGGTTGTGTAACTTCATAGTGAAGAAACCTTGAAAATGGCTCACTTACACACCTCAAATTCAAAATTTAATATTGCCAATGCATTTGAAATGTTGTTTGCACTAAGAAAATGCACTCATTTGCACCAAATTGATAAAAAATGACATAATTCCAATTTTGCCCTTTTAAACCTTTTTCCATGAAAATTCAAATATCAAAACCTCAAACCAAGCATAAACCATGACTTGTAAATGTTTGAATAAGCAAATAAAACCATTTGGAACAAGTTTGATGTAGGAAAAATCTTCATTTGAAGTGTGCAAGTTGGTGAAATGGACCTATAATTTTATGACCTGTAATCTGACTTTCCCAAAATACCCCTAACTTGTAACCCTTATAACTTGAGTTCTACAAATAAGATGAAAGACTTCGTGTACATTTTAGAAAGCTAAGACCAAGATCTACAACTTTCATGTTGGCCAAAAGTTGAGGAGAAACATCCTTCTAGGTCAAAAATGGCTTGGAAGTTGGTTGACTTTTGTTGACCAAAATCACATCCCTCTGATGACCTGTAACTTGTCTGGATCATAACTTGAGTTCTATAAATCCAATCAAGGACTTCTAGTACTCAAATTAAATCTAAGAACATGCTCTACAGGTTCCATGTTGGTCAAAAGTTGAGATGAAACTTGTATCTTGAGAGAGGTGGTCTTGAAGTCAGGCACTAAATAGGAGATTTTACCCTGAGAACCCTAATTTAGCAACTTATCACACACTTGATCCTTGATAAATTGAACTTGAAATGATATCTCATATATCTTAACACAACATCCCATGACCATAGAGACTTTGAATTGAGTTTCAGTCTCCTTCAATTGCACAGTTGATTGAGGACTAGCCAGATGAAACCCTAATTGCAACAATTTCAACTACAACTCTTCACACTTGGCACCAACACTTGGGTGAGCTCCACAATGACCCTCAAGGAACTCAATGAGCTATCTCAACCTCTTATATCCATAACCAGGAATCCACAAACCCTTGATGATCTTGAACTGGCCTCCAAGTTAGGAGCTGATCCACATACATCCATCCTTCCCTTCACAAGACCAATGTCCACTTCCTGATGATTTAATGACCCACCAAACTTGAGTGACACCCCTTGCTTAGGCTCAACCCCATGAGTAAACTCTTCTTGCTATGCACAAACTCTTGATCCCCTGTTCAATGAAAAGTGATATGCAATGCAAATGCTAGAAAGAAATGAAATGAAACATAAACCAAGTTAAGAAAAGGTTGGGCAAATTTTGGGGTGCAACAGGTACCCCATACTGAATTTTTCTTGCTTCTACGGTATATCAATCACCTGCCCCCAGCCTTGGGCTGAACCAGCTTGCACTACAGCTTGTGCTTCTTTAAAGGAAGACATAGCCACCTCGGGCTCTTTACTCACGACCGGAGACTTGTCTTTAATCTTGACTGCTTCGAAGGCTTGGCAGAGAGTTTCATGGATCTCTCCATCCACTTCAACATACTTAAAGGATGATAAATGGCTGACCATGATATCCTCCTCACCGCATACCGTAACAACGCTACCGCCAACCATGTACTTCAGCTTCTGATGCAGAGTTGATGTAACAGCCCCAACTTTATGAATCCAAGGGCGACCTAGTAAACAACTGTAGGCCGGCTGGATATCCATGATGTAAAACACAGTATCAAAGACTTTAGGTCCAACCTGAATCGGGGAAGTTACTCCCTCAAACACGGATCTTCGGGTTCCATCAAACGCGCGCACCACCAAATCACTTGGCGTGCAAATCAACCCCTTCATATCTAACTTCATCAAGGCCTTCTTCGGAAGCACGTTTAAAGAAGATCCCGTATCCACAAGCACGTGAGACATGACAGCCCCTCGGCATTCTAAAGATATTTGCAGCGCACAATTATGATTTCTACCTCTGGGTGTCAAATCCAGGTTCGTAAAGCCTAATCCATTTCCTGCGTTTACGTGCGCCACCACTCCCTCAAGTTGATTGACTGAAATTTCCTGTGGCACATAAGCAATGTTTAATATTCTCAGTAATGCGTTCCTATGCGCCTCAGAGCAAAGGAGCAACGTCAAGATGGATATTTTGGAAGGAGTTTGCATCAAGTGATCGACTATCTTGTAGGCGCTTTTCTGGATCAGCCTCATAAATTCCTCCACGTCTTTCAACAAAGATTCTCTTTCCCAAGATTGTGAAGTCTCCTCCACAAACGGTCTTTTTTCCTTGTCCACCTTATCAGCAATTACCTCAGGCGACGAAAAGACTCGGCCGCTGCGAGTAATACCTCATGCTTCAATAAGATTGTCAACTGAACTTGCTGAGGGATCATTCAAGTTTATCTTCTGCCCATTACAATACACTTCGGCTATGTAGTTCCATGAAATGGCCTTAGTGCTCTCAAAAATCATAGGACCTGCTTTGGTGATAGTTATCGTCGGCGGCTTTGGTGCATAAATAGTGTTAATCTTGTACGGGATGGAGACTGTCGCAATCTCATCCTTTTCTTCAGCCACTAAATCCTCAAATTCACTCCCAACAGAACGGTCAAATTGTAAAACTCTGTCGTTCATCATCTCCTGGATACAGCTTCTCAACAGTCCACATCCTCTCTCAGGATCAGCAGAACATTCAACATATTCCTCCGCACAACCCGGGAAAACACCCCCTTTGAGCAATCTGGCTTTCACAAAGCTTAAGGGCATCTTCAATTCATCAATATTGGTCACCAAATTCAACACCTCTTCCTCTACAATTGCATTAATCCCAGCCTGCCTGTGATTCGGCATGGGATTCTGCACCACATTGGGAACATCATTAGAAAAATTGATCGCCTTACTGTCAATCATATCGTGCACTTTATGTTTGAAGGCTTTACAATTATCAATATTATGTCCTAGAGCACCCGAATGAAATTCACAACGAGCATTTGCATCGTACCCAGGTGGAGGTTGTCCAGTTAAAGGAGCCTAAGTCCTTTTCTGAATCAATTGCAGTTGTAACAAAGCCTACAATAACTGAGAGTAAGGCATAGGAGGCGCATCAAAATGCCTATTTGCTGCCCGACCTCTATCTTGGTATCTGCCATACCCCTGTTGATTTTGTTGCGATCGTTGTTGCTGTTGTTGCTGCAGTTGTTGAACTGTTGGAATAGTGATACTAGCAATCTGCTGATGTTGCCTATTCAGACCTCTATTTCTTCCCCTTGAACTAGATACAGTGTTATTATCGCCCTCTCGTCTTTTGTTTCCAATCACTTTCTTGTTTCCTCCTCCTGCCGAGGACCCTTCGCCAGCATTGATCTTTCCTAATTAATTCCATTCTCAACCCTTTCCCCGGTGATTATTAAGTCTGAAAAACTTCATGACATACTGCTTATAAGCTTTTCATAGTACACTCCTAGTAAAGTAGCAACAAACATATCCATAAGCTCTCGTTCTACCATTGGCGGCTATACCCTAGCAGCAAGCTCTCGCCACCTCTGGGCATATTCTTTAAAGCATTCACTGCTCTTTTGAGAAAGATTCTATAGCTGAACTCTATTTGGAGCAAGGTCACTGTTGTACTGATAGTGCCTTAAAAAAGCTTTGGCTAGGTCTCTCCAGCTACGGACATTAGCGGGCTCCAAGCTCATATACAATTCCAGCGATGGACCGGATAAACTATCCTGGAAAAAGTGCATCAAGAGCTTCTCGTCATCAGAATGCGCATACATCTTGCGATAATAAGACCTCAGAAGAACCCTATGGCAAGTGGTACCTTTTTACTTATCAAAATCCGGGACCTTAAACTTTGGTGGCACTCTCAAGCCTGGGATCAGCCCCAGATTAGACATATCTAGCCCCATCGAGTTTTGGCATTCCAAAGACCTCATCTTCTCTTCGATCATCTTAATCCTTCTGTCAACCTCAGAAGGTATTTCAACAGTTATAATTCTTTGCGAAAACACATCTTCCTGCCTATCCTCATTCCAAGTGTGGTCCAGGCTACCATGTACAGCACCTGTAGTGTCGAGACCATAGCCATAACCATTTCCGTTACCATTACCACCATTGGCAAAACCAGCATGATTAAAACCTGCCGTATTTCTAGCACCAGCAACGTAACCACCCCCTCCAGCAGTGGGGATGACTAAAGTTGGCATAGAATTGTCTACCCGAGGAGTCTCAAGGTGAGGTGGGTTAGAAGCAATCCCACCGTGTAACACACCATCACTATCAACCCGCGCAATCAAGGGTTGCACCAAAGTCTGAAGTTGAGCCTGACCACTAGCAACCCCTTGCATGACCTCCATCAGCTGTGCCATACGATCTCTCATCTCTTGCATTTCTACCTGTATCTGATCCATCAGCCTTTTCTGGTTTCCTCTGGTACCGTACCGGTGAGTTATCACGTCAGCAATCCTGAAATACTAGTAAACCACAGGAGAAAATAAGGTTAACAATCTGGTGCACCTGCAAATGCGAGAAAAATGCTAAAATGCAGACATGTATTTATGCAACAGGGATATTTCCCCCTCGATTCTAGTTTCCAGGAAAAATATAACAATGGAGAACCTTGCGGACAAGCATAGAATACCAACTCCTCATATATAGATCAAAAAGCCATCAGGCAAAGTACAAACTACAATTGAGTACAAATAAGGAAAACACCTCGACCAACAAGCCTGGCGATGGTCTAATACAACAAATAAACAACAAAAATACAACAGAAATAGACAAAATAGGTCAAGCAGGATGATGTGATCGGAAATCCTCTAACAGCCTCAACGTCTCAAGATGATCCGGCCTGGCAAGCAGTCGTTGAATAAGAAAATCCTGCTGACTCACAGTATGCTGTAGGCTGTCAACGTAATCCTTTAAAGCTCTCTCTCTGAAACATGCCTCAAGTCTGCGTCTCTTGGAGCCAGCTCTCAACATGAGATCCTTCAAGTTCGCGATCCCTTCATTCAATCTGCACTCGCTATCTCGTCTACGTGATGCTTCCGCTGCAATCTCTCCATCTTTGGCATTAAGCTGAGCCTTCAGCTTGCTGATCTGAAGTTTTAACTTGCCTTCATGCTCCTTGTTGTTGGTAAGCGTGGCATTCCATATCGACTCAAACTTGGAGATCCTCGAGTAAGCCTTATCCAACTCTTCCTTCTTAGTGGCAAGAGTACTATAAGTGGTATTCAAGTCTCGGCCTGTGCGCTCTCTGTCATTAGTCTCCTTAGTCAGGTCCGTACCCAGTTTGTTGACAAGCTCGGTTTGTCTCCTGATGGAATGAACTGCATCTATCTTCTCACTGCGAAGCTGGATAATCTCTTTCTCCAATTCTTCATTCGCTTTTCTCAGCTCTTCCTTCTCCACCAATACCTGATTGTAGTTCTGGATATTTACAGTAGTAGGTCCCTCTATCATAAGAGGATATAGAGGTGCAGCTGCAGGGAATGGCATCAAGAACCTCGCAGCTCTATCATGAATCCAAGTCAAGTAAGGGCCATACGCTCGGCTGTTACTCTTCCCCAAAGCTAACTTCCCTTTCCAATGAATATTATTCCATTCATGGTCAAGTCTGCCCAGAGCCTCACCCTCTAATAAACCAGTAAGATACAGAGATTCCTGTATCTCCTCTTCTCTAGGAGGCTCTCTCAGCGCATACCCAAATTGTCTCACCAATAAAGAAGGGTTATAGTTGATGCAACCTTTCCTTCCGATCAAAGGAACATTAGGAAATCCACCACAACTATAAACAATATCTGTACCCATCATGTCTCGACCAAAGACCAGACATCTGGAGTCGGAAGCTTGTAAGCCACAGTTCTCTTCAAAGAATCCATATCAGCACGGAGGGAATAAGATCACCAACATCGAAGGAGAAATATACACCTGCAACACAAATACATGTTAATGAAATGCATATGAAAATGCAAATGCAAACAAGGGATCAAGACTGTTGTGCTGTTGGTCGAGAAGAAACAGCGTTTCGCCTTAGTAAGAACAAAGTACCGATAATAGGTCCCATTGATAAACAGATTCACACTACAAAGAACCGGGTATTCTGAAAGCCAAGGTTTCCTGCATAACACAATCCCCCTCACAGGTATGGACCTATCCACAGACAAAGGTTCGGCATCCTACGCGTTTGTCAGCGTCACAAACTTTCAAGAAATGATGATACGTTCACCATCTCTGGTTTGGCATCATTATCTCCTGAAAAGGCCTCACTTAACTGACTCACAAATGATCGGTTCCCAGAGTTGACAACCCTCAAATCCAAAATTCCCTCGAACCCAAAGGGCCAGAAAGAAAGTTGTCTAATAGAATGTCGTTCGAGCGTGAATTTCATGGTGAGCTAGTACGAGCAAAGCAAGCACACCCACCAGTAATCTCCACTACTAAAGCTAGGTGTATACTCAAGCCCAGGTCCGACTTATCACTCAATGGAACTTCCCTCCCCACAACACAACAGTAATAATATATGATGCAAAAAAAATGCGGGAAAGATAAATAAAGCACATATATACAACACCCAAAGATAAACGCACAAGCGCTAGGATTGACTCACATAGGGAACTAGAGTCCCCAGTAGAGTCGCCAGCTGTCGCAACTGCGAAAAAACAACCGGCGAAAAAACAAAAGAGTCGCCACTTTTGTTATTTATCCCAAAGAGAGGGAAAGGAAATGATCGCAAAAACCTAAAGAAAAAGGGAAAGACAAGGTCATCGCAACCATGTCTGGATTCGGGAGTCGGTTACGCAAGGGGAAGGTATTAGCACCCCTCACGTCCGTCGTACTCGACGGGATCCACGCATGTTGTCTATCTAAAAGGGTGTGTTGAAACTATCTAGCTAAAGGCTTAAGGACAAAAGAAATAGAAAATAGAAATGACTCGGTAGAGCATCGCCGCTCTGTGCCTACGTACTCCCTTGTGCAATGGGAAAATCAGAGTCAACGTAGTTCGGCTAACTATGGCTAAAGAAGTGGGAAGGTTGCTCACCGAGACATCGTGTCTCGTGCCTACGTACTTTCATCTAGTATGAAAGATCAGAGCAAACGTAGTTCAGGCTAAAAGGACCACAGGTTGGTTCAAAATTTTTTTAGGCCCAAGTAGGGTTAACAAATAGTTCTAGAAGTTGGTGTATGCAGCTCGACCATTGGAGACTTAGGCGTTACCGTTTGCGGTAGAACTAAGAGTTAACGACACTCTTTTTGTGAAAAGATTTTCCTGATTAAGAATCCTGAGGGATGAAAAAGGTTTGAAGTGTTTTTTTTTGTGTTTTTTAGAGAAGAAGTGTTTTGAATTTGATTTGCAACTCATATCGCACTAGAGACTATGACCTAAGAGCAAATGCGTCGTATATCACCCAAAGGGTGTACACTAAACACTCTAGGTCCTTGAGAGGAGGCCCCTCAATTACCATTTCTCAAGTAGCTTAAGGCTCGTAGCGTGCTACACTTGTCATTCTTTATTAAGTGTTTTATGAATGTTTGAAGATGAGAAGAGAAGAAGGAACATTAATGGGAGACTAATCAATCCTAGAAGTTATCAAGCAAAGTGGACTTAAAGTTGAGCTTGAAAAGGGGAACTACCTAATGTTATCATGCATGTGTGGAACCTAATGTCTATCATAACCTCAAGAGGTTAGAGAACTTATGGGGAGCATGGCAAAGAAAAGCAAAAGAAGAAAAAGAAGAAGAAGAATGCATATGCAAAATGAAAGGATGCACACATAGAATGCACAAATAGAAACAAAGGCAAAAGAGAGGCCACAAAAAGTCAACCCAAAAGTCAACCACCAGGGGCAAAATGGTCCTCAAAAATTGATCAACTCATCATTGAGATGAGGATCAATTTTCAATCAATGGATCAAAAAGGAGGAAGAGAAATAAATGCAAAAGTAAACAAGGTTACAATTTAAACAATCTAAAACCACTCCAATATTTAATTCATTTTTTAATGGAAAATAAAACTGAAAAATAAAATAAAAATATCCAAAAAAAAGTAGTTATCTCAAAGTTCATAAAAAAATATTTTTGGTGAATTTTTAATATATTGGAGTCATTTTTAATGAGTTAAATTCTAAACAGAAAATAAAAATAAAAATCAAAAGAAGGTATACCAAGGAATGCAATCAGGAGTGCATGATCTAGTGGTAATCAAATCAGAGGGTTGGGGGACTGCCAACGCATTAATGAATATTCAAAAGTTATCACATGGATTCAGTCAACTCACACCCACCGTGTTTCTTAATCTCCATCGTTGCAATCAAAAGTAATCAAATCATACGCGCGTGGTCACGACACCTTATCATCTCCTACCTCCAAAACTCTAAAACACAGACCACCGGCCGGAGACACTGGTCATCGTCTTCTCTGGCCATCCTCCATCGTGCGCAGCAACAACAACAACATGTAACACCAAACCTCAACCATTTTAGACGAATTGTATACCAAAATTCATCTAAAGATCAAGAGGATCTCAAATCCAGCCTAAAAAATCATTAATCACGCGTAATAAAAGCAACCCGAAGCAATTAAGATTGTGCACCAAAATCCAAAGTTCATCAAAACATCTCCAATTTTTTTTTAAAACTCATCTATAAGTTACGTAGGTTACAGATCAAACATCAAACAAGCCAAAACACGCAAGAATAAGCTCCAAAACAGATCCAAACATTTTTTAGCATCATTCAACAATCAACACCAATGCCAGTTCGTTTTACATATTAATTGATCTACATTGTTTCTACGTCTCAAATATGCACAAAAATGGCAGTGAATCAATGCATAACAAGAGTGTAAAGTTGATTTGCAATTACCTAGTGGAGAACTTCCACTGAGCCTTTAAATGGAGCTTAAGCTTGAAGAAAATTGTCCAGAATCGTTAAATAAGACTTCAATAGAGCTTTTGCAATTCACAATTTGTCTTGAAATGACTTCTATCTCCAAATTCGAAATTTGAATTTTAACCACTTTTTCAAAACTGTTCTTGATCAATTTGGCTCCATTCTTACTTCTGATGATTTGTGAATGACCAAAACCTTATATGTGATGGATCTTGATAAGAATTGAGCCCAATCTCAGCCTCTAATAGCCCAATTGAAAATCCAAGGAATTGAATTTGAAGCTTCTCATGTACACAAAATTCTCACCAAATTGGCTCAAAATGCTTGCTGGCCTAACACATGGAATGTGAATGGCTAGGATTAAAGCCTTAATTGATCTCAATGGCTCATGTTTGTTGTGTAACTTCATAATGAAGTAACCTTGAAAATGGCTCACCAAAACACCTCAAATTCAAATTCTATAATGCCAATGTGTTTGAAACATGATTTGCACTCAAAATATGCACTTATTTGCACCAAATTGATTAAAAATGAATTAATTCCCATTTTTGCCCTTTTAAACCTTCTTCCATGAAAATTCACATATCCACTCTTCAAACCAAACCAAATTCCACGACTTATCAATGTTTGACTAAGCAAAATAGCATCATTTGGAGAAGGTTTGATGTTGGAAAGATCTTCATTTGAAATATGCAAGTTGTGGTGAAATGACCTATAATTTTATGACCTATAATCTCACTTTCCCAAAATACCCTTGACTTGTAACCCTCATAACTTAAGTTCTACACATAAGATGAAAGACTTCTAGTACTTTTTTGGAAATCTAAGATCAAGACCTACAACTTTTGTGTTGGCCAAAAGTTGAGGAGAAATATCCTTCTAGGTCAAAAATGGCTCGGAAGTTGGTTGACTTTTGACCAAAATCACATTCATCTGATGACCTGTAACTTGTCTGTATCATAACTTGAGTTCTATAAATCCAATCAAGGACTTCTAGTACTCAAAAGAAATCTAAGAACATGATCTACACGTTCCATGATTGTTAAAAGTTGAGATGAAACTTTTATATTTAGATAGGTGGTCTTGAAGTTAGGCACTAAATAGGGGATTTTACCCTGAGAACCCTAATTTAGTAACTTCTCACACTCTTGATTCTTGATGAATTGAACTTGAAATGATATCGCAAATATCTTAACACAACATCCCATGACCATAGAGACTTGGAATTGAGTTTTAATCTTCTTCAATTTCACAGTTGATTGAGGACTAGCCAGATGAAAACCCTAGATGCAACACCTTCAATTGTAACTTTCCATACTTAGCACAAACACTTGGATGAGCTTTAAAATGACCCTCAAGGAACTCAATGAGCTCTCTCAACATATTATATCCATTCTCATGAATTCACAATCCCCTGATGATCTTGAACTGGCCTCCATGTTAGGAGCTGACCCACATACATACATCCTTTCTTTCATAAGACCATTGCCCACTTCTTGATGACTTGATGACCATCCAAAATTGAGTAAAACCCCTTTCTTAGGTTCAACCCTCTGAGTAGATTCCTCTTGCTATGCAAAAACTATTGATCCCCTATTCAATGAAAAAAGCTATGCAATGCAAATGCTAGAAAAAAAATGAAATGGAACATAAACCAAGTTAAGAAAAGGTTGGGCAAATTTTGGGGTGCAACAGAATCGATTGCACTTAAAAAAAGTGGCTAAAAATGTGATAAATTGAGTCAAGAAATCGATTGCACTAATACTGCAACCGATTGCATGCTGTATAAAAGCTGAAAAGTGGAAAATGCATGTACTGAAAGTTTAATTACACATAGTCATTGTTTAATTAAATCTTAACTAGAATATGGATTAATTAAAATGATTTATTGATTATTTACTTGAGTATTGATTGATTATTAACCTTTGGTTGGTTATTGAGATATCAATTGTTGTTTAATAAGCTGATTGTGTATTGAATATTGAATTCAATTATTGGTGATGGATTGACTGTCCTATGTGAAATTGTTGAATTGTGTTGTGAATTATGATTGAATCTAATTTATTCTTGTGCATTACTTGATAAATGTAATGATGATGTTGAAAGTATGAATACTTTGATTATTATGAAATGTGTTGTGTGTGCAATCATGATATAATTCTTGTGTGATGAATTATTTGATAATGCATGGGGTTAAGATGAGAGAACGGTCTTAAGTGCATTGGTTGTTGATTACATACACATCATTTGTTGTCAAGAGGCAATGCTTTCTAGTTTCGTGGAAACTAGTGACTTGTCCCAAACCTAGAACGGGGTTTGAAAGCTTAGGGAATGGGCTTTTGTTTGTTATTTGTCTAGGGAATCGCCCCGGTTTAAATGTAAAAACCGAAAAATAATAACAAGTGTTGGTACCACATGGCATGAGTTGCATTGAGTCGCATGGCATATACAAGTGTTGTATGAAAGTATGTGTATGTGTATAACTTGTTGAATTGAGAGTTGTGAATATGTGGTTATTGAATAATATTAGTTGATGAAAATTGAAGTGTAAGAATATTGGTGTTGTCTTGACTTGCTTTACATTATTCATTATCTTATGATTTCATTAGTGATGTGAATTCTCACTCTTATGTGGTAATGATGTCCTATACGACATCATGCAGGTATCAAAGAGTAGAACAACGCGTAATTGCAAGGTCGCTGTTGGTGTAGTTGTTTAGTATTTTAATTATGTCGGTTCGAGTCGTGCTCTGGTCATGTAACGCTGGGGTCGCTTGGTTTATGTTTTAGAGATACATTATGTACTCTATAAAATGTTTTTATATTCATCAAAATATTATGATATTGGCCTTAGTGCCTATGTAATGTTGAATTATGTGATGAACATGAATGTTTCAGTTCGGTGAATTATGATATAAATTGAATTTGTTGCTACATGCAAAGTGAAGGCTTTAAAAGAATGATTATTTATTAAAGTGTTAATGAGCATGAAGGGTGTTTCAGTTCCGCGGGGTTTAGAAGGGTGTTACATTAGTGGAATCATAGCAGGTCAGTCTATCCGGCCAAGTTGTCTAATGTTATTTGTTCCCTAGTATGCGACATGTGTGTGAAAGCACTGTCGGTACACGTTTGTTTTTCTAAACTTTGTATGCAGGAGTGAGATTGATATAAGTGAGGGAGAAGCTTGTGCTTCTCTAGGATTCTTCAAGTGTAGAGTGGTGGCTCAGAGTATTGTTAAATGCTATTGTAGTTCGGTAAAGATGGTTTATGCCCCATTATGATTGTCGGCTGTCTATTGACAAATTGAGGAACTAATCACCCTTAATCTCTTGTTGATAGTAGACGGGATCATGTTGGATGGAATAGACGAGTCTTGTGAGCTTAGATGGTGTGTGCAGTGAGTTGTTGGGAGTTAAGTCAAGTTCTTACAGATTGTTTTGATGAGCTGGTGCAAGATGGTGCGAAGGTATTTATATTGATGGCAACTTTGAGCATTAGTGAAAGTGGAGCAATTGATGCTTTACCAATTGTTTGTGATTTTGCGGATGTTTTTCCTGATGAGATAAGTGATTTACCGTCGGAACATGAACTGGAGTTTGTGATCGACTTAGTTCTTGGAACTAGTCCGATATTAATGGCTCCATATCGTATGTTTGCATCAAAGCTGAAAGAGTTGAAGAGTCAACTTGAATAATTACTTGAGAAGAGGTTTATTCGTCTGAGTGTGTCACCGTGGGGTGCACCAGTTTTGTTGGTTAAGAAAGAAGGTTCTATGAGACTTTGCATGGATTACAAACAATTGAACAAGATG
>OZ012741.1:356491565-356515374 GCA_963859935.3 Lathyrus sativus
GACGCCAATGCTCGGTGTGAATTCCATTCTGGTGCTCTAGGTCACAATATTGATAACTGTAAGGCCTTTAAGCACAAAGTTCAAGATCTGATAGATAGCAAGGCTATCAATTTCTCCCATGACGCGTCTTACGTGGTATAGAATCCCATGCCCAATCATGGGGAAGCCGGGGTTAATGCTATCATAGAAGATGAGGAGTTGAATTTAGTAGCCGATGTTGAAGAATTGAAGACTCCCCTGAGCTTTGTTAAAACTAAATTGTTGAATGGAGGGCTATTTCCAGGTTGTGATGAGAGCTGTGAAGGTTGTTCTGTTAATCCTGATGGCTGTGAGAAGGTGAAAAGGCACGTTCAGAAGCTGATGAAAGAAGGTATCTTGCAGTTTGATAGGGTTTCTGAGAAGAAAGAGGTGGAGGTGGAAACGAATGAGGTTGCGACCATATCTATTCCCTACAAAACAATCACGATTTCTAAGCCTGCAAGGCCGCCAACTGTTATTATCACCAAAGCTGGTCCAGTTCCCTATGAGAGCACCAAGGCGATCCCTTGGAATTATGGAGCTGAGGTATACTGTAATGGACAGAAGCAAGGACTAAAAAGTTCCCCGTTGGAGTCCATTGACAACTTGGTAGGAGCAGGTGGAATTACCTGGAGTGGTAGAGTATTCGCGCCTTCTGAGGCGAGTGCAGATCGCGACTTTCTGAATCTAACTGAACCAACTGAAAGTGCACAGTCTATCACGTAGTAATAAAAGATACCGATCCTACAAGGACTCGTAATAAAACTAGTGTTCTCGGGTGTTACTATGTTTAGCTAGGTTGGAAAGGATTTAAGGGGATAAATGCAAAAACAAAGGCTAAATTAAAGAAAGGCTATAAGGTTTTTAGAATACTAATACGAGAATCGGTATGCAATATTTTAGTTCTTCGAGGATTCGACAAGTCACTGGTGCGGTTTAATATTTTCAAAACAGTTTTCAGGAGAAAATAACGGTTTAAAGACCTTTGTCTCACGATGGTTGTTGACGCTAGTCGCAACTCTAAGGAGGAATGCATGCTTTCGCTATTCCCTTCGGGGTTTAAATTGCTTTTTGAAAACTATTAAGTTATGATTCCTTTTAAAGCACTATCGATGTATTTAAAATGAATGCCTAGTTTTTACTATCTGGTCCTAGCCTCAGCTTTCGCGTGTCGGTTCGTACCTTAATGAATTTCCCACTGTCGTGGCAAAACTACTGAAAATAAGTTCTCGCTATCGCGACGAATGATTATTTAGGAAATTAAATTAAAAACTACAGCCAAAAACATGTTTGAAAAAGTAGAAAAACAACGGATGTTATCGAATCCCTTCCCACTAATTTATTACATACCGATCTGTGCGGTTTAGCTAGACATGGAATTTAGAGCAAACATAATTAAATAAAAGCAGCAGTAATTAATAACATACATTATAATAGGCAATAAGAATTCAATTAATAATAATGAACCTGTAAATAATTCAGCTTTGGCACTTGAGTAATCCCCCACAATGTTGGCAGGATTTTACTTCGGTGACGATTAACGTAGAGGAATAGAAATAAAGCAATGTAAATGGAATTAAAGGAAAAGGAAAGGAAACATACAAGAATAATAAAACTCAATTTGACTCTGAAATTAAATCAGGCAGCACTTCGTTATCTTCAATGCGGCTCCCCTTTTCTGGTCTCTGCTTTCTCTTTTTATAATGGAGGTTTCTCACGTGAAATACCTCAGGAAGTGGATTTGAGGGTGAGACAATCCAGGGAGAGGTGGTCACAATTTCTGGGCTTTCTTGGACACGTTTTCAAAAGTGTATGTTATTCTGTTTTTGCAAGTGTAACGATCGTGAGGGAATGTGACGGTCGTGACGTTCGTGACGGTCGTGAGGGACCTGTGACGACCGCCACATCAGCTAAAACTCTTTTTCTGCTATTTTTCATCCTTTTTCTTCTGTTTTGTGTCTTCGATCGTTTGTTTTCTCTGTCTTGCTCTACTTTGAGTGTGAACTTCATATACCTGCAAAAACACTTGACAAACAATGCGGAGAAGTCCTAAATCAGGGTGAAACCAAACATTAATAACTGAAATATACAGCATTTATAATATATATTTTTGCATTATCAAACTCCCCTAAGCTTGAATCTTTGCTTGTCCTCAAGTAAAGGGTAGGAAAAATTTTAAAACATTGCAAGCACGCGACACACTCTTAGCATTTTCAAAAGGCTTTTCAGACACCTAGTTAGGAGATCGGGGATTAAATTAAAAAAAAATGTATACCGTAGTGGCACTTAGCGGTAAGTCTTCGAAGGCCTCCCTTTTATGCAAACCGGTTCCAATCATTCTATTTGTAGCTCGTCTTCAAGTTTTTTACAACAGATTTCACCCGGTTTCGTTCTGGCGCAATCACATTAAGCCCTTTGCCTTTTTGCACGCACGTAGTGGAATAGCCTGTTAGTGACTTTGGTCCTTTTCAGTACGGGTTCTGGTGCACAAGTGCGGTACCCTTTAATTCATCCTAATTGCAAGCTGTGGGGGATCTAACCGTCATTCTCCCTACCGAGTTCATAACCAGAGACCTATGAACCAACCAACAAAGGATTTCTTTTCAACTTATTTGGTTTTTTCAAAATATGCGAAGTATGTAATTTCTACAAAGTCTCGGAACTATTTCTTTATGTTCTTTCACCAATCACTTATTTGCATCGGCTTTCCACGTGGTTTGCGCTTAGGCGGTGCTGACTGCTTGTATAAACTACTAGGGGCTATGCCTGAGCTGAAACTTGAGGCTTTGGTGCAAGTAGGTAATGAAACTGATTCGCATAAACTGGAGGTCTAAGGTGTCAGGACGGTGTTGGTCTCGTTAGAATTCTCTTTCGAGGTTCCTAACTTGGCTAAACCTTGGCGTGTCCATGTGATGCATCAATTTGACGAGAGCAAAAGTTTTCGTATAGCTCGAATAAAGTGGGGAAAATTTGCGTGACGGAAAAGGATATATAAATGAGCTTTATTGTACTGAATTAAATGCTGAATTAGAATAACTCGATTGAAATAGTTAAAATGAAACGTACATAAGGGAAATAAGGCTCCGCTCCCACACTATCTCAAGCAGTGTCTTCACTGATTTGAAACGAATGTGGAAGGGATATACAACGGAAGTAAAATACAAAAATGAAAAATAACAACATGATGGCGGCGGGGAACACTACTCTCTGCCTCTGCCTCTGCCTCGAGCTTGTCTGACTCGTGCCTCGAGGTTCAGAGCGCCGGTATGATAAATGTAGTCGCGGAGGTCTTCGCCGCGGAGAGTGAGGTTGGCCATCTCATCGACTACGTTAGCTTGGCCTTCCTGTAGCTACCGCATCATGGTCATCATTTGGTCATCCTCCTCTTTTTTCCATACCTCGAGTTGTGCTGCTCGCTAATAATGTTGCCAGATGGCAAGGAGAATCTCGTTAGTGGTTGCTTCTGGTTCATTACGGCGGCGACGGCGAGAGGAAGTGCCTTCAGGAGATGGTGGAGGTTGCGTATCGGCTGGAGTAGCTCGGTCCAATTCCTCCTGTACTTCATCAACAGGCACGTGGGCGTTCTCTTGAGCGGCTGCTGCAGTAGCTTCAGGTGCATTGGCATCAAAGATCCAATTGGCTCTGTCCTGAGGATGAGTGCGGGCACAAGAAGGCAAGATGACGCTGCGGATAGTGCAGTTGGAAACCACTTGATGATATTTGTCGTCGTCTCAGAGCTTGATGAGGTGGGAGGAACGACAGTAGTCAATGTCAAGAAAGACCGGGGGCATGGACAGGAGGTCCTGGAGGTGGTTACCGAGGTCGAGGGCCACGGCTATGGAAGTAATGATACCTCCGAAGTAGAAAGGCTTCGAGCCCCGACCACAGTTGGCTTGGATGTGGGCCAAGAGAAACGGTGCAGCATTGACGGCTACAGGGGCGAAGACACAATGTAGAAAGAAGAGCTCCTTGGAGTTGACCTTGTGGTTACTGTTCGTGCAAAAATGGTGTTTCTGAGCACCCGGTGAAAGTAGCGGATGGCGGGGTTTTGGATGTAAGTGGCGTTGAGGTTTTCCACCCATCGGCGGTAGTACCGATTAGTTGGTTTCAAAGTGCGAATGCTTCTTGGAAGGGGTGATCTGAGGGGACTCTGCAGTGAGCATCAGCATCATGGTGGAACTGTAACATTTGAGATATTTGAGTTTTGGTAAGCCGGTATTCGGTGCCAAACATTCGGAAGCATGCGACACCAGTTAGTTGGTTAGTTTTGCCGGTAGGGGTGAAATACGAGAAAGAACTCAAGAATTCTAGGGTGAGTTGTTTGTACGTCGGTTGCGGATTCGTGCAGAGAAACTATAGACTGGCATTCTGCAGCATCCATCTTAAGCCTTCCAAAATGCCCAACTCAATTAACCAAGCAACATCGGTGTAACGAGTCGGCTGAACAGATCGTTGATAGAATTTTATATAGTTTGATCGCTGTTGTTCGCCGCGTTCGCCTTCTCTAAAAACAATGGTGGACATGTCAGGCAGCTCGCGGTTGTTTCGTGCCTTTGTTGTGGTTATGTAGTGTGAAAGAGGCTGGAAAAGAGAGGTTTTTTTTTGGTGTAGAACGTGGAACAGAGAGGTTTATAGGGGAAAATGGGAAGTTGAAGGAGTGAGTGGGTAATTGATGATGGAGTGAATGAGGAATTTGAAATGGAGAAAGTGGGAAGTTATGAAATAAAAGGAGGGGGTGGTTCGTATTCTACTGATATAACAGAGGATTTTAATCGCGTGACAATCGTGAGAGGCGTCACGATCGTGAGGCTCATGACGAGCATAACGAGTGTGTGACGGTCGTCACAGCAGCAAATTCTGCAGCTGCAGAAAATTTGCTTTTGGGTTCGTACTGGGATTCTTTAACATTAGTGATTCACATTGCAGGCCATTATGTCAAACAAAATATGGAATTGTAAAGGAGGAATTTTGGATTAATACTAAAAATTCAAAAGAAATATCAATAATTAAAGTAATTGTTGAATGAAGTACAATAACCAAAAGGAAATTCAAAAGTTAACAAAAAAAACAGGAAACAATTCAAAATGCAGTAAAACTAAAATAGAAATAAAATTATCAATCCTTCTGCTTCTTCAATTTGTCAAACTGTTGAGTGATGTACTCGAACTGGTCACAAGTTACGTCCATGAAGGTTGTGACATCCAGCTGCAGTCTTGTCAGTTCATCCTTGACCGTCGTGATTTCCAACTTGAAGTCATCCACTTTTTCAGAATGGTGTCCAACTTTTCAGTGCGTTGGTCTGGAATGGGTTCAGGGAAATTATGGTAGTTAGGAGGGGTCTCAGGGTTAGTCTCTACTTCTGACACATAGTCTTCATAAAACATAAAATCCTGTGCTTCAGAAATGTGATCGTCGTTGGACATGTAATCTTGTGGCGTAGAATGGGGTAATGGAGGATCTATAGGTTCATTCAACTCATACAACCAGTTATTACGGTTATAAACACTGGTCATCTCATGGTTCGGCAGTGTAAAGAGTCGGACTGGTTGGTCGGCAATGAGATACTAGTAAGGTGATGGTCCTAAGTTGCCTATGATACATCGGTTAAAGCAAAATTGTGTGTCTATAGGTCTGATGCGGCCAAAAGGAGTGATTCTCTGCAGTTGGTACCTAAGTCCAATTGCATGTGTAATCATGGTGACAAGACCTCCTATTAAGATGGGTGAATTCGGTTCCTGATTAAGTCTTTCGAAGGTTCACATCATAAAAGGTACGGCATTGACGGGACGATCTTGTGATGCACAGTACAGGATAAACAACTCTTCCTTAGAAACTGCGGTAATGTTTTCCTCCTTCCCGAAGAGGGTATGGGCTATTATTCTATGGAAGTAGCGGAGTGCAGGATTGTGTATTTTGTTAGTATGCATGTCGTTCTGCTCAGGATGATAGTTACCTGTAATGGTACCCCAGAAATAATCTAACTCGATATCTAACTCAGCCTCTTCGGCGTCGGTATACACGAAGGGTCCGCAAGGGAATCCTAAGAGGTCAGCCAGTGATTTACGGTTGTATATGAACTTAGTCCCAAACATTCTAAAGTATATCAGCTCCTTGGTGGATCCATAGCCGTATTCGGATTTGTAGCCTAGGGAGCTAAGGAATTCGAACGTGATTTCGGGATAGGTGACAAAGCGGGTCTTAAGAGCAGCTCGCTCCCATCCTAATTGGTTAAACAGAAAGAGGATGCTATCATGGATTCCTAACTGATCCATAGTGGATCCATCATAGTACAAGGTTAAGGCGATGCCTCTCTTAGTCAGGGCCTCAAATCTGGCTTGCTGAGCAGGTCCTCTAAATTCGGTTACCATGTAGTCGATGTTAGCCATGCTGGAGAGTTAGTCAGATAAAACAGGAGAAAAGTAGGAAGGCTTTAAAATCCTAGAAACAGTTGAAAGCAAATTTACTCAAATTAAATTTTTAGAGACAGAAGGTGATAAAAATAATGAAAATAAAATAAAAGAAAGAAGGGAAAAATAAAATTCGAGAAGTAATAGAGAAACTGTGTAAAAGTATAAATCAAATGGAAAACATAAAGTAAATAAACCAAGATGGAAAAACGAGGGAAAATGGGTTGCCTCCCATTCAGCGCTATTTTTAACGTCAAAAGCCTGACGATAGCTTGATGACAAGCTAGTTGGGGTGTTGAGCAGGAAGCTCTAACAGTTTCAGACTACTCACGTGGTTACTGTGTTCATATTGATTGCAGTTGTTGCACCCCAAAATTTGCCCAACATTTCTTCACCTAGCTTGTGTTTCATTTCATTCACATTATCATTTGCATTTCATTGACATGTGTGCAGGAGATCAAGAGGTATGATTACCAATCAAAGGCTACACAAGACTTTGAAGCTAGCTAAGAAGGTTATTCAAGTGTTCAAAGGTTGATATCTTTGTCAGAGAAGTTAAAAGATCCTCAAGAAGAGTGGTTGAAACCAATTGTGTAGGTCTCCTAACTTGAGAGTTATGGGAAAGCCATCAGATGGTTCTGAAGCCATGAAGTTAGACTTGAGGTATTGAGAGAGCTCATGAGAAGTTTTGAAGATCACTTTGATGCCTAGACAGGTCATTGTGCAAGTTTAAGAAGACTCAACCATGATTGGTGCAGTTAGGGTTTGACTGGGTCAACCCTAAGTCACCTGATGATTTGAAGAAGGTTGAGACCTAATCCAAGAACCATGTGATCATGGATTGATACATTGAGATTTGATAAGGATGATTCCAAGGTCAACTCATCATGATTGAAGAGTTTGAGAAGTTTCAAGCTAGAGTTTCTAAGGCTTGACAGTGTAAAATCCCCTAGTTTGACCCCTATCTTCAGGGAAATGTAGCTCAAGATGTGATTGTCATCTCATCTTTCCCCTAACATGATTTTTATAGAGGATGATCTTAGCTTTAATTTGAGTGCTAGAAGTCCTTTATAGGATTTGTAGAACTCAAGTTATGGCTTTGACAAGTTACAAGTCATTTGAGGAATGTGAATTTGGGGCTTGAAAGTTACCCAACTTGCATGAAACTTTTGCCCAAGAAGGATGATTCCTATGAACTTTTGGTCAACATGAATGTTGTTCCTTATCTTATTAGCTTTCTAGAGAGTACTAGAATTCCTTGATAGGATTTGTAGAACTCCAGTTATGGCTTTGACAAGTCAAGGGTATTTTGGTCATTTCGAGATTACAGGTCATTTCAATCATAAGTCCATAACTCCTATTTGCAAGCTCCAAATGGGAAAATGTTCAACATCAAACTTGTTCAAAATGATGTTTTAAAGCTAGACAGGTGTTCATGAGAGGTTGGAATTGCTTGTAACTCAAAATTGCAAAATTGACCTAAAAAGGAAGAATGAAAGTTCATTAAAAGGACCAAATTTGTGATTTTTCATTCCAAGGCCAAGATAAGGCATGTAATATGTCATTTTGATCAGAAATGACCTTTTAAAGACAATGGCAATATTAATTTTCTCATTTTAGGTCAAAATCATGGAGTTATATTTTGTTACTTAAGGCTTAAGGTACATTAACCAAACTACACATAAAATCAAAACCAAGGTGCAAATACATCCAAACACCTTCATAATCTCATTTGAGGAGAATTTGGAAGAGGTTGAAGGGCAAATGCAAGCTGCTAGCAGAATTGGTATGAGGATGGCATGAGATTGAATTTTCCATGACATGAGATATTGAAATACTCATTGGATTGATCTAGAACTTTCTAGATCATTCAGTCATGTTCTATATAAACACATGAAGTGATCCAAGGCCAAGGTTGGTGGGAATTAAGGGAGAATAGTGAGATTGAACTTTGAACTTTCTTCTTGCAAATCCAATTCTGTTACAAGGTTTGGATCAATTTCAATCCATTCTTTTGCTCCCAATAGCTTGCTCTAGTGTTAGTGGTTGATCCCAGATTGAATTCAAGGCACAACTGTGGAAGAATTGTGAGTTAGCCATTGGAGTTTGAAGCTTGCAACTCAGAATCGGGTTCAAGAATCTAGCAAGTTTCAACTTTTTTCTTTGCATATAGAAGGTTGATTGGATGCTAGTGAAGGAATCTGGAGATTGCTGATGGTTGATTTGAAGATTTAACCACTCTGTTCATCAAGAATTTGCAGGTATGTAATTCTTATTCCACAGCTTAATTTGAGTAGAATCAAGAGGATTTGTTAGGTTAAATGCATTGTAGATTGGTGTAGGAAGGTTTCTGGATCATTAATTTGGATATTAGTGACCAATTAGGGCTTATGCAATTTTCGGTTGAGATCGTATTTTTGCAAACCTTGAGTTTTTAGCATGAACTAGTGGCATGAATGAATTCCTGAGGAAATTTGGGACAAGATTCATCAAGAAATCGTGGCCAATGGTGGATTCTAGAGAGAGTTAGGGTTGGGAATGGCTGATCGGAGAAGTCACCGGCGGTGACTCTAGCGCGCGCAGGTGAAGGGAGCTTCAGAAATTCAAAATGAGGAAGACAACCTCATGGCCATTGGATTAGATGTGGACCTTTGACTAGATGAGGATCTAACGGCCACGAGTGAGGGAAATTTTGTGAAGGATTCTGAGTTGATATGAAACGATGCGTTTCATTTAAATGTTGGTTTTGGGCTTAAGTCACTAATTGATATCAGCACCCCCCTCTGGGCCCAATCACTGAAATGAATTGAGAAAATGTGCTATCCACACCACGCGCTTATTAATTTCTCATCATTTTCTTTTAATTTTTCATTTCATTCATGGTTATTGGAAAATTCATAAATAATTGAAAAATGACTCAATTAATTCCATTCTTTTTTCCATGGATTCATGATTGAATCTCATTTTTTTAGAGAAAAATATTAACATTTCATGCATTTTTGATTTTATTAGCATTTATTGAATTTTAATTGATATTAAAATAATCATGGTTGATGCTTGATTTTGTTGAATTTGGTTTGATCATGTGATGATGATTCTTGCCTTGATTTTTGTGTGTAGCTAGAATAGATATGCATGTCCCCCCTAGATTTTTCTCACATTTTTGTGATGAATGTAAGTGGTAGTTTTAGGTTAAAACTTTAGGAGCTCCATTTTTAGGGTTTATGGTTGATACCATGTGATTTAGGTTTTATTTCTAGGACTTGGTGGATGATTCAACCTCTGAATTTGATTTGGTAGATTCATGATTGAATTAGGATCCCTTAGGAATTTTTGTAGGAATTTACAATGTAGTTTACCATTTTTGTTTGGTTTTAGTTTAGGTGCTAACTTTAGATGATTCTAAGGCACTAATTTGACAAGAATGATTTCCTTAGTTCCCTTAGATTAGGGTTGTGCCTCTCTTGCTCTTGGATGATGTTGAAGACAAGCTTGGGCTACCATGGAATGCTTGAAGAAGCTTGGATGTGAAGATCTTCCCTTCTTTTGGTGTAGTGTTGATTAGGTGTTAAGATTAGGGTTTGTAGGCAGAGCTTCTAGATAGATTCTCTTCCTTTATAAATATGGAAGGGGTTGACCACTTCCATTCTTCCCTATGATGTAAGGTACCCTTGTAAAGGCCTCATCCCTCCTTTGGTAGGATGTGTGGCTCTTTACAAATTGGTAGAACCTTTGAGGGTCCCTTTCTCTAATGACAGGATGTTTGGTGGTGACCTTTGGTTTTCACTCTGCTACCAATCATCCAAACTTTTACTCTTGTTATATGAATATTTCTCCCTTGCTAGAGGATGGAGTTCCCTTCTAGAATATTGAAGGCTAGAGGTTGATGCTTCTCTGTGTTTGAAGACTACCTTTGGAGCTGAAGCTTAAGGATCAAGAAGAACAAGTTGATACTTGTGTGAAGAAGAAGATCAAATTGAGATTGAAGAAGATGAAGAGCAAGTTGATACTGGTGAGAGGAATCCATTGGAGATGGAATGAAGAAGCTGGAGCTTAAGGAAGAAGTAAGTTGATACTTGTGAGTTTAATGCACTGAGTCCCTGAAGGAGCCAAGTTAATACTTGAAATTAGGGTTGAGACCTAAAGATGGGATTCTACTGAAAAGCTGAAGCTTGAAGTTGAAGGAGAAGGATAAGTTGATACTTATGTAGATGTGTGGGAAGTTTGAAGAAGCAAGTTGACACTTGCTATTAAAGATGATAGCCTTGAAGGGTTGTTGCAGACTGAGGACTGAACTGCTGTTAGAGGACTGCTTTGTTGTGAAGCTGTAGGAGTGGTTGATCTACTTTCTTTTCTTGTCTGTTTGCTTTCTGTGCAACTGTATTGGATGTGACTTGTTTGATTTGCTTGATGCATTAGAATAAGTTCATGTTTAGATTGTGTTAAGCTAGGAGCATGATTGCACTAGAGGTTGAGTTGCTCCCTCTGCTTGTATTGTTACTGTATGGCTTTGCTTGAAGGTATTCGGTAGAGCCCAGCTTCCTTGCCTGTGTGGTTTGTGATTTGCTTGATGGCATTTTATTTCTCCTGTATGATTGCAGTTATTCATATTTGGCTTGAGGTTGAGATGAGCTTGTGGAGGTTGATGCCCCACACACATTTCCTCCCTCACTTGCATTGCATGCATTTTATAGTCGTTAACTGTTTACTGTTTAAGCTGATGCTTTATCTGTTTCTGTTTATCATTGACATGATCCCCTAGGAATCTCACTTCCTTTGATAAGGAAGTGATGATTAGAACTTTAGGTTGAAACCTATGCATGATAACTTCTAGGAGTTCCCTGTTTCAGACCTCCACCATAGGATGAATCCTTGGCATGACAACATTAGGACTTGATAGTCTCCCCTTAGTTGAGCCTGTTCTCTCTTCTCATCTCGAAACAAATTAAAATACAGTAATAAAGGTTAACTGAAGTCGTACGTTGCGAGCCTTAAGCTATCTGAGAAAGGATTTTTGGAGAGTTTCTTTTCAACAGTATGGATGTTTAGTATGGTACCCTTTGGGTGACATGCGACGCATTCACTCTCAGGTCATAGTCTCTAGTGCGATATTGGTTGCAAACATCCAAAAAAAATAGTTCTTCCGTAAAAGATAGAAAACAAATTTCAAACCTTTTTGCCCCGTGGGCCCATAATTCAAAGGAGGCTTTTCTGAAGAAAAGAGTGTTGTTAACTCCCAGTTCTACCGCAAATGGTAACGCCTAAGTCTCCAAGGGTCGAGCTGTGTACACCAAACTGCTGGAACAGTTTGTTAACCCTACTCGAAGAAACAGATGAATCTGAATTCCTGTAATCCGTATTATCCCGAACTACGGAAGCTCTGATCTCTCATGCCTGTTGAGAGTACGTAGGCATAATACTGACGTATTGGCGAGCCACCTTCCCCGTGACCCGTAGTTAGCCGAACTACGTTGACTCTGATTTCTCATTCTCTAATGAGAATACGTAGGCATAAAGTGCGACGCTTTGCCGAGTCATTTTCTTTTCTTTATTAAGCCAACCTTGATAGGTAGAAAAATAAAACCAACCCGTCAGATAAACACAACAAGCATGGATCCCATCGAGTACGATGGACGTGAGGGGTGCTAATACCTTCCCCTTGCGTAACCGACTCCCGAACCCAGACAATGGTTGCGATGACCTTGTCTTATACCTTTTCGTCAGGTTTTTCCGATCGTTTCCTTTCCCGTTCTGAGGGATAAATAACGAAAGGTGGCGACTCTTCTGTTTTGCCGGCACCTTATTTTCGCGGTAGCGACAGCTGGTGACTCTGCTGTGGACTTGATAGTTTCCTGGGATCCAACGTCCCTTATGCGAGTCAGTTTGGGGATCCAACGTCCCATGCGAGAGTCCATCCTAGCGCTTGTATGATTACTTGTTGGGTTGTGTTTGTTTATCGCATTTTATTTCCCGCACTTTATTTTCAGTATGATATGATTATCTGTGCTATTGTGGGAGGGGCATTCTGATGAGTGAGGAGCCAGACCCAGGCTTGAGTGTACTTAGCATTAGTTGTGGAAATTAGTGGCCGCGTGCTTGCTTTGCAGGCACTAGTGTCTCATGAAATCCACGCTTAGACGAGGTTCTCCCGGTTGACTTCTTTTCCGGCCCTTTGGGCCTGAGGGGTTGTTGGTTTGGAGGATTGTCGACTTTGGGGACCGATCATTTGGAATTCAGCTGAGTGAGGCCGCTTTAGGAGATGATGATGCCACACCTTCTGGGTATCGTATCATCTCTCTTGAATGTCTGTGACGCTGATGACCGCATAGGACGCCGAACTTGTGTCAGTTTAGGTCCATACCTGTGAGCAGGGTCGGGTTTGTTGCAGGAAGCCTTAACCTTCAGACTACCTGGTTTTCTTGATAGTGAATCAGTTTTGTTGGTATCAGAGGTTCTCATCATCAGATGTATATGTGTTCTTGACAGAGCAGAGTTATGGTCCTGTATCAGAGGTCCTTATCTTCAGAGATGTATTTGTTCTTGACGGAGTAGATTTTGGTCCTGTATCAGAGGTCCTTATTGTCAGATGTATGTGTGTTCTTGACAGAGCAGAGTTATGGTCCTGTATCAGAGGTCCTTATTATCAGATGTGTGGTTGTTCTTGACAGAGCAAATTTATGGTCCGAGATCAGGGTTTTCTTCTCATCAGAGATAGGGTTGTTCTTGACAGAGCAGTATTGTAGTTTTGTTGATACAGAATCTTCACCTTCGTCTCCTCAACAGCATAGTCGTCTTGGTCTCCTGCTGCATGATTGCATTTTGCATTTTTGTGCATACTCATTTGCATTTCATTAACGTGTGTCTGTGTTGCAAGTGCCGTTTCCCCCGATTCAGGTTTTCTTGCCTTCTGTTATGCTATTATGGGTTCTCTGAGGAAGACTGTGGCCTACAAACTCCCCACTCCTGATGTTGTTCAGCTGACCGATTTGATTGCTTTGGCAGATGATTCTGTGAGAGATGAATTCAGGAAGTCTTACAGTAAACTGCTCAACTTGGTTCGTAAACCCTCTGTGTTTGAGTTGAATGGGCTGCACGCCCTGCTGCAGTTCTACGATCCTCCTTTGAGATGCTTTACTTTCCGGGACTTCATTCTCGCACCTACACTAGAGGAGTATGTTGACTTGTTAGGTGTGCCTATCAAGAGTCAGATGCCTTTTGTTCATATGGATGCTGAACCTAATCTGGCTATTCTAGCTGCTTCACTTCATCTGGATGCTTCCGAGTTGGTCTTGTCTAGTTGGAATAGGGTTCTCAGTTTCTCCTTGCAGTTCTTAGTGGGAAAGGCCCAGCAGTGCGCCAAAGAAGGTTGTTGGATCGTGTTCAACGCCATCCTTGCTCTGTGCATATACGACATCATTTTGTTCCCCAATATGCCCGACTTTGTGGACTTCGACGCCTTTCACATCTATGCATCAGGGAATCCAGTCCCTACATTGATTGGAGATGTTTACCATTCCGTCCACTACAAAAACGAGAACATAAGGGGTAAGAACGTCTCTTGTTGTGTACCCTTGCTCTATATATGGCTTGATAGTAACCTACCCAAGAAGAGTCCCTTTGCTTCGTCTGTAGCCACAGCTGAGTGGCCTGAGCGTTTGATGAGTCTGTCAGCGGAGGATATTGCCTGGTTTGATAGAGATAGGTTGGGTACCGAGATCATCTTCAGCTGTAGTGGGTTTCCGAATGTGCCTTTGATAGGCAGGAAGGGTTGTATAAACTATAATCCATCTCTGCTGGTCCGACAGTTTGCTTATGCTTTGAGAGCTCCGCCGAAGGATGAAGAGGTGCAGGAATCTCTGTACCTCACTGGTCTTCTAGAGGGGGATATGCTATCTAAGCTTCGGCACGCTTGGAATGGTGTCTGTAAGCGGGGAAAACCACTGCTGGGGAAAAGTAACAGCCAAGCCTACGCTCCATATGTGACTTGGATCAGAGCCAGAGCAGATGCTATAGGGATGTCGTTTTCACCTGCCCAGCCAGAAATCCCTCTAGTGGTTGAAGAGCCTACCACCGTGCCTATTCAACAACATAATCAGGTGTTAGCTGAGAGAGATGAGCTGAAGGAGGCAAATGAATAACTGGAGAAAGAATTGGCTCAACTCAGAAGCGAGAGAAGCGAAGCAGTTCATTCCTTCAAGAGGCAAACAGAGCTGGTGAACCAGCTAGGAACGGATTTGACTAAGCAGATGGCTGAGCGTGAGCGTTTGGGTCGGGACTTCAAAGCTGTCAATGACGTACTGGCCACTAAGAAGCAGCACTTGGATGAAGCGTACCGAAGAATATCCAAGTTTAATCAGCATTGGAAGGCCACCCTAGCCAATGGCAAAGAACGGGAGGATAAGCTGAAGCAGCAGATCTCCAAGTTGAAGGCCCTGGTGAAGGCTAGTGAGAAGAGGTTTGATGAAGAAACCGCTCGCAGATATGCTGCCGAAGGCCAGCTCAACAAGGCTCTTGCTAACCTAAAGGAGCGCAAACTGATGTTTGAATCCAAGAAGCGGAAATTAGAAGATTGTTTCGGCGAAGGAGCATGGGAAGACTCAGTTGAAGGCCTTCAGTACACTATTACACAAAGGGAGTTACTCGTCGAAGGGTTGCTCACTCGGCCTGATCATCCAGAAACGAGGAATCTGTTAGAAGAGTTTCGAGCCTGTGGCCGTACTTGACTATATTTGTAATCCTTTTGTGTTGATCATTGTTGTATGCTGACCATCACCAGGCTTGTTGGTTGAGGTCATGCTATTGATTCTGCTTGTACTCAGTGACGTTGTGTACCGCCTTGATGGGCTTTCTTTATATATATGAGATGTTATTTCCATGACTGGACTCGGACTTCTTATTATCAGCACTGGCACTCAGGCACTAGGATCGAGGGAAATCTCCCTAACACACAGACACACGTTTGCATTTGCATGAAGCATCTGCATAACGAGCACTTTGTCGTTTTTCTAACCCTTTGTGTATGCAGGTTGTTCCAGGATTGATCAAAGACCGACCCACCGCTACCAGACCAGAGAAAATCAAGCCAGAGTTATGGAGCAAGTACAGACTGACGTTCAAGAACTCCGAGAGAGAATGGACCGCTTCATGGAGCTCATGCAAGTGGTTGCCAACGGCCAGGACCAGCTCAGAACCTTGGTCCAGCCTCTGATTTCAAGGGTTGACAGCAATGGTGTACTCCATGGTGGGACTGTTCCAACCCCTCCACCTGTTGAAACTCCTCAGAATGGAATCCCCGTGACTGGGGGGAACGGTAGTGCCAATGGTAACGTGATCGCTAACATGGGGCTCAATGGTAATACGACGGGCATCGGTAATGGGAACTTCGAAGCTAATGTCAATGTTGGGCTGGGTAACAGCAATGCGGGTGTTGGAAATATGTATGGGCCTCAGCCATGGTTAGAAGACCGTCAAGAAGACTTGTTCTCACAGAAAGGTGCTGAAGGAGAGCTGACTGCTGAAGCACGTCTGAGGTTTAAGGCACTCGAGGACAAGATGAGGAATTTCGAGAACCTGAACACTATGGGTGTTGACATGTCCAAGTTGGGATTGATTGTTGATTTCAAGGTGCCTCCCAAGTTCAAGGTACCCGACTTTGAAAAGTACAAGGGCACCACTTGCCCCTGCGTCCACCTGAGATCATACTACCGGAAAATGTCCGCTCACTCGGAAGACGAGAAGTTGCTGATGCACTTCTTTCAGGATAGCTTGTCCAGGCCGTCCTTGGAATGGTACATGAGTTTGAAACCTACCAGTGTGCGCACGTGGAAGGAACTTGCTGAAGCATTCGTGCACCACTACCAATATAACAACGACTTGGCGCCGAACCGGGTCCAGCTGCAGAATTTGTCGCAGAGGAACAACGAAGGGTTCAAAGAATACGCCCAGAGGTGGCGTTAATTGGCAGCTAGAGTTCAGCCGCCGATGGTTGAGCGCGAGCTTGTTGAAATGTTTGTAGCCACCCTCCTAGGTGTTTATTACGAGAAATTCGTTAGCAGTATGTCTGGAAGCTTTTCAGATCTCATCATCACGGGTGAGCACATTGAAAACGGGATCAAACTGGCGAAAATTCAAGGTGATCTATCCTCAGCTGGAGGAGGAAAGAAACCGTATGGTGGCAAAAGGCGGGAAGGAGAAACGAGCGCCGTGTCCAACGTTCGAAGGAAAGGTAAAGGCCCTCACCAGCAGGTGGCCAGTATAACCATCCTCGCTGTCCAACAGCCACAACAGCAGCAGCCGAATCAGCAAGGGTACAGAAAGTATCAGCACATGGCACCTCTATCCAGTCGTCACCTTGAGACACCACCCATGTCTTATGCTCAGCTGTTACAGACTCTGCTTCAGTTACAGCTAATCCAGAAGAGAACCCTGGCTCCCTTGATAGCGGCACCTCCGCCAGATTATGATGCGAATGCAACTTGTGAGTTTCACTCAGGGGCACCAGGCCACACGATAGAGAATTGCAAAGCCTTCAAGCACAAGGTGCAGGATATGGTGGAAGATAAGATCATCAACTTCTTAGATAATGTGCCAAACGTCACGAAGAACCCTATGCCGAATCATAGGGGAGGTTGAGTGAATGCCATTATCAAAGACGAGAGCTTGGATTTTTTGACTGACGTCAAGGATCTGAAGACACCGCTTAGCTTCGTTAAAGCCAAGCTGATGAAAAGAGGTTTTTTTCCAGGCTGTGGAGAACTATGTATGAGCTGTGCGATTCGTCCTGATGGATGTGAACAGTTGATAGAAGGGATCCAGAGTCTGATGACCGAAGGGATCCTGCAGTTTAGCCGAAGGGCCGAAAGTAGATCCGGAGAGGTAATGCTGAAGCAGGATGATGAGGTTGCCACCATCACCATCCCTCGCCAGACGATCACCATTTCTGCACCCAGGCCGCCTACAATTACCATCACCAGAGCTGGGCCGATACCTTTTGAAAGCACCAATGATGTCCCATGGCACTATGGGGAAGACGTTTACTGCAACGAACAGAAGTTAGAATTGGAACCATCTGGGCCGTCTGTGGATAACCTAGCGGGAATTGGCGGAATCATGCGCAGCGGAAGAGTATTTGCTCCACCTGAGGTTGTGGCGGACAAGGCCGACAAAGCTGATGTAAATGACAAGGGAAAGAGTAAAGTCGTTGTGGAAACCCCTCATGGGGTAGAGAAGGACTTACTTGTTAAAGACGCTGAAGAGTTTATGAGGTTGATTAAGAAGAGTTATTACAAGATCGTGGATCACCTCCATCAAACGCCCTCGAAAATTTCCATTCTGAATTTGTTGCTCTGTTCTGAGGAACATCGCATCGCGCTGCTGAAGGTCTTGAATGCCACGTATGTGCCGTAGGAAATATCGGTCAACCAGTTGGAAGGGGTCGTAGCCCACGTAAATGCTGGAAACGGGTTAGGGTTCACTGACCTGGAGCTGACGCCGAAAGGAAGAGACCACAACAGCGGCCTGCACATCTCGATAGAGTGTAGGGGAACGATTATGTCTCACGTGTTGGTAGACACAGGGTCGTCGCTCAATGTTCTTCCGAAGAAAGCATTGATGAAGTTAGATACTCGAGGATTAATTTGCACACCCAATGACCTGGTTGTGAAAGCGTTCGATGGAACCAAACGTCATGTTTTCGGGGAGGTGACGTTGCCAATCCAAGTTGGGCCGGAAACATTCGACGTAGTCTTTTACATTATGGACATCATGCCTGCCTACAGCTGTCTCTTAGGCCGGCCGTGGATCCATTCTGCTGGCGCCGTAACCTCCACGTTGCACCAGAAACTCAAGTATGCCGTCGGAGGTAGCGTCGTGACTGTATGTGGCAAGGAGGATATAATGGTGAGCCATTTTTCATCCTTCAAATACGTTGAGATGGATGGGGAAATCCATGAAACCCTATGTCAGGCGTTCGAAGCTGTTAAAGTCAAGAACGTAGCTCCTGTAATCGCCGAGAAGCCAGAGATGACTCTCTCTTCCTTCAAGGAAGCCCAGGCCATTGTTCAAGCCGGATCTACCCCAGGCTGGGGGAAAATTCTGGAAATACCTAACAAACAGGACAAGTTTGGGCTAGGATACTCTCCTGCGGCTGAAGCCTCCTCTTCTCGCAGTGCGTCGCGAGGTAAAGGGCCGATCCAGTTTACCAGTGGCGGGGTGATATTTGAAAGTGTCAACGCAGTGTCTGAAGACGACGAAGACAGTGATTGCGACCTAGACTCTTGGATCCAGCCAAGCAAGCCAGGCGAGAGCCTCAACAACTGGTCCATCAGGGGTATCATCCAAGTGACAGGCAAAGAGTAATGATTTACTTTTTCCAATCGTTGTACAACCCTATGTCCTACCCGGGGCGTAGTGGTTTTATTGTCAGGGCCTTGTTTGATTATGTACATGCATTTTATCAATAAATCAAAAGGCGTTTTTCTCCGTATTCAAATATTGTGATCTCTGTTATTCCTGTTTTATATTTGTTTTGAAAAACAATAAAATGGCAATGGGGTTTGTGCTAACCTGCATATCCTTGTTTTAAGCTTAACCCTTGTTATTGCAGGATCCACATAGCAGATGACATCGACTCTGGACCTTCTACGACTCACTTCGACTTCGATTGCCCGATCTATCAAGCCGAAGGAGAGACTGATGAAGACGAAGACCTTCCTGAAGAGTTGGCCCGCTTGTTGAAACAAGAAAAGAAAATTATTCTGCCTCACGAGGAAGAGATTGAGATTGTGAATCTGGGTTCTGAAGAGCTGGTCAGGAACGTCAGGATAGGGGCTGCATTGCAGAGTGATGTCAAGCAAAGAATGGTCGAGATGCTTCGAGAGTATAGTGACATCTTTGCTTGGTCATACGAAGATATGCCCGGACTTGATACTGACATCGTGGTCCATCACTTGCCGCTGCGAGAAGATTGTCCTCCCGTTAAGCAGAAGCTTAGGAGGACACGACCAGACATGGCCGTTAAGATCAAAGAAGAAGTGCAAAAGCAGCTTGATGTCGGCTTCTTAGCGGTCACTACTTACCCTCCGTGGGTCGCCAACATAGTGCCTGTACCGAAGAAGGACGGTAAGGTTCGAATGTGCGTCGATTATCGGGATTTGAATAGGGCGAGCCCTAAAGACGATTTCCTGCTCCCTCATATTGATGTGTTGGTCCATAATACAACTCAGTTCTCCGTATTTTCGTTCATGGATGGCTTCTCCGGTTACAACCAGATCAAGATGGCGCCGAAGGACATGGAGAAAACTACGTTTATCACTCCTTGGGGAACGTTTTGCTACAAGGTAATGCCTTTCGGCCTGAAGAACGCGGGTGCCACTTACCAACGAGAAATGGTCACTTTGTTTCATGATATGATTCATCATGAGATTAAAGTCTATGTTGATGACATGATTGCGAAGTCCCAAACGGAGGAGGGACATCTGGTCAATTTGCTGAAGCTTTTTGAGAGGCTTAGGAAGTTCAGGTTGAGGATGAATCCTAACAAGTGTACTTTTGGAGTACGGTCTGGAAAACTACTGGGGTTCATTGTGAGCGAGAGAGGCATTAAGGTTGATCCTGCGAAGATAAAAGCGATACAAGAAATGCCAGCGGCAAGAACAGAAAAAGAAGTTCGTGGTTTCTTGGGCAGAATAAACTACATTGCAAGGTTTATCTCTCAGCTCACGGCCACGTGTGAACCGATGTTCAAACTACTAAAGAAAGATCAGGCGATTATCTGGAACGAGGATTGCCAGAAGGCATTTGACAAGATAAAACAGTACCTGCAGGAACCTCCGATCTTGATACCCCCAGTGGTCGGAAGGCCCTTAATCATGTACTTGACAGTTCTTGAGAATAGTATGGGGTGTGTTCTCGGTCAGCACGACGAGACAGGCAGAAAGGAGCATGCCATTTACTATTTGAGTAAAAATTTCACAGAATGTGAATCCCGTTACTCAATGCTGGAGAAGACGTGTTGTGCACTCGCCTGGGCTGCCAAACGTTTACGACAGTACATGCTCAATCACACAACCATGCTAATTTCGAAGATGGATCCGATCAAGTACATCTTCGAGAAGCAGGAGCTTTCGAACAAGATTGCCAGATGGCAAATGGTGTTGACGGAATACGACATTCAGTATGTTTCCCAGAAGGCCATCAAGGGAAGTGTATTGTCTGAATACCTTGCCGAACAGACGATCGAGGATTATCAGCCGATGAAGTTTGAATTCCCTGATGAGGATATCATGTTTCTCAAGGTGAAAAATTGTGATGAACCGCTGCCCGACGAGGGGGCAGATAGGAAATCCTAGTGGAAATTGATATTTGACGGGGCGGTTCACTCTTATGGAAGTGGCATTGGGGCAATCGTCACGACTCCCCATGGATCCCACATCCCGTTTACTGCGAGACTGACGTTTCCGGTCACCAATAACGAAACAGAGTACGAAGCATGCATCATGGGTCTATAAGAGGCAATTGATTTGAGAATCAAGAATCTAGATGTGTATGGTGACTCGGCACTTGTGATTAACCAGATTAAAGGGGAGTGGGAGACTCGTCAATCGAATTTGGTGCCGTACATGAATTATGCCAGAAGGCTACTTCCGTTCTTCGATCGAGTGGAACTCCATCACGTGCCCAGGGCCGAAAATCAAATGGCTGATTCCTTAGCCACGTTGGCTTCAATGTATAAAGTCAATTTTTGGAATGAAATTCCAAGGATTGTCCTTTCTCATCTTGATAGACCTGCATTCGTCTTTGCGATCGAGGAAGCCTCCGACGGCAAGCCATGGTTCCACAATATCCAGACTTTCCTGATGACTAAGGAGTATCCTACGGGAGCGTCAACCCAGGATAAGAAGACTCTGAGGAGGCTGTCTGGAAATTTTTATCTCAATCCTGATGGAGTTTTGTATAAAAGAAACCACGATCTCGTGCTACTCAGATGTGTAGATGAGAAAAAGGCGAGTATGCTCATGGAAGAAGTCCATGAAGGCACATTTGGTACGCACGCCGGCGGGCATGCTATGACGAGAAAGATCCTGAGAGCAGGATACTACTGGCTGACGATGGAATCGAATTGCTTTAAATTCGCGAAGAGATGTCATAAATGCCAGATTTATGCTGATAAGATTCATGTGCCGCCGTGCCCGTTGAATGTCATGTCCTCCCCGTGGCCGTTCTCCATGTGGGGCATCGACATGATAGGCAAGATCGAGCCCACAACATCTAACGGTCATCGCTTCATTCTGGTAGCTATCGACTACTTCACCAAGTGGGTGGAGGCAGCCTCGTATGCTAATGTGACCAAGCAGGTGGTGGCTAAATTCATAAAGAGGGACATCATCTGTCGTTACGGAATTCCCGAGCGGATCATCACCGATAATGGTTCGAATTTGAATAACAAGATGATGAAGGAGCTGTGCCAGAGTTTCAAGATTGAACACCACAACTCATCTCCTTACCGGCCGAAGATGAATGGCGCTGTTGAAGCGGCTAATAAAAACATCAAGAAGATTGTGCAGAAGATGGTTGTGACCTATAAGGATTGGCACGAGATGCTGCCATTTGCACTGCACAGTTATCGTACAACGGTACGTACATCAACTGGGGCAACTCCTTTCTCCTTAGTGTACGACATGGAAGCTGTCCTACCGTTAGAAGTTGAGATCCCTTCTTTACGAGTTTTGGTTGACGCGAAACTCGATGAGGCATAATGGATTAAGAACCGACTAAACCAACTCATCCTGATGGACGAGACAAGGTTAGCATTGATTGCATATGGTCGTCTGTACCAAAGCCGAATGAAGAAAGCTTATGATAAGAAGGTGCGTCCTAGAACCTTTCAGACGGGTGATCTCGTCCTGAAGAAGATTCTTCCTCCACACTCCGATCACCGGGCCAAGTGGACTCCTAATTACGAAGGTCCGTACGTTGTCAGCAAGGTTTTCTCGGGAGGAGCCTTGTTGTTATCCACGATGGATGGCGAAGATTTTGCATCCCCGGTGAATGCGGACGCAGTTAAAAAATACTTTGCTTAAAAATGACCCGCTGGAAAGAAAAAGAGTATCCAGGAAAAAATGGGGCATCCCGGCAAATCATAAAAAAGGAAAAAAGGTTCGGGCAAAAATTAGGGATATAAAGAAAAGAATGTACACCCGCAAAGTCGAAAACCTGGAAGGGCGACTTTAGGAAAAAAAGGTATCCCGGTGAATCAAAAACCCGAAAGGGCGATTCAGGCAAAAGTTAGGGATTTGAAAAAGCAAATGACTGCGTTCCGCGTGTGGACTGTATTTGTTTAGTGGTTTGGAAGACCTGACGGCCGTTTATCTGAATCAATCTCTTCCGAAGCAGAAGCGTCGGAGAAGTATCGAAGTCGAGTGGGTCATAGAGGGATCAACTCATGGTGTTCGTCTACGCCTCATTGCCGACATTTGTGTATATACCGATGTATATTTATGTTTTTATATTTGCGCAGCTTCCTCATTCCAGGAGCTTGCATCTGTTGTAAAACATTTTTGCCCATTCAGGGGTTCGTTATCAATGAAAAGTATACTATCCAGCAATTTTGTTTGCCTATTTAGCATTTATCTGTTTTGTTTGCGAAAAAGACCGCCGATGTTTTTGATAAAATGCTCATACATAAACTTACTGGCCTAGGCCACTGATTGTTGAAACAATGAATTACTTGAACATTGTCACAGGATGATAACCTTGATAGGCCCCTTTGAGAAGAGTATCTTGTCTGTTTGTTTGTGTTGTTGCAGGTATAGCATATTCCAGGCAGTACGCCATATGCGTTCCCAAGCAGGATGATTCCTTCTTCTCCAGCCAGTTCAGTGGCATCTCCCCACAGAGTCTGAACATGAGATTGTAAGCATTGATATGTCTCCCTAAACAGAGAAGATTCTCTCCCTAATCAGATGTATCCTGATGGATCATCATTTCCCCAGCTGAGTTATACGCAGAAGTGTACGTTCATTCCCCAACACTGAGTCAATGTGCAGTTTTCTCGTAGAAGACTATCCGCAAGTAGGCGGCATGCGATAGTTCAAGACTGAAGTCTCCAGCGGAATTGAAATTCCCCACAATTGTACTCTCCCCAGCGAGCAGGATGATTCCTTCTACCCCAGCCGAGCTGGCTAATCCCCAAGAGAGTCGAGTCCTTGGAAGTCGTTGAGGCCATGATTGGTTTTCCCCAGTAGAGTGTTGAATAGCTGATGCTGTATTTTCCCACCGGAGTCGTTATCTCCAGGAATGTGTTGCCGCGAAGGCCGTGCAGTTTATTTTTGCGATTGACATCGTGTTCCTCAGCAGTGTGGTTTGAATACCCAGTTGAGCGGGTT
>OZ012741.1:356515874-356592139 GCA_963859935.3 Lathyrus sativus
TGCATTGACGCCAATCAAAGCAGATGAACAAACAAGAACTGTGACGACAGATCGAGCTCAATTAAGTTCAACAGAGAAGCAAAGATAAACATGGTAACACCCAAAGATAAAATCCTATCATGTTAAAGAACATTTAAGGATATGAATGCAAGCAAGTATCACAAACAATCTCAAGCATATCAAAAGAAAATTCATCTGCAGACGCGAAAACGATCACAAAATATACCTAACTTGCACATAGTCAAAAGTCATGGAAAAATTTGGAAAACATGAAAATAAAAAATATGGCATGAAAGCAGACATCAAGATGAAAAAAATGAAAAAAGAATGGGTGAAAAATGATTAAAATTGAGAGAGATATGAATTTTTGAAATTGGGATGAAAAATAACAAAAATTGGTAAAAGGGTTGCCCTCCTCAGGGGTCGAACCCAGGTATGCAAGGTACAAGGCGCGCAGGTGACAAGGCAATTACCACTGGGGTGGCTATACATCCATTGATGAAAGCCACCCCATAAATATATATGGGATGTTTCAAAACCAGGCTGGGCACAAAACAAAGCCAAAATCATGATTTGCATTTTAAGTGTAACTTCCTCATTTCTCAATAATTTTTCACAAAATTTAGGTGTAAACTGACTAGAATTTCATAAGGAACATGATGGTGGCATTGGTTTTTTGAAATTCCTCCCCCAACTCAAAACCCTATAATGCTTGCATTGTGATGTTTTGAAATGCATTATGACATGAAACTCTTATACCAGTCAGTTTTAACTCCATACAATTATATACACATGCTTCCAAAATGTTATTGAGTGAGTGTGTGGACAAAAATAGATTTGAAGGTAAGCTGAGGTAAAGATTGTCATGTAAGTTGCAAAATTGACAAGTATGAGATGCATTTTGAGATGAGGGTCATACACCAGTCAGTTTCAAATTGGATTAAATGCACACACATACTGAAGACATGCTAATGAGTGAATTTAATCAAGGATTTTTGGATCAGAGCAGTTTGAAATAAAAATGATGTACAAGATGCCAATTGTCATGGAAAATGCATGATGCTGCCCTGTTCAGGTTCTAGGGCACATACCAATCAAATGAAGCATACACACTCATCATGTACATGATAATGGATGAAAAATGAATACAAAACAAGGCTCAAAATGGACTGGTGTGAAAAATGGTGCTTCAAGTGTAGGCTTGTGCTTGTGAAATGCATGAGCATGTTCAAATTCTGTTCCAAACATTTTTAAATCAATTCAAACATATGCACATTTCATACACATGGTATTGAGTGGTCTCAAACACACTTTGCAGTCAAAAGAAGACTGTCATGAAAAATAGTTCACAAACTGCAAGTGGTCATGAATATGAGGTATGATGATGCTCAAACCAGTTCTATGTACATATAGGTTAAAAACAACATACACACAAGTCACATATGTATCAACAAATGAATTTTGAACGCATAAACTGGTCTGGAACAGCTAGTGTGAAAAATGATAAATGAGCTGCAACTTTACTATTTGGAGGCACACATGAAAATGCCCAAAACTGTTTCTAGGCATGTTAAAACCAAACTAATTGCACATACAAGTCACATATATGGATATAAGTGTATTCAAGCAACAAAATGAGGCAAAACAGTTTGTTATGAGAAAATGATATGCCAATTGCAAAATGGTATTGATGTGTTCATGAAAAATGCCAAATCAATTTCTAGGCAAGATTTTGTCAAGTGAACTATATACACATGCCACAAACATATTGCTAGATGATTTCAAACACAAGAAATGTTTTAAAACAAACTGTAAAGGAAAATAGCATACACACATCACAAACAGGATTTAAATTGTGATCAAACTCACAAAACAGGTATGCTTCAATTATCAAGTTTGACATATTGGATGCCTATGCAAAAACAATGGTAGTAAGCTTTTAGGATAAACAACTCAAGATGGTCTTTATGATATTGCAATGAATGAGATAAGGTTAGATGCTACATACCTCTTGTAGACAACTTTAAGCAAGCAAAATATCCAAGAAACCCAGAGGAACTTCAAGCCACCACCAAGCTTTGCACCTTTCTACCCTTTTAAGCCAAAATGCAAATCTTAAGTCAGTTAAAGAAATAAACTTCACCATTTGTTTCCAATGCTTTGGACAGTTGGGAGATGATATATGTGAGTTGTTTGAGTGATTAGAACATCAAGCAAATGCCTAAAACAAGTTTTGACAGATTTTGTGGCTTTTGGTCAAAGTAACTTGGTATGGAAGTTGAATTTTTGAATGGTGAGGTTTTTGAGTGGTCTAAGGTCTTGGAAACCTTCTATATCATATTTAGAGATTGTGTGGATGGTTGTTGGGGAGTTTGAATATGGAGAAATGATTTTGGCAGCATTTGTACCAAGACAGATTTTGGTGGTTTTTGGTGAAAATGTGGTTTTGTGATTTTGAAGCAAAGTATGCAAGAGCCAAGGCTTGAGCTTTTTCTAGTTTTTTAGAGTAGATCTTGTGTCTAAAATGAAGTGGTGAGGGCCTCTATTTATAGGTAAATGAATGTAGGGGGGCAGATTTGGAGATTTCCTTCATATGAAGGAAAGATTTACCCTTTTGATCAAACCTCCACAAAGAGGTTTCCTTGGCTGATAGGTGTCGCTACTGCGAAAATCGGCGCCGGCTTGACAGGAGAGTCGCCACCGTGCGTTATTTATCCCTCAGAGCGGGAAAGGAAACGCTCGAAGTAAACCTCGCAAAGACGGGAAAAAGGTATGGTCATCGCAACCAAAACCTGGATTCGGGAGTCGGTTACGCAAGGGGAAGGTATTAGCACCCCTCACGTCCATCGTACTCGATGGGATCCACGCTTGGTGTTTATAGGTAAAAGGGTGTGCTATCTATCTACACTAATGGCTGGTCTGAAAAGAAAATAAAAGGACAGGACTCGACAGAACATACGGTGTTCGGGGCCTACGTATTCCCTCGTGCAATGGGAAAGTCAGAGTCAACGTAGTTCGACTTCCTACGTCTAAACGGGGAAAAGGTTGCTCGCCAGGACATCGCGTCCTGTGCCTACGTACTTTCATCTGAAATGAAAGATCAGAGCAAACGTAGTTCGGCTAACTACGGGTAAACAGGGGCTCTCACACAGCAGTGAGAAAACAAACTGGTCTCTAAGGCTCGGGAACCTACAACTACGATCTGGTTTCAAATGCGCTCGGGCAAGAGAAAGGGATAACAATTAGTCGTTAGCGGGGAAGTCTCGATCGCACAGCCGCGAGAGAACAAAAGGTTAGTCGTCAGTGTGCTCGCTAGGATATCGCATCCTATGCCTACATATCTTCGTCTGGAACGAAGAATCAGAGCAGCTGTAGTTCAGCTAACTACGGGTCCAGCTACTCAAAAGCTCCTACAGAAAGGAAAGGGGAAACCCTAGAACTATAGCTGAGAAACAGGGGAATCTACCTACTGCTATCACCTGGTTGACCATCCTAATGTCTATCATAACAACTCCGCAGCGGAGAAGTCAGAGCTCCTAAGGGATCATGGCAATAGGACTGAACCACAAACAAGAAACTGCAACGGAAAAGAATACTGAAAATATGCATGAATGCAACAACTAAACAAACAAGGCGCAAAGGCCGCAAACCACAAAGGCAAGGGAGCTCAGCTCTACCAAATACCAACAAGCAAAGCCACGCAATAACAAACAAGCAGAAGGAGGACCACCTCAACTTCTCATGCACACAAAGTCTACTTCTAAGATGCACCTATTCAGAACTATCTAGATGAACACCTAAGTCTAATGCAACATAACATCACACAAGTCAAACAGCATAAAGAGACTAACCCTGAGCAGGGCCTCTAACAAACCTGAAACAAGCTCCTAATCTATCTCCTAAACAAAACTCCATACAGCACCCTAAGCAAATATCTAAGCAAACACCTAATCAAAACCCTAAGCAGGAGGAATCAATCCCAGTCTCCAAGCTTCAGAACAAGCTTACCAGAGAAAGGAAGCTAAGCAGACAAGCTCATAGTGCCTTCCTCAGGAAAGTACCAGGAGGTTACTACTCAGGAGTCATATCCTATGCGGCTCGACAACTGTGATCAGTTTACATCCCTCCTCAGGAGAAACTAAACTCACATGAAGGCTCCGGCATCACTGGATACTTGAGAAAGAACCTATATGCACTAGGGGAACTAAGTGAACAGACTCATAGGACCTTCCTCAGGAAAGTACTAGGAGGCTGACACTTAGGAATCGTACCCTACGTGGCTCAACAACTGTGATCAGTTTACATTTCTCCTCAGGAGAAATTAAACTCACAAGTTGGCTCCAACATCACTGGATACTTGAGAAATCCTAGACAAACTACTGGAACTAAGTGAATAGACCCATAGGACCTTCCTCAGGAAAGTACTAGGAGATTTCCACTTAGGAATCGTATCCCATGTGGCTCAACAACATGTGATCAGTTTACATTCCTCCTCAGGAGGAATTAAACTCACAAGTCGGCTCCGACATCATTGGATACTTACGAAAGAGGTGAGAAGAAAGAATGAAAGTCATTCATAGTGCCTTCCTCAGGAAAGTACCATGAACTCCCTTCAGACTTCAGGATCTCGAACCTCACAAACAGACAACAAGCTCCTAGACTAAGCCTCAATCCAATGCCTCTCTGCAAGCTCCAACAGGACTTCAATCAGCTCCCACCTTCAAGAAGAACCCACAGGCCAAGAAACCACAAGAGACTATCTCTGAAGTTCAACCACAGTTGAACTTCAAAGTCAGAAATCATCAAGACTTCCCCTAACTTCAGGCTCAGACAAAACACATCAGGACACCCTACAAAAATCTAACAAAAATCTAATGGGAGACCTACATGGCTCTAGGGTAACATACTGAAAAATCAGAACAAAATTCAACACCAGATGAAAGAATCAAAATCAGCAACACAGACATATCCACAGACCAGTTTATTCAACATCAATAACAGTGAAAAATGCAATTAAAATGAAAATGCATGATTAAGCTAATATTTTTGTACTATAAAATTCTACACTGAATTACGAGTCTACAGAAAAAAGAACGGAATTATTTGACTAAATCTACCATTTTTTATGAATTTTCTAATGATATGCATGCATTGAAAATATTAAACAAAATCAATTAATTGGAAAATATGCACAAAATAGGAAATAAAAATAAAATGGCATTTTTATTTTTATTTAATTTTCTTAACATTTTCATGAAATGGCTGGAAAAAAAGAATTATTAAAACCACAGTTATTTACATTTTTTATGATTTATTTACAACTATGAAAATATAAAAGAAATTGAAAGAAAATGACATGGGGGTTCAAATAGCAAGATATTCAGGTTATTATCTACATTGGGCCTATGCTGGGGTGGTGCAGATAGCATGAGGCGCAGGCCCAGCATCCTCAAAAAAAAACAAATAATAAACTCTGAAAATGAAAAAAAGCCTGGGGGTGCCGCTAGCATACTTTCCAGTTATTTTTCATTATGGGCTACGCCCAGGGGGGTGTCATTAGCAGATTGGGGCCTAAGGCCCAACTCCAGCCATTCAGACTCACACAGGGAGGGGTGAATGATCAATTGAGGGGGTGTGCGTTCGGAAGACGCGTTTGGGCTTAGCCCAATACCCCAAACCCTAATCCAATATTCACTTAGACAAAACCAATTCTTCTCCCAAATGCTCTGGCACTGTTCACTCTCTAACCCTAGCCGTTCCATCATCTTCTTCCTCAACTCACTCTCTCCTCTGCAACCTATCTGACCTCAATCAACTCAAACAAAACCCTAAACGAACAAATCCTCACCCAAACACCTCAATCCCTCACACGAAATCACTACTCAAGATCTAACTCAACTACTCACTAAATCAATTAATCAATTAAAACCCTAATCGTTGAAGGCAACGCGATCTAATCTGAAGAAGAACACGCAAGGAATTTTAGCAAGCGTACCTGGGGATATTTGAGCGAACTGGATCTGGAAATCTCCTAGAAGCAGACGACGGATCTGGAGATCTAGATGAGGGCGCTTGTGTTCTTCATGGATCCAGATGAAGACGATTTGGGACGCAACCTGAAATTTGCAAATCTTGGTGGCTTTGTTGAAGAACGAGGAATATTGATGACGTTCTGGAAAGAGTTGATGAGGATTGATGTTGTTCTGGAAAGATCTTGAAGATTGAACGCAAATAACGTTTTCTGGAGATATGGCTTGAAGATGAACGAATGTTGGAGTGGATTCTGGAAAAATTGATGGAGACGGATGAAGGTTTGAGTATTCTGGAAAAATTGATGGAGGAGGATGATGATTCCGGCGAGGGACCGATGAAGGTGGACGGAGGTGATCGGGGAAGAAGATGAAGATCTGAGGATTCTGGAGATTTTGGACGTTTGGTGGTGGCCGGAGTTGGTTGACGGTGGTCGACGGTTGCCGGAGTACATGCACGGCGGCCGGTGGGTCTCTTCCGGTGAGGTGCTGTGTGGCTTACACGTGGTTGCACGGTGGAGGGAGTGTGTGCATGCCTGCCACGTGTGGTGGCGTGAAGAGAGAGGGAGAGATAGTGGGGGACAGGTGGGGCCGTTCTGAGTGTGTGGCGTGATTACAGTGAAACGCGTGGGAGCTTCTGGATTGTTCTGGTGAACTCTGAGAAATGCTGGACAAATTGGATAGAGGCTGGACGAACTGGACTTTCTTTTTGGACTTTCTGAACTGATAATTGGGCCTTACAAAAAACGCCTCTGGGCCCATACGAGACTGAATGGAAAAAAACTGTAAAAAAATTGCATAAAAACAATTAACTGAATTTGATTAATGCCTAATTACCACTAATTAATCTAATTAAATCTAAAACATGATTAACCTAATTAAGCTCTAAAAAATGATTAAGAACCTAATTAATTCTATATTATCCTAATTAAACTCTAAAAAATGATTAAAACTCATATTATCCTAATTAAACCTAAAAATCAATTAAGATCTAATTAAACTCTAAAAAGTCAATTAAAGTCTAATTAATTCTATATCAATCTAATTTTCTAATAAAAATCTAATATTATTTAATATCTATTAATAAAAGAAAAACTATATTATTTTCTATATTATCTAAAAACTATTTAAACCTATTAATCCTAATTTTTATTATTCTATTTAATATGCTAAGAAAATTCACTAATATTCTAAAAATGATAAAAGCTATCTAAATTCTATTAAAATTCTACAAATGATTAAAATCCATTTAAAATATTCTATAAAATTCTAAAAAGAAGAATTAAGCTATTAAAATATTCAAAAACCCTATTTAAATTCCAGAAAAATCTAAAAAGCCTGTTAAAAATTCACAAAAGCCTATAAAAATCCTAAAAATGCAGATGAATGCAAATGACCGCCATAAAAGAGCGCACGAGACCAGATCGAATCGAACAGAGAACCCCGGGCATCAGAATACCATCAAAATCACTGAAAAATCACCGAGGAGCGCACAATTTCCCGAAAATAAAACCCCGATAATCTGGACTGGGTCTGCCATATCTGATAGACAAAAATCAAGCTGTAAACTCTGATATCCCCTGATTGTGCACAAAAATCGTACATCTGAGCTGCGAATATGAATTTAAACCATGAGTCAGATAGGAGAACCGATTGGTCAAATTTTAGGGTGCAACAGCTGCCCCTATTCAAGCGACTTGGACCTGAAGGGTTTGAAGAGCGCTCAGCCTTCAAACATTCAGAGGTACGAGACGGTTGAATACAAATGAAACCCGAAAATTTGCCAACCGCGAGCATATACTGTAAACTGTTTGGAGAATAAAGTCCAGAAAACCAATTCCAGTCATTGCGGCACCAAACTGATCAATCATCTGATAAAGAACTCCTGATTTGAATACCCGTGGCTTGTGATACCCCATATAACAAAACTCGAGGGCTGCAACAAAACCCCTGATCCTTTCACATTGCCTACTGGTAGGCAGGAAGAGAAATATACTCACATCGCCCAAAGATGGACGGGAAGACACCCTGATTGAATACTCACCTCGTCTAATGATAGACGGAAAGACACCATTAATCTCCCAATTCACATCGTCTAAGGATAGACGGAAAGACACCATAATCTCCAAATTCACATCGTCTAAGAGTAGACGGGATCACCATAATTTCCATACTCACATCGTCTAAGGGTAGACGGCATCATCCTGATTGATAAAACAAATCAATATTATCATCGTCTAAGGGTAGACGGAATCATCCTGATTGATGAACAAATCAATTCACATCGTCTAAGGATAGACGGGAAGAAGTAATCTCTGTACTTGCATCGTCTAAGAGTAGACGGCATCATCCTGATTGATGAGACAAAACAATTCACATCGTCTAAGGATAGACGGGATCAAATTCTTAATCTCCATACACACATCGTCTAAGGATAGACGGAAAGTCACCATAATTTCCATATTCACATCGTCTAAGGATAGACGGCAGAAATTCTGATTGATGAAACAAATCAATATTCTCATCGTCTAAGAGTAGACGGCATCATCCTGATTGATGAACAAGTCAATATTCTCATCGTCTAAGGGTAGACGGGAACAAAGCCTGATCGCATACTCACATCATCTAAAGATAGACGGGAAGAAATAATCTCCATACTCACATCGTCTAAGGGTAGACGGAAAGTCACCATTACGTAATTCAACATCATCCTTTGAATTTCAGAATCCTTCTGTCTACGGGAATTGATGAAAAGATCAACATCCTTGAAGGGGCCACATCGTCAGTATGGACTGACGGGAAGAAAAACCACCTTTTAAAGAATCATGTCGTCAATAAGAATCAACGATCGCGCAAACTGAACATTCTTCGAAGAGCCTCGACATCAATAGGGATTGATGGTCAGAAAAGTACCTCTTGAACGTCATCATATCCAATAACCAGAAAGAAGACCATTATCGGAAATATCGTTTTGAAACCCCTTAACAACTAAGGATAGCCGGAGAAGACTCGCTGGGGAAACACCTCATCATATGTATGATCTGGCAATAAGAAACCCGCTGAACAGTAGCTCGAAACTTCACATCGTCTGCTGACAGACGGAAAGAAAAGCCACTTGCTATAGATACTCTATTTGGAACCCTATTGAAAATCCATCAAAACTTCACATCGTCTACTGATAGACGGTAAGGAAAGCATACTAGCTGGAGAAACTCTATTTTGAACTCCATTGAACATCCATCAAAACTTCACATCGTCTACTGATAGACGGTAAGGAAAATACATCTTGGGGAAACCCCTTCGTGAAGCTCTATTGTGATCACCCGCAACTTCACATCGTCTATGGATAGACGGAAAGAAAACCACATTTGCACTCAAGACGTCTAATGACAGACGGAGAAATCCATTTATTGGAGGAACACATCGCCAATATGAATTGACGGGAAGAAAAGTCTGCCGATATCAGATGACTGCTTGATCAAAGCACAACTATCGTTGCATGATCTGAGATACAAATAATTTGCTGAACTGTCTGAATACTGCTGCTGGATAAATGCCTCTGAACTGACCACAGAGCAATTCCCGCGCCATATGAGGCTGATAGAAAATCTGACTTATGCTTTGTATGCATATGCAAATGCTTTAATCTTTCTACAGCGTAATGCTCCATCCTGGATGGAAATGCTACGCATTTTGACAATGATATGCAAGTATGATGCAAATATGATGCATGCAATATGCTAATGCAGGCTCGAGCTGCCGGAGAAGGCCGGGTACAGAAAACTACTTCAGCAAAATAAATGCTGAAGGCGAGGCCAACTCTACTGGGGATAACCCGGATATCACTGAATCGTCCTAGCAAAATAAATGCTGGGAGAGTGAAATCAACTCCGCTGGGGACATTGGGAACTTAACCGAACACCTCGGCGAAGTAATACCCTGCTGGAGAATGTAACTCCGCTGCTAAATAGCAGATGTGCTGAATATGATTAGACTCCTCTGGGAATAGCTTACCCATACCAATGACAAATTGGTCTTTGCTGGCAAAATGGAGGGAGTCCTCCTGCGCGCTGATGAAGCTCAGATCTGGAAATTGATGCGCCAACACGGATGTGTTTCACAGTAATCGCAAACATGGATTTGAGCTCTTAAGCTTATCTTACTGGGTCAGGTACAATTGACGCTGGAAAACAATCTTCATGAATACGCAGCCTTTTAGTGAAGAGTCAAGGGATAGTGACACAACTTCCCGCATTCATCTCGCTCTCGAAAATCGACTGCGTCTGCTCGAATAACTCTGAATGACCCTGTAGGTACGGAGAACAACAATCCTTTCGCTTCTGATATGCCCCAGCCTACATGACATCTGTGGGGATAGTCCCTGAAAGGAAACCTGCAAATCTGTTCCTTGATGGTCTGATATAACATGCCTCAGCGTTCTGAACTTCTGAGAGATACCTCAACTCAAACGCTCCTCGAATAACTTCTGCGTGCTTAAGATGGTCTGCCCCTGACTGCAATGACCTTGCCCCTGATTATCTAATTCAGAGTAGTACCTCCTGACTACGACGCATTCACCGAATCTCAACCTGATTGCCCCAGAATAACTGACTTCGAGAAAGCTGACCTGACTGGGTATCACAATAAAGCTTGCCCCTGCTCTCGGAACATTCGGGCATTCTGCATTCTATCTTGACCATTCTTTCCATTGTAGGAAGCTTTTCTGCTGTCAAGCGCTTACTCGCGAGTAAAACAAGTTGTTATGCATAAAAGATGTATTAATGCAACACATATGACAGTTTTGACATCCAATCTGTTCACTGGGAAAAGGAAAAACAGTTTATAGCATATAATGCACAAAACGTTTATCAACATCCATATCAACATGGTAGGAGGAACCCTTTTAAGAGTCAGAATCGACACGACCTTCACCGGAGTATGCTTTCGAAACAGCCTGCTTCAATTAGGACTTTCGGAGGTTGTAACATGGTCGGGTTCATGGTTTTGAAAGAAAGGATAAAGGCTCAAAGTTTATTTTAACCCACCCGTTCTCCTTGATGTTCTCCCATCCTACGTTCAGCTAATTGGACCTTAGCGCTCACCTCTCAGAGGTTAAAAGAAAATAGGAATGATAGTTCGAGAAACTTTTGGATTTTGGAGTGACAGCCCCTCACTTTTCGTCTTTGACACTTGAGGTCACACGACTCGTATTTCCATCGAGGATTTTTCTTTTGATCCTTTTCATCTTTTTCTTTTCATATCCCTAACTTTTGCCTGGACTGACTCCTTCTGAGTTTCTTTTGATTTTTTTTTAAGTCCAGCGGGATGCCCTCATTTTTGCCTAAGTCATTTGTTCTGAAGTTTTCTTGACTTAGCGGGCTTTTGATTCTTTTTTCATTTTTCTTTTGAACAAGTCGTGTGACACTGGTTGTCTGACTCTTTGGGAGGTGACGTGGCTGTCCCACTCTTGATTGAACTACTGTGGTCTTTTAGGCACGACCTCTAGGGATGTGATTGATCCTCGAACGGGCATTCCTTTTGCAATTTGGACGCTCGGTCAAATTAGCTAACACCTACCCTGCCCCAGGTTATGATTGAGGGTTTTTTCGTTCACAGAAAGAAACTCCTACTACAAGGCTTAAAGGGGTTGACAAGGGATTATCTTCCTTATATCTCCGGTGTTTAGGGATTTGAAGCAATGCCTGTACATCATCAGCAAGTTTTATTTCAAAAGCATACCATCGGAATTTGCATGTCGGTCATTTTCGTCATCCTCCCCAAATTCTTCTTAACCAAGTGTTGGACATGTGTAAAAACAGTTAGTGAACACGACTGGATTTAATCAAAACATGCATAGTTATTTCATTATCATCAATTTGAATGAAAACAACGAGTTTTACAAACAAGCTTACAAATTCAAACAGGAAAGCAACTACAAATGTAAAGAAATGACAAACTAAAACAAAGAAAATATGCTAGCTTCTGAGAACCGAGCTTTCATATCTGCCCTGCTGCTGAACCAGCTATCTTTATTAGAGGCAATTTGATGCTGTCCGGATCTGCTTTCAACGACCCAGCCAAATTATAGAGCCCTTCCTCCTTTATTCAGATGATTTGGGGACCTCTTGGCCCGAAGCTGATTGCTGCACTATCAAGCAGATCCTGCACTTTGTGCTTAAAAGCGTGGCAACCTTCTATATCGTGACCCGGGGCTCCAGAATGAAACTCACAGTGCTTGCTTGCATCATAACCAAACGGGGGAGTTCCCGTGATTGGTGCCAGAGTTCTTTTCTCTACCATATTCAATCCCAACAATGTCTGCAACAACTCGGCATATGTTGAGGGAGGCTTCTCAAACACTCTTCTCGGCTTGCCACCCTGGAATCTTCGCTGAGCCTGCGGTGCACCCTGCTGAGGCTGCTGCTGCTGGTATCGGGTTGATTCTTGAACACCCTTTGCATCAAATGCAACATTGGTTTCTTGACCTTCAATGTACAGATTAGCGCTCTCCTTATGCTTAACCATTTTCTTTCTCAGATCTGCCCCAGGAATAGGCAACAGTTGTGGGCCTGGAGATTCTGACACCATGGAATCCAGGATACGCTTCTGACCCACTGCAGCTTTGGAAACATCTGCCATCTTAGCATCGACTGAGACAGGAGCAATATGCACAGCTACGCCGCTCGGCGTGAATTCAATATCGTGCGAGTCGATCAGGTCTTGAACCTTGTGCTTGAAAGCATGACAACCCTCGATGTCATGTCCGAATGCCCCGGAATGAAATTCACATTGCTTACTGGCATCGTACCCTTGAGGAAACACTCTCGTTGGTGGCGACAACGTTCTCTTCTCAACCAGATTAAACCTCAATAAGATCTGCAAGAGCTCAGCATAGGTCATAGGTGGTGCCTCAAATATTCTCCTTGGCTTTCCTTCCTGGATCTTCCGCTGAACCGGATGTATCTTCTGTTGCTGCTGCTCAGGTTCCACATGCACAGGTGGCACGAGCTTCTTCATTGTGGCTTCATATAGCTGATCGTCTTCTTTCCTAAGCACATTCTTGACTACTTCCATAATCAAGCTCATTTGGGTCTTCAGCTGACTGTTCTCCTCTTTGAGAATCTTCTGCTCCAGGCGCATCTCTTGCATGTCTCTCATCATCTGCCCCAGCTGGCTTCGGACTTCAACCAATTCAAACTGATTCTGTTCCATCTCTCTGAAGGAATTCCTGCAATAAACTGGACGATGAGGAAATAAGGCCCACGGTTCTGATATACCTGTTAAATGATAATGCAGCGCAGAAAGCAAACACATATTCACAACGAGACAAAGAGCAACTCAAGCTATAAGCACACAGACAAACATCTCCCACATATGTACAACCAACAAAATCAGCAGGTGAGCACAAATGAGTATGAATATAACGACCCCAGCCAACAATCCTGGTGGTGGTCAGCAAATACTGATGCACAAAAGCTAAGCGGGTTAGGCAGAGAAACAGATGCGACACCCGGCATAGAAACCTCTAGAAACTTCCCCCATATTCAACTGAACTCTCTGATTGACAATCTTCAGAGCACACACTTCCTGTGGAGTCTTCCATGACATTAACTGACGAACCCCCACAACTGGAAGATGGAAAATCATTAATCTGAACAAAACCCTGAGAAGTGATGCAAATACGGCTAGAGTCTAACAGATCCTGAACCTGACTTCTAAGCACCTTACAATCATTGGTGGAATGCCCCTGTGCCCCAACATGGTACTCACAGCGGGCGTTGGCATCAAAACCCGGAGGATACGGTGGAATCACCGGCTTAGTCTCTTTCGGCGCTATCAATCCGCTTCTGACCAGATCTGGCAACAACTGACTGTACGACACTGGTAGCTGAGTAAACTGCCTTTCAGGCTTCCTTGGTCTTCGTGGAGCATGCTGACGCGATCGGCGATAGGATGATCGTTGACTTGAAGTGTCTGAAAACTGATCCTGAGATGCTAGAGATTCCGAGGTGGCATCATCTCCTTCCCACCCTTCTTGAGAACTGACAACTGGCTCAATCTTATTAACTGGGACGTAAGGAACACCTCGAAACTTTCCACTCCTGAGTCCTCGCTCAACAATCTCTCCCAGCCTCATCAGGCCCACAAAGTTTGTGCAACTGAACAATTTGTCAAAATAATGGCCTTTCAAAGTACCCAAGAAGATGTCAACCAGTTCTCTTTCCGGAAGCGGTGGTCGAACACTAGCAGCCAATTCTTTCCATCTTCGCAAATACGCTCTGAATGATTCATTTTCTGCCTGAGATAATTCTTGCAGATCTACAAGACTAGGAGTCAAATCCAGGTTGTAATCGTACTGCTTCATGAAAGCTCTGGCTAAATCCACCCATGATCGAATCTGATTACTCTCCAATTGCACATACCATCTCAACGATGCCCCAGTCAGGCTATACTGAAAGCAATGGATCATCAATTTGTCATTTCGCACAAACGAAGTCATCCTTCGACAGAACATCATCAAATGCAGCTTTGGACAGCTATCTCCTGTGTATTTTTCAAATTCCGGCATTTTGAACTTGTACGGTAACACCAGGTCAGGGACCAAGCACATGGCTACAGCATCCAGGTTAACGGCATCTTTTGCTTCCAAGGCTTTCATTTGCTCTTCCAACACTCGGACTCTTCTACCATAGTCAAGAGCTCTTGGATCTACTAACCCGGTCACTGGAATATCTCTCCGGTAATTCATCACAGGGAAAGCAACACATTGATTGTTAACAGGAGGATAGCGTTCATTTCGGGCAACAAACTGCTCATGCCGATCTCTGTTCTCAACAGCAGGCTGCACAACTTGGGCTGCAGTAAGATTATTTGCTTGCGGGAAGCCTTCCATAGAATCATACTGATGGTTGGACGCCATAGTAAACCCTGCCTGGGTGTCCGGAACCTGGAAATTGCCGTCAGACATAGCTACCAATTATCTGCAACTGACTACACTGCTCGATTCTGCTCAAATCTGCTTCAATCCCTTGGTCGTCTTCAACACTCTACTCTTGCCTCAAACAATTCCCCGAGAATCACTTTCTGGTGAAAACAAAGGCTGGATAAGTGCTCTGACCTGCTAGAGAAATGCTATGCAGTATGATTTATGCAAACAGAAATACAAAAAATGCTAACGTGCATGTATGCATTGGAGATATTTTCCCTCCAATTCCAGTGTCAGTGGTAGCAAGACGAGATAAACCATAGAGACAATATTTGGAAAAACCCTCATATATTGATTAGAATGACAGTCTTGTCAAGAAGTTACATAACTATGCTCCATACAGCTGATATGATAAGGAGGATCCCAGCCAACATGCCTGGTGGTGATCTCAACATACAGAATACAAGAGAAATCAAATACGGGTACGGTTGCGGAAGTCTTCGACCATTTTCTTTGTCTCTGCATGGTCTGGTTGATAAATCAAACCTTCTATCAGTCGATCCCTTTTCCTGACCGTCCCCTGGATGTCTCTGACAAAGTCTTCCCAAGCCTTATCATTGGCACCATCCCCGGGTTTGGGTCTCTTGGCATCTGCTCTATGCTGGAAATCTTCCAAATTCTTCATGGCATCTGTCAACTTGCGCTCGGCCTCGTATCGGCGACAGGCTTCTTCTTCAAGCTCTTCGTTCTTCACTTTGACCTGTTCTTCTAGCTGAGCAATCTGTGTCTTCAGCTCTCCTTCTCGCTCCCTGCGCTTGGTCGTAGTGAGATCCCAGCGTTCTCTGAACTTGGCTAGCTTTGTGTAGGCCCTTTCCAGCTCTTGCTTCTTGGTGGCCAACACACTACTAACTGAGTCGACATCTAACTCCAGACGCTTCTTGGTTTCAGTCAATTCCAATAGCGTAGTCTTCAGATGTTTCAGAGTTTCAGCCTGTTGCTTAGAAATATATCCTGTTTCAATCTTTTCATGCCGAAGCTGGGCATTCTCCTGTTCTAAAGCCTCTTTAGCCCTCGCTAGCTCTTCTTTCTCCGCCATCAGCTGCTTGTAGACCTGAATGTCCACAGTGGTAGGCTCCTCTACCGGAGGAGGATGCAATGGCTGAACTGCTGGATACGGCATAAGGAACTTCACAGCTCGCTCACGAATCCATTCTTCATATGGGCTAGGAACTCGAGTATCCCCTCTGCTACCTGAAAGCTTCCCTCTCTTGTGCAAGTTTTTCCAGGCTTTCTCAAGTTTGGTCAGCATCTCTTTCCCTATTGCCCCGGTGAGATACAGAGATTCCTGTATCTCCTCGGGCTTTGGCGCTCCTTGAGGTACGTACCCAAATTGCTTGATCAATAAAGAAGGGTTATAGTTGACACAACCTTTCCTTCCTATTAACGGAACATTCGGGAATCCTTCGCCTTTGAGTATGACTTCAGCTCCAAATACCTCTTTATTGGTCCATACTACGTTCTCAGCAGTTAATCCCATTAAGCGCTCGGGCCATCCTAGAGAATTGATAGATGTGACAAAAGGGCCTGACTTAGGCAAATGACTGGTGAACCACCTGCATAGGAGAGGTACACAACAAGACACATTCCTTCCTCGTCGCTTTTCATTCTGGTAGTGCGTTGAATGGTGGATATCTCCCAGCAAAGTAGGGACTGGATTCTTCGCAGCCAAAATATAGAAGGCATCAGAATCAACAAAATCAGGAATGTTCGGGAATAACACGATACCATACACACATACAGCAAGGATAACGTCAAAAACACCCCAGTTACCCTTCTGGGCATACTCTCGAGCCTTCTCCACTAAGACATCCAATGGAAATCCCCATACGTCTCCTCTTCTGATCATTTTCCCAGACAGCTCAGACTCTTTCAAACACAGGATGGCAGAAAGCTCAGCCAGCTTAGGCTCAGCGTCCGTACGATAAAAAGGCATCTGCTCACGGATCGGTATATCCAGAAGTGCAGAGTACTCCTCCAGGGTAGGAGCCAAAACAAAGTCGGGAAATACAAAACACCTGAGCTCCGCGTCGTAGAACTGTAACAGAGTATAGATACCGCTGGTCTCGTAGGCAGATGGCTGATAAACGTAGGTCAGAATCCTCCCATATCTCTTTCTGAAGTCACCCATTCCTCTCTTCTTAGCAATAGCAATCAACTCTAACAATAGACTGATATTCGGCGACGGAAACTTATAGGGCAATACTCTCTTCAGGTTTTCCATGTCTTGCTAGGAACAAACACCAGAACTGGAAGGGAAAATATGTACCTGCAATACACACACGTTAGTTGAATGCAGATGGTAATGCAATGATGCAATATGATAAATAATGCAATCTGTGAACACAGGGGCTATGCTGTAGCCTGAAGAGGAATATCTCTGTGATCAAGAACAGAAAACCAACACGGTCACCAGAATCTCATGCCACTAACTACCATCTGATACTCAAAATATCAATCCCCTGGTAAGAAAACCATCTGAACCTCTGTATCTGACGAGAATACCATCTGATAATAGCCTCAACCTCAGATAAGAAACCCATCTGACCCAGACAACACACCTGGAGATGAATCAAGAATACCATCTGATAACTACTGAATCATGGTTTCTGAAGGCCAGTTTTCCTGCAATAACCCAGTCCCTCTCACAGGTAGGATAGACCTAATCCACGGACCAAGGTACGGCATCCTATGCGGTCATCAGCGTCACAGACTTTCATGAGTGACGATACGATTCCCAGAAGGAGTGGCATCATCAAATCATGAAGAGGCCTCACTCAGCTGACTTCCAAATGATCGGTCCCCAGAGTCGACAACCCTCACGTCTGGACTCCCCTCAGATCCTCAGGACCGGAAAGGAGCACCTCTGCAAGAATCTCGTCTGAGCGCAGATTTTCGTAGGGAACTGTGCCTGCTCAGCAGACAGGTTCGTCTACTACTTCTCCGCAACTATATCTAGGTGTGTACTCAAGCCCAGGTCCGGCTTTTCACTCATAGCAACCTCCCTTTGCCCACAGCAATAATCATAATAATATAATGCTGGAAAATAAATGCGGAAAGGTAAAGGTACGGAAAAGTAAAGTGCAGAAAAGTAAGACACAATATGCACAACACCCAACCAATAAACACCCAAGCGCTAGGATTGACTCGCGTAGGGGATGGGAAACGGTCCCAGCATAAGGGATGGGAAGAGTCCCTAGATGCTATAAGTCCCCAGCAGAGTCGCCAGCTGTCGCTACTGCGAAAATCGGCGCCGGCTTGACAGGAGAGTCGCCACCGTGCGTTATTTATCCCTCAGAGCGGGAAAGGAAACGCTCGAAGTAAACCTCGCAAAGACGGGAAAAAGGTATGGTCATCGCAACCAAAACCTGGATTCGGGAGTCGGTTACGCAAGGGGAAGGTATTAGCACCCCTCACGTCCATCGTACTCGATGGGATCCACGCTTGGTGTTTATAGGTAAAAGGGTGTGCTATCTATCTACGCTAATGGCTGGTCTGAAAAGAAAATAAAAGGACAGGACTCGACAGAACATACGGTGTTCGGGGCCTACGTATTCCCTCGTGCAATGGGAAAGTCAGAGTCAACGTAGTTCGACTTCCTACGTCTAAACGGGGAAAAGGTTGCTCGCCAGGACATCGCGTCCTGTGCCTACGTACTTTCATCTGAAATGAAAGATCAGAGCAAACGTAGTTCGGCTAACTACGGGTAAACAGGGGCTCTCACACAGCAGTGAGAAAACAAACTGGTCTCTAAGGCTCGGGAACCTACAACTACGATCTGGTTTCAAATGCGCTCGGGCAAGAGAAAGGGATAACAATTAGTCGTTAGCGGGGAAGTCTCGATCGCACAGCCGCGAGAGAACAAAAGGTTAGTCGTCAGTGTGCTCGCTAGGATATCGCATCCTATGCCTACATATCTTCGTCTGGAACGAAGAATCAGAGCAGCTGTAGTTCAGCTAACTACGGGTCCAGCTACTCAAAAGCTCCTACAGAAAGGAAAGGGGAAACCCTAGAACTATAGCTGAGAAACAGGGGAATCTACCTACTGCTATCACCTGGTTGACCATCCTAATGTCTATCATAACAACTCCGCAGCGGAGAAGTCAGAGCTCCTAAGGGATCATGGCAATAGGACTGAACCACAAACAAGAAACTGCAACGGAAAAGAATACTGAAAATATGCATGAATGCAACAACTAAACAAACAAGGCGCAAAGGCCGCAAACCACAAAGGCAAGGGAGCTCAGCTCTACCAAATACCAACAAGCAAAGCCACGCAATAACAAACAAGCAGAAGGAGGACCACCTCAACTTCTCATGCACACAAAGTCTACTTCTAAGATGCACCTATTCAGAACTATCTAGATGAACACCTAAGTCTAATGCAACATAACATCACACAAGTCAAACAGCATAAAGAGACTAACCCTGAGCAGGGCCTCTAACAAACCTGAAACAAGCTCCTAATCTATCTCCTAAACAAAACTCCATACAACACCCTAAGCAAATATCTAAGCAAACACCTAATCAAAACCCTAAGCAGGAGGAATCAATCCCAGTCTCCAAGCTTCAGAACAAGCTTACCAGAGAAAGGAAGCTAAGCAGACAAGCTCATAGTGCCTTCCTCAGGAAAGTACCAGGAGGTTACTACTCAGGAGTCATATCCTATGCGGCTCGACAACTGTGATCAGTTTACATCCCTCCTCAGGAGAAACTAAACTCACATGAAGGCTCCGGCATCACTGGATACTTGAGAAAGAACCTATATGCACTAGGGGAACTAAGTGAACAGACTCATAGGACCTTCCTCAGGAAAGTACTAGGAGGCTGACACTTAGGAATCGTACCCTACGTGGCTCAACAACTGTGATCAGTTTACATTTCTCCTCAGGAGAAATTAAACTCACAAGTTGGCTCCAACATCACTGGATACTTGAGAAATCCTAGACAAACTACTGGAACTAAGTGAATAGACCCATAGGACCTTCCTCAGGAAAGTACTAGGAGATTTCCACTTAGGAATCGTATCCCATGTGGCTCAACAACATGTGATCAGTTTACATTCCTCCTCAGGAGGAATTAAACTCACAAGTCGGCTCCGACATCATTGGATACTTACGAAAGAGGTGAGAAGAAAGAATGAAAGTCATTCATAGTGCCTTCCTCAGGAAAGTACCATGAACTCCCTTCAGACTTCAGGATCTCGAACCTCACAAACAGACAACAAGCTCCTAGACTAAGCCTCAATCCAATGCCTCTCTGCAAGCTCCAACAGGACTTCAATCAGCTCCCACCTTCAAGAAGAACCCACAGGCCAAGAAACCACAAGAGACTATCTCTGAAGTTCAACCACAGTTGAACTTCAAAGTCAGAAATCATCAAGACTTCCCCTAACTTCAGGCTCAGACAAAACACATCAGGACACCCTACAAAAATCTAACAAAAATCTAATGGGAGACCTACATGGCTCTAGGGTAACATACTGAAAAATCAGAACAAAATTCAACACCAGATGAAAGAATCAAAATCAGCAACACAGACATATCCACAGACCAGTTTATTCAACATCAATAACAGTGAAAAATGCAATTAAAATGAAAATGCATGATTAAGCTAATATTTTTGTACTATAAAATTCTACACTGAATTACGAGTCTACAGAAAAAAGAACGGAATTATTTGACTAAATCTACCATTTTTTATGAATTTTCTAATGATATGCATGCATTGAAAATATTAAACAAAATCAATTAATTGGAAAATATGCACAAAATAGGAAATAAAAATAAAATGGCATTTTTATTTTTATTTAATTTTCTTAACATTTTCATGAAATGGCTGGAAAAAAAGAATTATTAAAACCACAGTTATTTACATTTTTTATGATTTATTTACAACTATGAAAATATAAAAGAAATTGAAAGAAAATGACATGGGGGTTCAAATAGCAAGATATTCAGGTTATTATCTACATTGGGCCTATGCTGGGGTGGTGCAGATAGCATGAGGCGCAGGCCCAGCATCCTCAAAAAAAAACAAATAATAAACTCTGAAAATGAAAAAAAGCCTGGGGGTGCCGCTAGCATACTTTCCAGTTATTTTTCATTATGGGCTACGCCCAGGGGGGTGTCATTAGCAGATTGGGGCCTAAGGCCCAACTCCAGCCATTCAGACTCACACAGGGAGGGGTGAATGATCAATTGAGGGGGTGTGCGTTCGGAAGACGCGTTTGGGCTTAGCCCAATACCCCAAACCCTAATCCAATATTCACTTAGACAAAACCAATTCTTCTCCCAAATGCTCTGGCACTGTTCACTCTCTAACCCTAGCCGTTCCATCATCTTCTTCCTCAACTCACTCTCTCCTCTGCAACCTATCTGACCTCAATCAACTCAAACAAAACCCTAAACGAACAAATCCTCACCCAAACACCTCAATCCCTCACACGAAATCACTACTCAAGATCTAACTCAACTACTCACTAAATCAATTAATCAATTAAAACCCTAATCGTTGAAGGCAACGCGATCTAATCTGAAGAAGAACACGCAAGGAATTTTAGCAAGCGTACCTGGGGATATTTGAGCGAACTGGATCTGGAAATCTCCTAGAAGCAGACGACGGATCTGGAGATCTAGATGAGGGCGCTTGTGTTCTTCATGGATCCAGATGAAGACGATTTGGGACGCAACCTGAAATTTGCAAATCTTGGTGGCTTTGTTGAAGAACGAGGAATATTGATGACGTTCTGGAAAGAGTTGATGAGGATTGATGTTGTTCTGGAAAGATCTTGAAGATTGAACGCAAATAACGTTTTCTGGAGATATGGCTTGAAGATGAACGAATGTTGGAGTGGATTCTGGAAAAATTGATGGAGACGGATGAAGGTTTGAGTATTCTGGAAAAATTGATGGAGGAGGATGATGATTCCGGCGAGGGACCGATGAAGGTGGACGGAGGTGATCGGGGAAGAAGATGAAGATCTGAGGATTCTGGAGATTTTGGACGTTTGGTGGTGGCCGGAGTTGGTTGACGGTGGTCGACGGTTGCCGGAGTACATGCACGGCGGCCGGTGGGTCTCTTCCGGTGAGGTGCTGTGTGGCTTACACGTGGTTGCACGGTGGAGGGAGTGTGTGCATGCCTGCCACGTGTGGTGGCGTGAAGAGAGAGGGAGAGATAGTGGGGGACAGGTGGGGCCGTTCTGAGTGTGTGGCGTGATTACAGTGAAACGCGTGGGAGCTTCTGGATTGTTCTGGTGAACTCTGAGAAATGCTGGACAAATTGGATAGAGGCTGGACGAACTGGACTTTCTTTTTGGACTTTCTGAACTGATAATTGGGCCTTACAAAAAACGCCTCTGGGCCCATACGAGACTGAATGGAAAAAAACTGTAAAAAATTGCATAAAAACAATTAACTGAATTTGATTAATGCCTAATTACCACTAATTAATCTAATTAAATCTAAAACATGATTAACCTAATTAAGCTCTAAAAAATGATTAAGAACCTAATTAATTCTATATTATCCTAATTAAACTCTAAAAAATGATTAAAACTCATATTATCCTAATTAAACCTAAAAATCAATTAAGATCTAATTAAACTCTAAAAAGTCAATTAAAGTCTAATTAATTCTATATCAATCTAATTTTCTATTAAAAATCTAATATTATTTAATATCTATTAATAAAAGAAAAACTATATTATTTTCTATATTATCTAAAAACTATTTAAACCTATTAATCCTAATTTTTATTATTCTATTTAATATGCTAAGAAAATTCACTAATATTCTAAAAATGATAAAAGCTATCTAAATTCTATTAAAATTCTACAAATGATTAAAATCCATTTAAAATATTCTATAAAATTCTAAAAAGAAGAATTAAGCTATTAAAATATTCAAAAACCCTATTTAAATTCCAGAAAAATCTAAAAAGCCTGTTAAAAATTCACAAAAGCCTATAAAAATCCTAAAAATGCAGATGAATGCAAATGACCGCCATAAAAGAGCGCACGAGACCAGATCGAATCGAACAGAGAACCCCGGGCATCAGAATACCATCAAAATCACTGAAAAATCACCGAGGAGCGCACAATTTCCCGAAAATAAAACCCCGATAATCTGGACTGGGTCTGCCATATCTGATAGACAAAAATCAAGCTGTAAACTCTGATATCCCCTGATTGTGCACAAAAATCGTACATCTGAGCTGCGAATATGAATTTAAACCATGAGTCAGATAGGAGAACCGATTGGTCAAATTTTAGGGTGCAACAATAGGTAAGCTCCAAAGTCAAGCTTCATGATGAGTTTGAAGTGGCTAAATGCAGGCTAGAATGCATAGGTTGATGGCTGGTTCATATTTATCTTTCCACCTCATGCTTGTCATTTTTACTTTAAGTGCAAGTTGTAAAGCCACTTGCAAGCCCACTTGCAAACTTGGCTAATTCCATTTCCGCTGCATTTTCATTGTATTTCCATGCTACAAAGTCTCTACATATCAAATAAAACATGTTTCAAAAGCTGAGATTGCCCCAATTGATCAAAGGAATGATTTTTGAAAGTTTGTCAATGTGGGACTCAAGTGTGAAAACACCAACTTGCCATAACCATAACTCTCAGCTCACAAATCCTTTTGAGATGTTCTAGTACTTTTTATAAATCCCTAAAATAGCTCTAAAACATTCATGTTTTCATGAGTTCCAATTTCCCAAAGGAACCTGGCCAAAAAGTCTCTCAAAGTTGCTAAAAAATGAGCTTAAAAGTGAAATTTCTCTAAGTCTTTTTCCCTTCTTGAAATGAATTTGATCATAACTCCAAATCTATGCATTTTATGATGATGGACCACTTAGGGACTTTTGTAGGATTTGTCAAGAGCTTTCCAATGAGCTTTGAACCACTTCATTTGGATGTGTGGTTAAGGAGTTATGGTTTAGCCCCTTTCAAAACCCTAATTTCCCGATTTTTCGATTACTCCTTCATCCTTGATCCAATGGTCATGAAAAATGATAGGAAAGTGCAATATGACATAAGGATCATTTTTGATTCACACTTTGAAGTCTAATTCCTTAAATTTGAAGAGTTGACTTTTCGGTCAACCGTACGATCGTTTGGTGACTACCGAGTCGTCTGTTGACGCTCTGGACCTCCTGAGACTTTGAAACTTCTTGAATGAACTTTATTAAGCTATATGAACTTCATGGATCATAATCCCACCATTAAAACACCTTCTAACACCAAAGTCAAACTACAGTTGACTTTTACTAGTCGAAAACCCTAATCGAGTGCCCTGAAAGGTACTGTTCTTGATTCTGGGGTAACAACCTCAAATTGGATTCTCAATTGATATCATATGATACCCTTGATCTTGTTTCATGATTGAATTAGTCTAAAGCTTGGATTGAGCACAAATCCTGAAGCTTTAATTTGACTGTATAAAACCTTGATTCATCTGTAACCTGACAAAGACAAACTTGCACTGGGTTAGGGTTAGATAATTTATGAGTATGCTCCTAAAATGACAATGAGAATGTAAGGGGTCAAAATTTGGGGTGCAACACCCTGCTAAATGAATAATGCTATGCAATGCAATATGCTAGAACAATGAAATGAAAAAAAACCCAGGTAAAGCAAAGGTTGAGCGAATTTTGGGGTACAACAGCTACCCCTATTCAAACGACTTAGACCTGAATTGGTGAAAAGCAAATGACTTTCAATCAATCAAGGTAAAAGGCGGTTGAATAACAACGAAATCGGAAATTTGCCAATCGCAGAAATAAACTGCAATCTCTGATTGGGGAAAACATCTGTTAACACGCAAGCAACAACACTAAGTCGGACTGAACACAAAATATACAACAGATACGAAATATTTGACATCGCCGTCAGGCTTCCACACTCAGTTGACCAAACCTCTGACTTCGCTGTCAGGCTCCTGTTAAACAAAAACAGGTAACAACTCCAAAAATTGGATCATCAAAGAACTGAAAATTATCTGACATCGCCATCCGACATCTACGGGGAATAAAATTTTCTAACCTTGCCGCTAGACCAACACAAAGTTGATAAATCTCTGACCTTGCTGTCAGATCACCACATGATGGATAACCATAACTTGGCATCGCTGCCAAGTTCCTGCAAGGGATAACAAACTCTAACATCACCGCCGAGCATCCACAAATGTGATAAAGGTCTGACATTGCTGCCAAACCACCAGGTCTAATAAACATCCGACATCGCTGCCAGACAAACCAAAAAGTAGACAAAGCACCTGACATCGCCATCAGGTAACCAAAGAGTCGATAAAGAATTGACATCACCGCCAAAGGTAAAATCCCTAACATCACCGTCAAACAGACAATATAGTTGATAAAGATCTAACATCGCCGCCAGATAATCACACAGGTTGATAAACACCTGACATCACTACCAGACAAACAACAGAGTCGATAAAGATCTAACAGCGCCGCTAGATAACAATAAAGGTAAATAAAGATCTGACATCGCCACCAGATAACCATACAGGTAGATAAACGTACAACATCACCACCTGACAACCACCAAGTAGAAAAGCATCTGACATCGCCGCCAAGAAACCACCATGTTGATAAAATACCTGACATTGCCGCTAGGCAACCAGAAGATTGATAAAGATCTGACATCGCTGCCAGAAACCACAACCAGTCGGTAAATAATTGACATCACCGCCAAACAACAACAAAGTTGGTAAACAGTTGACATCACCGCCAAACAACAATAAAGTTGATAAACAATTGACATCGCCGCCAAACAACAACAAAGTTGGTAAACAATTGACATCGCCTCCAAACAACATCAAAGTAGATAAACAATTGAAATCGCCACCAAACAACAACAAAGTTGATAAACAATTGACATCACCGCCAAACAACCACAAAGTTGATAAACAATTGACATCGCCGCCAGACAACAACAAAGTTGATAAACAATTGACATCGCCGCCAAACAACACAAAGTTGATAAACAATTGACATCGCCGCCAAGAGAACCACAATATTGGGAAACATCTGACCTCACCGCCAGACAACTAAAACATCTGACATCGGCGTCAAAAAACCAAACATCTGACATCGCCGCCAGAAAACCAAACATCTGATATCACCGTCAGAAACCCAAACATCTGACATTGCCGCCAAAAAACAAAACATCTGACATCACTGTCAAAAACCCAAACATCTGACATCACCGTCAGAAAACCAAAACATCTGACATCACCGTCAAAAAACCAAACATCTAACATCGCCGCTAGAAAACCAAACATCTGACATCGCCGCCAGAAAACTAAATGTCTAGAGAAAAGAGCCTCACAAACCGAAGTCCGCAAGGGCAAGGATAACAATCACCCTGAAAGAAAATAGGTAACAACCTGGTTTATGTTTTAGAATGCATATCTTTGAAATTGGCGTAATGCTCCATACGAAATGGAAATGCTACGCATTTGGGTAGATGCTATGCACGCATGAAGATGCACCGAAATTGGATCAACAAAATAAATGCTGTGAATATAGAATCCCTCATGTTTGGAAAATAAAGTCCTTCTGCTGGAGATAACCTTTACATGCCAATAACGATTGGACTTAAACTAAGGAAACATGCCTTGGATGGCTTCTCGGCTAAGGATACAAATCAACCCCTGTTACGAAAAATTCCCTGGATGGCCTTCTAAAATATAAACCTTCTGGGGGATAAACAACTCACCGGAGAAACAAAACAACCAGGTTGAACAACCTGTCTCACCTGTCGGGGAATCCACGATTCCGCGGGGAAATCAACTCTACCGGTGACCTCAGTATGCACTATTAAAATTATAATATCTACAACACTCTACCGGAGGGCGAATAGTACCAATTACCGTTGGGAAAAGCTCCACAAACCTTGTGGAAAGACATTTGAATCTCGACTTGCTGGGGAATAAGCACGTACCTACACTCCGTGGGGATTAGAAATGTGTACCGACCAACTATTGAGGATAAACGTACACCTACATGCGCACCACCATGCTGGGATAGAGAAACCGCTTCTAATTGCTGGGAAGCAAACCCTGGCTGGGGAAAAAACAATTCCATCCATACCTTTTAGAAACTTGCCCCAAGGGTAACAACCCTGCAAGAAGAAACAGACAAGACATTCTACACAACATAGGCTATCTTGGTCATCGTCCGTGACGTTGTTCAATTAATTCAAAGTTTTAACAATTATTGGCCAAGGCCTGCGAGTTTATGTAAGTGCAAGTTCGTCAAAACATCGGGCGTTTTTCACAAACAAAATAGTAAAGGTTAAAATAAAACACACAAATCAAGTACTAAATAGTATACGTTTATTGACAGAAGGCCTATAAATAGGCAGAGTTTTACAACAGATGCAACCCCTGGAAAGAGGAAGCTGCGCAAAAATATACAGATATGCACAAAAGTAAAACAAAAGTGTACAAAATGTCGGCAATGTGGCACAGACATACACATGAGCTGATTCCTCTATGACTCGCCTGACCTCGATGCTTTCGCGATGCTTTTTCTTCAGAAGAGATTGATTCGGATAAACAGCCCTCAGGTCCTCCCAATCCACTAAGCAATGATACTCAAACACAGCCCACAGTCATTTGCTTTATTTCAATCCCTAACTTTTGCCTGAATCGCCCTTTCGGGTTTTCAATTCACCGGGATACCCATTTTTGCCAAAGTCGCCTTTTCAGGTTTTCAACTTTGCGGGTTTACATCTTTTCATTTTTTATCCCTAGTTTTTGCCCGAACCCATTCTTTTTATGGTTCACCGGGATGCCCCATTTTTGCCTGGATACTCTTTTTCTTTCCAGCGGGTCTCTTTAAGCAAAGTATTTTTTAACTGCGTCTGTGTTCACAGGGGATGCAAAATCCTTACCATCCATGGTGGATAACAATAAGGCTCCTCCGGAGAAGACCTTTCGCACGACATATGGACCTTCATAGTTGGGAGCCCATTTGCCCCTGTGATCTGATTATGGAGGGAGAATCTTTTTCAGCACAAGATCACCCGTCTGAAAGCTTCGAGGGCGCACCTTCTTATCGAAAGCTTTCTTCATCCGGCTCTGATACAACTGACCATATGCAATAGATGCTAGCTTTTTCTCGTCCATCAAGCTAAGCTGATTCAATCTATTCTTTACCCATTCTGCCTCATCGAGCTTGACATCAACCAACACTCTCAAAGAAGGAATCTCAACTTCCAATGGTAGGTCAACTTCCATACCATACACTAGTGAGAAAGGAGTTGCTTCGGTTGATGTGCGTACCATAGTACGATAACCGTGCAAAGCAAAGAGCAACATCCCGTGCCAATCCTTGTAGGTGACAACCATCTTTTGCACTATCTTCTTGATGTTCTTGTTGGCCGCCTCGACAGCGCCATTCATCTTCGGCCGATAGGGCGACGAGTTGTGATGTTCAATTTTGAAGTTCTGGCATAACTCCTTCATCATCTTATTGTTCAAATTCGAACCATTGTCAGTAATGATCCACTCGGGAATTCCATATCTGCAGATGATGTCCTTCTTTATGAATCGCGCTACCACTTGCTTCGTGACATTGGCGTATGAAGCCGCTTCAACCCACTTGGTGAAGTAATCAATGGCAACCAGGATTAAACGATGTCCGTTGGATGCGGTTGGCTCAATCTTGCCAATCATATCGATGCTTCACATGGAAAACAGCAAAGGGGATGACATAACATTCAAAGGGCACGACGGCACATGAATTTTGTCTGCATAAATCTGGCATTTATGATAATTCTTTGCGAATTTAAAACAATCTGACTCCATTTTTAGCCAATAATACCCCGCTCGCAATAACTTCCGAGACATGGCATGCCCGCCGGCATGTGTACCAAAAGTACCCTCGTGGACCTCTTCCATAAGCAAGCTTGCTTCTTTTTCATCCACGCATCTCAATAACACCAAGTCATAGTTTCTTCGGTAAAGCACATCATCCTGGTTCAGATAGAAGTTCCCAGACAATCTCCTTAGAGTCTTCTTATCCCGGGTCGACGCCCCTAGCGGATACTCTTGGTTCTTAAGGAAATTCTAGATGTCATAAAACCATGGCTTACCATCTGCAGCTTCCTCAATGGCAAATATGAAAGCGGGCCTATCAAGGCGAGAGATAACTATCCTTGGAGCTTCATTCCAAAAATTTACTTTATACATCAAAGACATCGTTGCCAGAGCATCTGCCATCTAATTCTCTGCTCGTGGCACATGGTGAAACTCTACCCTGTCAAAGAAAGGTAACAACCTCCTTGCATAGTTCATGTAAGGAATCATATTAGGTTGACGAGTTTCCCATTCTCTTTTGATCTGGTTTACAACTAGCACGGAATCTCCGTATACATCGAGATTCTTGATCCTTAGATCAATAACTTCTTCCAAACCCATGATACACGCCTCATACTCTGCTTCATTGTTGGTGCAAGGAAAAGTTAACCTGGCAGTGAAAGGGATATGAGATCCATGAGGATTCGTGATAATTGCCCCGATTCCACTACCATACGAGTTAACTGCGCCGTCAAATATCATCTCCCATTGAGAACCCTTCTCTGGACCTTCATCGGGTAATGGCTCATCACAGTCTTTCATCTTTATGAACATGATGTCTTCATCAGGAAATTCAAACTTCATCGGTTGATAATCGTCAATCGGCTGCTCAGCAAGGTATTCTAACAGAACACTTCCCTTGATGGCCTTCTAGGAAACATACTGGATGTCATACTCTGTCAGTACCATCTTCCATCTGGAAATCCTTCCTGAAACCGCTTGCTTTTCAAAGACATATTTAATCGGATCCATCTTCGAAATCAGCATGGTTGTATGATTTGGCTTGTACTGTCTTAAACGTTTGGCAGCCCAAGCAAGTGCGTGACACGTTTTTTCAAGCATTGAGTAACGGGACTCACAATCTGTGAACTTTTTACTCAGATAGTAAATCGCATGCTCCTTTCTTCCAGTCTCGTCGTGTTGACCGAGAACATAACCCATGTTGTTCTCAAGAACTGTTAAATACATGATTAATGGTCTTCCGGCTACTGGAGGTATCAGTATCAGAGGCTCCTGCAAATATTCTTTTTATCTTATCGAATGCTTTTTGACAATTTTCATTCTAGACGACCGCCTGATCTTTTTTCAGAAATTTGAACATTGGTTCACACGTGGCTGTGAGATGAGATATGAACCGAGCAATGTAGTTCAATCTCCCCAAGAAACCACGAACCTCTTTTTCTATTTTTGGCACTGGTATGTCTTGTATTGCTTTTATTTTTGCAGGATCGACCTTAATTCCTTTTTTACTGACAATAAACCCCAGTAACTTTCCGGACCGAACTCCAAAAGTGCACTTATTTGGATTCAACCTCAACCTGAATTTCCTGGGCCTTTCAAACAGCTTCAGCAGATTGACCAGATGCTCTTCCTCTGTTTGGGACTTTGCAATCATGTCATCAACATATACCTCAATCTCATGATGAATCATATCATGAAAGAGAGTCACCATAGCCCGCTGGTAGGTTGCCCCTGCATTTTTTAACCCAAAAGGCATTACCTTATAACAAAACGTCCACCATGGCGTGATAAACGTCGTTTTCTCCATATCCTCCGGCGCATTTTGATCTGATTATAGCCCGAAAAACCGCCCATGAAGCAAAATACAGAAAATTGAGCAGTGTTATCAACTAACACGTCAATGTGAGGGAGCGGGAAATCATCCTTTGGGCTCGCCTTATTCAAGTCTCTGTAATCAACACACATCCGTACCTTGCCATCTTTATTTGGTACTAGTACAATGTTGGCAACCCACGGAGGGTAAGTTTTCACGGCTAAAAATCCTGTGTCCAACTGCTTTTGGACTTCTTCTTTGATTTTTACAGCCATGTCCGGTCTCGTCCTTCTGAGCTTCTGTTTGACCGGTGAACACTCTTCACGCAGCGGTAAGCGATGAACCACAATATCTGTGTCAAGCCCGGGTATGTCTTCATACGACCAAGCAAAAATGTCATTATACTCTCGAAGCATCTCGATCAGTCTTTGCTTGATGTCACTCTGCAGTGCACCCCCTATTCTGACGTTTCGGATAACTTCTTTAGAACCCAAATTGACAACCTCAATCTCTTCCTGATGAGGCAAAATGATCTTCTCTTCTTGTTTCAAGAGTCTAGCTAACTCTTCTGGCAAGTCTTCATCCTCATCAATCTCTTCTTCAGCTTGAAATATCTGGTGATCAAAGTCAAAGCGAGTCATAGAAGGTTTTGGATCGATGTCATCTGCAATGTGAATCCTGCAATGAAAATGGTTAAGTTCTTCAAAAGATATGCAAAAACAAACACAAAACGATATTGCCATTTTATTGTTAAAAAAAAAAAAAAAGAAAAACAAGGATCACAAAATTTGAATGTGAAAAACACCCTTTGATTAATTGATAGAACAAAGTTCAAACATAAACAAACATGCCCTGAAACAGAATACCACTATGCTCCGGGTAGAACATAGGGTTACACAATAATTAAGAAAATAAAGCATTACTGTTCAGTTGTCACTTGGACGAATTCCTCAATGGACCAATTGCGTAGATTCTGTCCCGGAGCGCACGGCTTTATCCAAGCATCCATATCACAATCACTATCCCCAACCTCATCATCAGAAATAGCGTTGATCTGTTCAAAGATGACACCCCCGCTGGTGAACTTGATGGGTCCCTTGAAGCGCGGCGCGCTCTGCGAAGATGATGAAGATGATGGGCGGTACCCCAGGCCAAACTTGTACTGCTTCTGAGGTATGTCAAGCACTTTTCCCCATCCCTGTGATGCCCCGGTCTACACCGCTGCTTGGGCTTCCTTAAAGGATGACATAGCCACTCCTGGCTCATTGTTCACAACCGGAGATTTATCTTTCACTTGCACAGTTTCGAAGGGCTAACACAAAGTCTCATAAATTTCTCCGTCTACCTCAACATATTTGAAAGACGGCAGGTGGCTAATCATGATATCTTCCTCCCCACATACTGTCACAACACTGCATCCCACCATATATTTCAGCTTCTAATGCAATGTGGAAGTGACAGCCCCAGCAGAATGAATCCATGGTTTACCCAACAGACAACTGTAAGCAGGCTGAATGTCCATGATATAAAATACCGTATCAAACACCTCCGGGCCCACTTGGATAGGCATAGTCAGCGTTCCAAAAACAGATCTTCGGGTTCCATCTAAAGCGTGCACCACCAAATCACTTGGTTTGCAAATAATGCCCCGAGTATCCAACTTCATAAGTGCCTTCTTTGGTAATACATTCAAAGATGACCCTGTATCAACAAGGACATGTGACATCACTGCTCCCCGACATTCTGTTGAGATGCGTAGCACATAATTAAGGTTTCTGCCTTTTAGCGTTAAGTCCAAATCCGTGAACCCCATACCGTTTCCTGCATTTACATGCGCCACAACTCCTTCGAGTTGGTTAACCGATATTTCCTGCAGCACATAAGCAGTGTATAAAATTCTCAACAACGCATTGCGATGCGCTTCTGAACACAACAACAGTGATAATATAGAAATTTTGGAGGAGTTTGTTGCAAGTGATCGGCTATCTTATAGTCGCTCTTTCTCATCAACCTCATGAACTTTTCAACATCCTTCTCCAGAGATTCCTTCTCGCCAGCCCGAGAAGTTTCTTCTACTACCATCTTACCTTTCCCTTTATCAGATTTCTCAATCACCACCTCGGGCAATGAGAAGACTCTACCGCTTCTGGTAATTCCTCCAGCTCCAACAAGATTATCAATTGAATCAACAGGCAAGCTTTTCAATTTTACCTTCTGTCTATTACAATACACCTCCGCTCCGTAATTCCACGGGATAGCTTTGGTACTCTCATAAGGCACAGGACATGTTTTAGTAATGATGACTGTAGGTGGCCTAGGAGGCGCCGAGATAGTAATAGTCTTGTACGGGATCGAGATCGCCGCGATCTCATCTCGCTCTTTCTCTATTACTTCCACTGGTTTCTTTTCCGCATTCCGATCAAACTGTAACATTCTGTCATCCATCATGCTTTGAACACATCTTTTCAGATCATCACATCCCTCAGGACAGCTTAAACAATTGGCACAGTCTTCGCTACAACCCAGGAACACACCCCATTTCAACAGTTGAGCCTTCATAAAACTCAAAGGTGTCTTCAGCTCACTCACGTCCGTTATCAGGTCTAGACCTTCCTCTACCAGAATAGCACCAACCCTAGCGGGCCCATGATTTGGCATAGGGTTCTGCACAACATTAGGCACATCATGAGAGAAATCTATTACTTTGCTATCAATTAGATCCTGTAACTTATGCTTGAATGCCTTGCAGTTATCAATATTATGGCCAGGTGCTCCGGAGTGGAACTCACAACGAGCATTCACATCATAGTCGGGTGGAGGCGCACCTGTCAACGGAGCCATAATCCTCTTGTGAATAAGCTGCAATTGTAATAATGTCTGAAGTATCTGAGAATATGGCATCAGTGGTGTATCAAATACTCTACTTGTTCTGGCCCGATCCAGAAATTTTTTGCAACCTTGTTGGTTTTGTTGTTGCGGCTGTTGTTGACGTTGTTGTTGTTGTGGTTGTTGTTGTGGTACAGAAATCATAATGCTAGCGACCTGTTGTTGACAGTATTGGTTATGAGGCTGACCTCTCCCTCTCCCTCGGGAACCAGATACTAAATTAGTTTCTCCCTCGTGCTTCTTGTTACCGAAAACTTTCTTTCCTCCCTCTCCAGCTGAGGGTACTTCGCCTGCATGTATTTTTCCAAGTTTGATTCCATTCTCTACTCTTTCTCCAGTGATTATTAAATCTGAAAAGATAACCGACATACTGCTGATGAGCTTCTCATAATATACCCCTGGCAAAGTAGCGACAAACATGTCAATCAGCTCACGCTCCACCATCGGAGGTTGTACTCTCGCTTCCAGTTCACGCCACCTTTGGGCGTACTCTTTGAAGCATTCATTATTTTTCTAGGTAAGATAATGCAGATTAACGCGGTTAGGAGCAAAATCACTATTGTATTGATAATGCTTTACAAAAGCTTCAGCCAAGTCCCTTCAGCTTCAGACATTGGTAGGCTCCAGCCCCATGTACCACTCCAAAGACGGTCCAGACAAACTGTCTTAGAAGAAATGCATCAATAACTTTTCGTCGTCCGAGTAAGCAGACATCATCCTGTAATAGGAGCGCAAGTGGACCCTCGGGCAGGTGGTGCCCTTATACTTTTCAAATTCTGGCACTTTGAACTTCGGGGGTGTCGCTTCCGCGAAAATAAGGTGCCGGCAGAACAGAAGAGTCGCCACCTTTCGTTATTTATCCCTCGGAACGGGAAAGGAGACGATCGGAAAAACCTGACGAAAAAGGGTAAGACAAGGTCATCGCAATCGTTGTTTGGGTTCGGGAGTCAGTTATGCAAGGGGAAGGTATTGCCACCCCTCACGTCCGTCGTACTCGACGGGATCCACACTTGTTGTGTTTACTGGACGAGTTGGTTTATCTATCTACCTATCAAGGCTGGCTTAAACAGAAAAGAAAATGAGTCGCCAAAGCATCGCGCTTTATGCCTACGTATTCTCATCAGAGAATGAGAAATTAGAGTCAACGTAGTTCGACCTACTACGGGTTATGAGGAAGGTGGCTCGCCAATACATCAGTATTGTGCCTACGTACTCTCAACAGGTATGAGAGATCAGAGCTTACGTAGTTCGGGATATTACGGATTACGGGGATTCAGATTCATCTGTTTTATCGAGTAGGGTTAAACAGCAGTTCCTGCAGTTAGGGACAAAGCCTGTTTGCGTTGGCGCTGAAGTTTAACGACACTCTTTTCTTCAGAAAAGCTTCCTTTGAATTATGGGCCCACGGGGCAAAAAGGTTTGAAGTTTGTTTTCTGTCTTTTACGGAAGAATTGTTTTTTATTGTGTTTGCAATTTCAATCGCACTAAAGACTATGACCTGAGAGTGAATGCGTCGCATGTCACCCAAAGGGTACCATACTAAACATCCAGACTGTTGAAAAGAAGCTCTCCAACAATCCTTTCTCAGATAGCTTAAGGCTCGTAACGTACGAAAGAAATCATTCATGATTACTGTATCTTAAGCTGTTTTGAGATGAGAAGAGAGCAGGCTCAACTAAGGGAGACTATCAAGTCCTACTGTTATCATGCCAAGGATTCATCCTATAGTTGAGGTTTGAAACAGGGAACTCCTAGAAGTTATCATGCATAGGTTTCAACCTAAGGTTCTATCATCACTTCCCTATCAAAGGAAGTGAGAGATTCCTAAGGGATCAGGTCAATGATACACAGAAACAGATAAAGCATCAGCTTAAACGGTAAACAGATAAACAATAAACGACTGTAAAATGCATGCAATGCAAGTGAGGGAGGAAATGTGTGTGGGGCAGCAGCCTCCACAAGCTCATCTCAACCTCAAGTCAGAATGAATAACAGTAATCATACTGAAGAAATAAAACATGTGTTGCACCCTAAAATTTGCTCAACCTTATTCCTTGGATTTATGTTTCATTATCATTAGCATTTGCATATAGAGTCATGTACATAGACTAACCATCTGCATAGCATAAGCATAGCAAGTCATTCAACAGGGGACCAATCATTATTTTCATCTCTAGAGGCCTAGCAAGAGGTTATTATTCCAATTCAATCTCATTCAAGTCATCAGGAAAGAATTTGAAAGCAAGGAGTTCAGCAGATCAAGCCTTGAGTCCATCTCCTAGCTTAGGGTATCTGAGGATCAACAAGAGGGTTGTGAGCTGTGGAGTGAAGGTATGGAGAGCATCTAGACCTTATGAGAGACTTACAAAGTCATTTGGAGAAGAAAGCAAGTCATTGATGAAAGCACAAGAGCTATAGTGGAAGACAGTCAACTAGGGTTTCATCTGGGTCAACCCTAGGTCAACCCTAGGTCAGTTGACTGACTTAAGAGGGCATTCAAGTCTATTGGAGAGATGTGGGGATCAACATTTGACATATGAAGAAGGATATGGAGATATGACAAGGAGAATTCAAGAGAAATCAAGGAGAAGAGGAGTTACTAAATTAGGGTTTCTCTGTAAAATCCCCTAGTTTAGGTCAAATTTCCAAGCAAGATAAGTCAAAATGCTAGCTTCAAATGGCTTCTTGGCCAACATGAAACTTGTAGAGGATCTCAAGACCTTTAATTTGAGTGGTGGAAGACCTCAAGGAGATTTATAGAACTCAAGTTATGGTCCTTACAAGTTACAGGTCATCTGGGGTGTCTGAATTTTTGTCTGTGAAAGTGACTTGACTTCCAAGCTAGTTTTGCCCCTCAAGGAGATTTCAAATGAATTCTTGGTCAACATAAGAGTTGTTCCTCATTGTCTTAGCTTTCTAGAATGGTATGGTATGCCTTCATATGATGTGGAGAACTCAACTTATGGTCTTGACAAGCAAAGGGTATTTTGGGCATTTGTGAATTACAGGTCATTTTAACCTATACCCAAAACTCATACAAGGAGGCCTCAAATGGAAAAACTTACAACATCAAACTTGCTCCAAATGGGATTTTAAGTCTAGAAAGAAGGTCACAAGTTATTGGAGAAGCTCATAGCATGGGGTTACATGATTGGTCAAAATATGAACTAAAAAGGCTTATAAAGTGAATAATTTCAAAGTGAAAAATGGTTTGGGAGATTTACAAGTCCAAATGGAGACTTCCAATATATGATTTTGAATGGAAAAACAATTCTAAGAACAATGGTTCACACACTTTTTTGAGTTTAGAAGGAAAAAATGAAGTTATCCATGGTTGCTTACCTTTTAAGAAACATAATCAAAATGAGCCAAAGTTTGAAAACAAGGGAATGTGCAAGATGGATCTAGAATGTACCATTGGGGTCTATATATTCATGAAAGATGAATTTGGCAAGGGTTGGCCTCATTTGCACCAAGAATTCCACAAGATTTCTCATTCTTTCTTCAAAAAGTTTCATTCCAAATCTCTCAAATTCTTCATCAATCTTCATCAAGATCAATTCAATTTTACTCCATCATCATCATAGACCATAATTGAAGCAAGGTTTTGGTAGTTCTCATCCATTTTCGAGTGCTTCTTTCATCAACATCAAAATCACAAGTTCAAGTGAATTGCATGATTCAAGCAAGGAACCTCCAAAATTGTGCATACAGAATTGAGTATTGAATTGGTGAATCAAGATCCAAGTCTCAAAAGCTTCATATCTTCCATTTCCATAGCTGTTTTCAAGGTTTCTCATCAGGTAAGTTTTCATTCGATTAGCTTGATTCTGTTGGTTTCACATGATTTTATTAGTGTAGACTTGATCTAGGTGGTTAGGAGATTAAGTTAGATGATTTTGGAAAGGATTGGTGATGGTTAGTGACAGGTGTAACAAACTGTTGGTGCTTATATCTCTTAGATTAGTGCATCATAATTGCAGCGTGATTGATCAAATTAATCTCCATTAGGTGTAGTTTAGTTTAGGGTAAGTTTGGGGAAGAATGGTGATGATGCATATCAGTATGATTTCATGATGATCAGTTTTTACCTCGATCGGGTTGAGAGATTCTGTGAGTTTCAGACTGAGCTAGTGGTATAGGATTGTAGAGGGGAAGATCCTGAGCAACTTTCGTGTTTATGGCGTGATGATTCGTGGCTTGGAGATGGAGAACAGAGAGGGGGAAAGTAGCTCGTGCATGAGCTCGCATGGTGAAGTGAAACCCTAGGTTGCAGGTTATTTGGGGAAGATGCAATCATAGCCGTTCATTGTGGTTTGGACCTTTGACTATCAGTAAGATCCAATGGCCAGCGTTTGATCTGAAATTGGAGGGAAGGACCCTGGCCAAAACGCACCGTTTCATTAATTGAAACGGGCGGGCCTGAGTTGAATTTTGTTATTCCCACCCCCGTGTTAGGCCCAAAACCAAGTTTGAACGTGTTTCTGTTACTATTCTTACCCCCAACGCGTTGTGGTTATTTCTTTGAATTCTGAGTGAACTCTGGGCTTTGATAAAACGCTACCAACACCCCCCTGTTTGCTGGCCCAATGTATTTGAACTGGGGCGAGTTCCTATTCTGACCCCCCTCCCTCATTTTATTTGGTTTATTTGTTTTAATTCATTTTAATTTTTACCATTTTCATTAATTCATAAATAATTCATAAAAAATGCTTTTTAATCCATTCTTTTTACCATATCTTCATTAAAATGTCTAGAATATTATAGGAAAATAAATTTTCATTTTTAGTTTTATTTCATATTTTTTACATATTTTCTAAATAAATGTCACATTAAATAATTCATTTCATGCATCATTTTTATGATTTTTGTTCTCTCACATGCTTTGATATTTTTTGATCATTCTTTTCATATTGTTTAGATGAGATATTAGGCTTGTAGAAATATTTTAGTTCCCATTTTTAGAGGTTAATTTTAGGTGATTAATAAATGCTTGAATATCATGAGCAAAACTAGGGTTTAGGTGACAACTTAGGAGTTTGATTTCATTTCCCTTAGGACTTAGGGTTTGAATAGATTAGTTATGGGACTATAGGGGCTATGGGTAGTTATTAGATCCCTTAGAGAACAGTTAGGATTCCCCTACTGCTATTATTACTGTCTGTATATCTGTTGTCTGGTGTGGTGTGCCCTCTGGGGATTGTTGCTTGTTTGATTGGGTATTGAGTTTGCCTGGGGCCCTGGGGAAGCTGAAGATTTGTGAAGATGAAGCTATTGGAGATTCAAAGATTGAAGATCAACTGTCAGAGATGAGGAGGAGTTTCTTGATGGCAGATGCTGAGGAGATTAGGGTTTAGGAGCTAGGCAGAGCTCTAGATTAGAAATTTTGTTTCTCAAACATGGATTGCCTTGTCTGCATCCATTCTTCTCTGTGATTCAGAGTCTCTCTAAGACACTCACCCCCTTCCTTTGGAAGGCTTGGTGATAGTGTCTATGAGATAGAACTCTTGAGAGAAAATGTCTCTTGTGTTAGAAGCAGTCTGTTCACCACCTTTGGTAGTCAGCTGATTGCTTAACACCCATTCACTCTTGTGACTGATCCCTCATCCTGGAGGTTTGAGCTTGAAGAAAAGCCATTGCAGATGGAAGACTGATGATCAAAGCCCTTGTCTGAAGGCCATGAAGATGGAGATTGATGCTTGTTGAAGCCTGTAGCTGATTGGAGGTTACTTGAAGCCAGTTGTTGATTCAGAGCTGCTGATGCTGTTTCTTTTGCTGTTGTATTTTATTGCTGATGTATTGATTGGTTTTCTGGACTGTATTGTTTGCTGTCTACCCTGCTGGGTTGAAAGTGAAGTCTGTTCACTTTTGCCTATTGTTTTCTAGGTTCGAGGTTGAGTGGGACTCCCTTGCCTCGCTTGTACTGTTGCATCCATGCATTTTACTGCTTTACTGTATATATCTGGTATTGTTTCTGTTTCTGCCTATCCCGTAGGATCTCTGTTTCTCTCTGTGCAAGAGAGGAGCATGATAGACACTAGGTCTTAACCCATGCATGATAACATTAGGTTAGTTTGATTCCCTTCGCAACCGTAGGTTAGAGTTCTGTTTCTTCTTCCTCAAAACAAACAGAAAAATACAATGAAATTTCAAACACAATAAAAGACACTTCTTCCGTAAAAGAATGTGAACTCATCAAAACGTCATTTTTGTCCGCTGGGACTGTTAATCAGAAAAACCTTTTTCAGAAGGAATAAAAATCAATCAAGGACAAGCTTGTGTCGTACGTGGCCCGAACTACGTTTGCTCTGATCTTCCATGCTGTGTGGAAGTACGTAGGCATAGGATGCGATATCCTAGCGAGCAACCTTCCCCTCCTTTCCCGTAGGTAGGCGAACTACGTTGACTCTGATTTCTCGTTCCAGACGAGAATACGTAGGCATAAAGTGCGATACTTTGCCGAGTCATTTTCTTTTCTTTTTAACCCCTGACCTTTAGAGTAGATAGAATAACAATCCATACCCGAAAACAAGCGTGGATCCCGTCGAGTACGACGGACGTGAGGGGTGCTAATACCTTCCCCTTGCGTAACCGACTCCCGAACCCAGGTTTTGGTTGCGATGACCATACCTTTCCCGTGTTGTGCGAGGTTTACTCTGAGCGTTTCCTTTCCCTCCCGTGGGATAAATAACGCACGGTGGCGACTCTTCTGTTCAGCCGGCGCCGATTTTCGCAGTAGCGACAACATGCTATCAAGCAAAATACAGTAAACTGCAGTCATACAGTAGGAAATAACAAGCCATCAAGCAAAATAAACCACATGGGCAAGGGAGCTGAGCTCTACCGAATACCCGCAAGCAAAGCCATACTGTAACAATACAAGCAGAGGGAGCAACTCAACCTCTAGTGCAATCATGCCCCTAGATTAAAGTCAGTCTAATCATGGACTTATTCTAATGCATCAAGCAAGTCAAACAAGGCACATCAGCAATACAGAAAAGAAAACAGACAAGAAAGCAGATCAACAACTCTCTCAATTCAAGCTTCAGCTCTTCTAACAGCTATCCAGTCTTCAGACTTCAACCACCCTTCAAGGCTACCATCTCTCATGCCAAATATCAATTTGCTTCTCCAGGTTTCAACCCTTCAACATAAGTTTCAACTCATCCTCCTTCTTCAAGCTTCAGCTCTTTATTCAATTCCACCTTCAGGCTTCACTCTTAACTATAAGTGACAACTTGATTCCTTCAGGCTCTCCCAGCATCAATGTAAGTATCAACTTATCTTTTATTCCTCAGCTTCAGCTTTACACCCAATCTCCATTGAATCCTCTTCATAAGTATCAACTTAGTCTTCAAGCTTCAGCTCTCTTTGCTTTACCAGTCTCAACTTGGTCTTCTTCTCCTACAAGCTTCAGCTTCTCAGAGTAATCTTTAATCACTTAGAAGTGTCAACTTCATCCTTCAATTCTCTCCACTGGGTCCCCAAGTATCAACTTGTTCTTCTTGCTCTTCAAGCTTCAACTGCAATGGCACTGCTTAAGGAATCATCCTCTTCCACACTCTTTAATGAAGTCCTCATCTTCAAACTCAAGTCCAACATCTTTCATGATACTCAAACCAGAAGATAATTGATTTAACAGAATGAGGGGAAATGATAAACAGCTTATTGCCAACCAAAGGAAGTCTGTAAGGGTTCATCATTATGAGAGACTGGTTCCCTCAAAGTTCTACTTCCCAGATAAAGCCACTCATCCTTCCAAAGGAGGGATGTGAATATCTGAGAAGGACTTTTAGTCATGGGGAGGAATAGAAGCACAAGATGCTTTCCATGTTTGTGAAAGAAATCATTCTAACTACAAGGCTCTCCCTATGTCCTATCTCCTAATCTTCATCAGACACCTTCAGGCACAAACAAATCCAAGCTCCAAGCAACTTCAAGCAACTTCACGCATCCTCTACTTGTCTTCAACTTGTCTTCAATCTCAACCAAAGTCAAACCAAGCACAAACCCTAATCTAAGGGAACTAGAGAAGTTAAACTAGTTGAATTAGTTAATTAGGATCACCTAAAACCTAGTACTAAAGTTAGTCCTAACTAAAATACTAAAATCAATTGTAAAATCCTACAAAAATTTCTATGGGAACCTATGTCAATCATGACTCTACCACATTAATTTCAAAGATCAAACCATCAAGTTAGACCTAGAACTAAATCCTACATTCTAAGGTATCAAACCTAAAACCCTAAAAAGGAAGCACCTAAATATCAATCTAGAAAGCACACCTATTTTAATCACAAAAATGTGAGAAAACTTCTATGGGATCACACATGTCTAAACTAATCACACACACAAAATTAGGCTCAAAATCATCACCAAGTGATCAAACAAAATTCCACAAAAATATGCATCAAACATAATCATTTTAATATCAATTAAAATATAAAATTCCTATTAAATCAGAAATTACATGAACTGAAAATATTTTTTCTCTACAAAATAATAGACTCAATCATGAGTAGAATGCAAAACGAATGGGATTAATTGGTTTAATTTTCAATTAATTATGAATTTTACAAGAATCATGAATAAAATGAAAATTAAAGAAATTCCAATTAAAATGATGAAGCGCACGGTGTGGATAGTAATCATTTTCAGTTAAAAATCTGGGATGGGCCATCAAGGGGTGTGCATAGTGATTCATCACTTAAGCCCAAAACGCCTAAATAAATGAAACGGTGCGTTTCGTTATTCAGCTCCTTCACAAATCAACTTCAAAACGCAGTCGTTGGATTAGCTTCTAGTCAATGGGTCAAAACAAGATCTGAGGGTGATAACTTCATCTCCTACCTCTAGCCATGGAAATGGAGGGAAGAACCAGAGTTCAAACATGGATCCTTCTCAATTCGAACTCCACCATATCTCCATCGAAACACATGATTTAAAGCACAAATATACTCCAAATTCCACACTGATCACAACCATGGTCTTAGATTCAATTGAAATATCCTCTAACATAAAACCCGATCGTGGATCAAAATTCTGGCCAAGAATCAATTGTCTCTAATCTTGAAATTGCTTGGTCTAAAACGTTCATCACGTTACACTGATCAGTTTCCCCTATAGAACTCACATTATTGCTCACTATACACCAAGTTCTTGATCCAAACTGAAATGGTGTCATCATCTTAAACCTAACCAAATGCTCTCAAATTCTCCAGAATCCATCTCCTAACTATTTCTAACCATTCTAACCTAACAATTTAACCTAACAATGCTTAAATTAAGATGTATGGTGAAAGTTACAAACCTGGGATTTCTTGAATAACAGATGCACCAAATCTTCACTTCAACACTTCAATCCTTCCAAAATCGTTCCTTGTATCAAGATATGGCTTCTGTTTGCAAAAGAAATGATGGAAGATGCTTGCAACTCCAAACCCGATAGTGACTTGCAGCAGGTGGAACTCAAAATCTCATGTACGATTCAGCCATGTTCTTGCTCTCAATTTGCTATGGAATCACTCAGTAACTCATAAGGAAGAGATTGCAATAGAAAGAATCGATTGAAATGGTGTAGAAATGAAGAATGGATTTCAATTTGCAATGAACGAATTTGGAATCCCAACTCTCTCTCCTTCCTTAACTCTCACCAACCTCTTCCATGGACAGCTTATAAACCTTATATAGAATGATTCAAAACCCTCTAGCACCTTCTGGAACCATCCAAGGAGATTTTGAAAATCTCATGTCATGGTTTCTCATTTCAAGCCATACTCACACCAGTCCATGTTTCCCTTGTTTTCAGCTCCAATTCTGAATTGAAAATCTCCTTAGATGAGATGTATGAGATGTTAGGATGCTTGGATAGCTTGTACATTGATCTCTCTTATGTTTTGCAAGTGTAACTTAGATTACAAGTAACTTATGATAAGTCCCTTAATTTGACCTCAAATCAAAATTGTAATAACGCCATTGTTTCTAAAATGATTTTTCCATTCAATTTGGTAGGTCACTTGCATTGTTTTGGTTGTGTATTGAAAATTCCCAAAAATAGGTCACTTTAATACATTAAATCCTCCTTTATTTTGACCATTTTGACAAGTATGAGCTACAAGCATTTCCCACATCTCCTGACCTCCTTACTAGGCTTAAAACATCATTTTGAGCAAGTTTTATGTTGAAGATTTTTCCATTTGAAGCTTGGAAATAGGAGTTATGGCCTTATGGTTGAAATGACCTATAATCTCCAAATGACCAAAATGCCCTTGACTTGTCAAAGCCATAACTTGAGTTCTACAAATCCTATCAAGGACTTATAGTACTCTCTAGAAAGCTAAGAAGATAAGGTAAAACATTAATGTTGACCAAAAGTTCATAGGAATCATCCTTCTTAGGAAAAAGTTTGATGCAAGTTGGGTAACTTTCAAGGCCCCCAGATTCACATACTTCAGATGACTTGTAACTTGTCAAAGTCATAACTTGAGCTCTACAAATCCTATAAAGGACTTCTAGTACTTAAATTAAAGCTAAGAGCAAGCTCTACAACATTCATTTTGGGGGTGGGATGAGATAACAATCACATCTTGAGCTAAACTGCCTTGAAGATAGGGGTCAAACTAGGGGATTTTACACTGTCAAGCCTTAGAAACCCTAGCTTAAGACTTCTCAAACTCTTCAATCATGATGAGTTGGCCTTGGAGTCATCCTTATAGCATCTCAATGCATCAATCCATGATCACATGGCTCATGGATTAGGTTTCAACCCTCTCCAAATCATCAGTTGACCTAGGGTTGACCCAGTCAAACCCTAATTACACCACTCATGGCTGAGGCTTCTTAAACTTGCACAATGACCTATCTAGGCTTCATGATGGCTTTCAAGACATCTCAAAAGCTCTCTCAAGGCTTCAAGTCCACATTCATGGCTTCAGAATCATCTGAGGAGCTCCCATAACTCTCAAGCTAGGAGGCACCCTTTTGGTTTCAACCACTCTCTCTGAGGATCTTCTGACTTCTCTGACAAAGATATCAACCCTTGAACACTTGAATAACCTTCTTGGCTAGCTTCATAGTCTTGTATAGCTCTTGATTGGTACTCATGCCTCTTGATCTCCTGCATAGATGTCAATGAAATGCAAATGATAATGCTAATGTGAATGAAATGAAACATAAGCTAGGCAAAGAAATGTTGGTCAAATTTTAGGGTGCAACAGCTGCCCCTATTCAAACGGCTTGAACCTGAATGGGTGAGAAGTGAACGACTATCAACCAATCAAGGTGCGAGACGGTTGAATACCGACAAACCCGGAAATTTGCCAACTGCACAAGTACACTGTACTCAGATGGGAACAAATCTTCGAAAACTGAAATATTAGCTGCACGACAACTAGCTGGAGCATTGGTCACACGGTAACCAGTAATACATGGTCGATCATGCTGTCAGGCATCGGGATTCTCCGGGACTCATCAGGTCAACAATCAAGTTAAACATGTCGTCAGGCATTCAAAGAAATTTTCGGGCATCAGCCGAACTTCATCAGTAAGTCAGGAATAGCATTCTCGGTCAATCATGAACCAATTGGGGATATCCAAACTTCCGCCATCAGGCACTCTGCTTCATCAATACGGTTGGACTTCAATCATCAAGTCTTAAAGGGGGGTTTCGACTTTGCTGTTCAGAAACCTGCTGGGGATGACACACCTCCGCTGGGATTCGAGAGAACTATCAAGTAACTCTGCTTCGGGGGTCCAGAAATCATTCTGGGAGAATCCTCTCTGTTGAGGACTTCAAGAATCATCTTGCATAGATAACTTTGAGGGGACTTCAAGAATCATCCTGAACCCATAACTCTGCTAAAGATTTCGGGAATCATCCTGAGCAAACACTCTGCCGAGGACTCTAAGCGTCAACTTGAGCAACCAACTCTGGCAACTGCACTGGGGATTTTAAGAATCATCTTAAGCACACGGCTTGCTGGGGAGAATTCAAGAATCATCTTGGGCGAGCGACCTTGCGGAGGAACACCTGCAAAACAAGAACGGTAACGACCTAGATCATGCTTCCTATGCATATGCCGCAATGCTCCACACGGTGGAAGTGCTATGCGTTCATGATAGAGGCTATGCAATCATGCAAAATGCTACGGCCCCGTCAACAAAATAAATGCCGAAGAGAAAATCTTCCTGTCAAGGAGAAAGGACAACTCTGGTGGAGGAAGGAATCATCCTGCCATGGAGAAAAGGTCACGCCGATCTCAATCGGACTCCGCACGGGGAAGCAAACTTCAGTTGACTGCTGCAGGGGAGCGAAGCTCTATGAGAACCCAAACCTGCTGAGGAAAGCAATGTCAATCGCGGAGATAAACTGCACGACCTTCACGGCTACTTCCCTGGAGACAACGACTCCGGCGGGGAAACACAACATCAGATATTCAACACTCTACTGGGGAAAACCAATCATGGTCCCAACTGCTTCCAAGGACTCGGCTCTCTTGGGGATCTGCAAACTTGGTTGGGGAAGAAGGAATCATCCTGCTTACGGGGGAGACTACGACTCTGTGGGGAATCTCAATTCCGCTGGAGACTTCAGTCTGGAACTATCAATTGCTGCACACTTCAGTGAATGACTCAGCTGGGGGGACGACATTCCGTCAGGACGTACTTGGCTGGGGAGAGAATCTTCTCTGCCTGGGGAGACATATCAATGCCTACGATCTCATGCTCAGACTCTGCGGGGGGAGGCTGCTGAACTTGCTGGAGAAGGAGGAATCATCCTGCTCGGGGATGCGCACGGCGCATTGCCTGGAATATGCTACACCTGTAACAACACAAACAAACAGACAAGATACCCTTCTCAAAGGGACCTATCAAGGTTATTATCTCGTGACAATGTTTAAGTAATTCATTGTTTCAACAATCAGTGGCCTAGGCCAGTAAGTTTATGTATGCGCATTTTGTCAAAAACATCGGCGTTCTTTTTCGCAAACAAAACAGATAAATACTAAACAGACAAACAGAAATGCTGAATAGTATACATTTTATTGATAACAAACCCCTGAATGGGTAAAAATGTTTTACAACAGATGCAAGCTCCTGGAATGAGGAAGCCGCGCAAAAATAAAACACAAATATACATCAGTATATACAAATGTCGGCAACGATGCGTAGACGAACACCATGAGTTGATCCCTCTATGACCCACTCGACTTCGATACCTCTCCGACGCTTCAGCTTCAGAAGAGATTGATTCAGACAAACGGCCCTCAGGTCTTCCAAACCACTAAACAAATACAGTCCACACGCGGAATGCAGTCATTTGCTTTTCCCAATCCCTTAACTTTTGCGTGAACCGCCCTTTGCGGGTTTTCAGTTCACCGGGATACCCTTTTTTGCCAAAGTCGCCCATCCGGATTTTCGACTTTGCGGGTGTATATTTTTTCGATTTATATCCCTAATTTTTTCCCAAACCTTTTTCCTTTTTTATGGTTCGCCAGGATGCCCCATTTTTGCCTGGATACTCTTTTTCTTTCCAGCGGGTCATTTTTAAGCAAAGTATTTTTTAACTGCGTCCGCGTTCACCGGGGATGCAAAATCTTCACCGTCCATCGTGGATAACAACAAAGCTCCTCCCGAGAAGACCTTGCTAACGACATATGGACCTTCGTAATTGGGAGTCCACTTGCCCCGGTGATCGGAGTGTGGAGGAAGAATCTTCTTCAGGACGAGATCACCCGTTTGAAAACTTCTAGGACGCACCTTCTTATCATAAGCTTTCTTCATTCGGCTCTGGTACAGACGACCATGTTCAATCGATGCTAACCTCTTCTCGTCCATCAGGCTGAGCTGGTTCAGTCGATTCTTAATCCATTATGCCTCGTTGAGTTTCACGTCAACCAAAACTCACAAAGAAGGGATCTCCACTTCTAACGGCAGGACAACTTCCATACCGTACACTAAGGAGAAAGGAGTTGCCCCGGTTGAAGTACGTACCGTCGTACGATAACCGTGCAATGTGAATGGCAGCATCTCGTGCCAATCTTTGTAGGTCACAACCATCTTCTGAACAATCTTCTTGATGTTCTTATTGGCCACTTCAACGACGCCATTCATCTTCGCCCGGTAAGGAGATGAGTTGTGGTGTTCAATCTTGAAACTCTGGCACAACTCCTTCATCATCTTGTTATTCAGATTCGAACCATTATCAGTAATGATCCGCTCGGGAACTCCGTAACGACAGATGATGTCCCTCTTTATGAATTTAGCCACCACTTGCTTGGTCATGTTAGCATATGAGGCTGCCTCCACCCACTTGGTGAAGTAGTCGATAGCTACTAGAATGAAGGGATGACTGTTAGATGCAGTGGGCTCGATCTTGCCTATCATGTCGATGCCCCACATGGAGAACAGCCACGAGGAGGACATGACATTTAACGGGCACGGCGGCACATGAACTTTTACAACATAAATCTGGCATTTATGACATCTCTTCGTGAATTTAAAGCAATCCGATTCCATCGTCAGCCAGTAATATCCTGCTCTCAGGATCTTTCTCGTCATAGCATGCCCGCCGGCGTGCGTACCAAATGTGCCTTCATGGACTTCTTCCATGAGCATACTCTCCTCTTTCTCATCTACACATCTGAGTAGCACGAGATCATGGTTTCTTTTGTACAAAACTCCATCAGGATTGAGATAAAAATTTCCAGACAGCCTCCTCAGAGTCTTCTTATCCTGGGTTGATGCACCCGCAGGATACTCCTTAGTCATAAGGAAAGTCTGGAGATCGTGGAACCATGGCTTGCCGTCGGCGGCTTCCTCGATCGCAAAGACGAATGCAGGTCTATCAAGACGAGAAAGGACAATTCTTGGAGCTTCATTCCAAAAATTGACTTTATACATCGAAGCCAACGTGGCTAAGGCATCAGCCATCTGATTTTCTGCTCTGGGCACATGATGGAGTTCCACTCGATCAAAGAACGGAAGCAGCCTTCTGGCATAATTCATGTACGGCACCAAATTCGATTGACGAGTCTCCCACTCCCCTTTAATTTGGTTAATCACAAGCTCCGAGTCACCATATACGTCTAGGTTCTTGATTCTCAAATCAATTGCTTCTTCTAGACCCATGATGCATGCTTCGTACTCCGCTTCATTATTGGTGACTGGAAACGTCAGTCTCGCAGTGAACGGGATGTGGGATCCATGGGGAGTCGTGATGATCGCCCCAATGCCACTTCAGTAGGAATTAACCACCCCGTCAAATATCAATTTCCACTGGGATTTCCTATCTGGCCCCTCGTCGGGCAACGGTTCATTGCAATCTTTCGCTTTGAGAAACATGATATCCTCATCGGGAAATTCAAATTTCATCGGCTGGTAATCTCGATCGGCTGCTCGGCAAGGTAATCAGACAATACGCTTCCCTTGATGGCCTTCTGGGAAACGTACTGAATATCATATTCCGTCAACACCATTTGCCATCTGGAAATCCTGCCCGAAAGCGCTTGCTTCTCAAAGACGTACTTGATCGGATCCATCTTCGAAATTAGCATGGTGGTGTGATTGAGCATGTACGGTCGTAAACGTTTGGCAGCCCAGGCTAGTGCACAACACGTTTTCTCCAGCATCGAGTAACGAGATTCACAGTCCGTGAACTTTTTACTCAAGTAGTAAATGGCATGCTCCTTTCTGCCTGTCTCGTCGTGCTGACCGAGAACACACCCCATACTATTCTCAAGAACTGTCAAGTACATGATTAAGGGTCTTCCAGCCACTAGGGGTATCAAGATTGGAGGTTCCTGAAGATATTGCTTTATCTTGTCGAATGCCTTCTGGCAATCCTCGTTCCAGATAATCGCCTGATCTTTCTTTAGTAGTTTGAACATCGGTTCACACGTGGCTGTGAGTTGAGAGATAAACCTTGCAATGTAGTTTATTCTGCCCAGGAAACCACGAACTTCTTTTTCTGTTTTTGGCACTGGCATTTCTTGTATCGCTTTAATCTTCGCAGGATCAACCTCGATGCCTCTTTCACTCACGATAAACCCCAGTAACTTTCCGGACTGTACTCCGAAAGTACACTTGTTAGGATTCAGCCTCAACCTGAACTTCCTAAGCCTCTCAAAAAGCTTCAGCAAATTGACCAGATGTCCCTCCTCCGTTTGGGACTTCGCAATCATGTCATCAACATAGACTTCAATCTCATGATGAATCATGTCATGAAACAAAGTAACCATGGCTCGTTGGTAAGTGGCCCCTGCGTTCTTCAGACCGAAAGGCATTACCTTATAGCAAAATGTTCCCCAGGGGGTGATAAACGTAGTTTTCTCCATGTCCTCCGGCGCCATCTTGATCTGATTGTAACCGGAGAAGCCATCCATGAACGAAAATACGGAGAACTGGGTTGTATTGTCGACCAACACATCAATATGAGGCAACGGGAAATCATCTTTAGGGCTCGCCCTATTCAAATCCCGATAATTGACGCACATTCTTACCTAACCGTCCTTCTTCGGTACAGGCACTATGTTGGTGACCCACGGAGGGTAAGTAGTGACCGCTAAGAAGCCAGCGTCAAGCTGTTTCTGCATTTCTTCTTTGATCTTAACGGCCATATCTGGTCGTGTCCTCCTAAGCTTCTTCTTAACGGGAGGACAATCTTCTCGCAACGGCAAGTGGTGGACCACGATGTCAGTGTCAAGTCCGGGCATATCTTCGTATGACCAAGCAAAGACGTCACTATACTCTCTCAGCATCTCGACTAATCTCTGCTTGACATCACTCTGCAATGCAACCCCTATCCTGACGTTTCTGACGAGTTCTTCAGAACCCAAATTCACGATCTCAATCTCCTCTTCATGAGGCAGAATAACTTTCTCTTCTTGTTTCAACAAGCGGGCCAACTCTTTAGGAAGGTCTTAGTCTTCATCAATCTCTTCTTCTGCTTGATAGATCGGGCAATCGAAGTCGAAGTGAGTCGTAGAAGGTCCAGAGTCGATGTCATCTGTTATGTGGATCCTGCAATAACAAGGGTTAAGCTTAAAACAAGGATATGCAGGTTAGCACAAACCCCATTGCCATTTTGTTGTTTTTCAAAACAAATATAAAACAGGAATAACAGAGATCACAATATTTGAATACGAAGAAAAACGCCTTTTGATTTATTGACAAAATGCATGTACATAATCCAACAAGGCCCTGACAATAAAACCACTATGCCCCGGGTAGGACATAGGGTTGTACAATGATTGGAAAAAGTAAATCATTACTCTTCGCTTGTCATCTGGATGATATCCTTGACGGACCAATTGGTAAGGCCCTCGCCTGGCTGGATCCAAGAGTCGAGGTCACAGTCACTATCTCCGCTGTCTTCAGACACCGCATTGACGCTTTCAAATATCACCCCGCCACTGGTAAACGGGATCGGTCCTTTACCTCGCGACGCACTGCTAGAAGAAGAAGCTTCAGCTCCAGGAGAATATCCCAACCCAAACTTATCTTTCTTGTTAGGTATCTCCAAAATTCGCCCCCAGCCTGGGGTAGACCCGACTTGGACAACGGCCCGAGCTTCCTTGAAGGAAGAGAGAGTCACCTCTGGCTTCTCAGTGACTACAGGAGCTACGTCCTTAACTTTAACAGCTTCGAACGCTTGGCATAGGGTTTCGTGGATTTCCCCATCCATCTCAACATACTTGAAGGACGACAAATGGCTCACCATTATGTCTTCCTCGCCACATACAGTCACGATGCTACCTCCAACAGCGTACTTAAGCTTCTGGTGCAACGTGGAGGTCACGGCACCCGCAGAATGGATCCATGGCCGGCCTAGGAGACAACTGTAGGCAGGCATGATGTCCATTATGTAAAAGATTGCGTCGAACGTTTCCGGCCCGACTTGGATTGGCAGGGTCACCTCCCCGAAAACGTGGCGTTTGGTTCCATCGAACGCTTTCACAACCAGATCACTGGGTGTGCAAATCACTCCACGAGTATCCAACTTCATTAATGCCTTCTTCGGAAGAACATTGAGCGACGAACCCGTGTCCACCAACACGTGAGACATAATTGTTCCCCTACACTCTATCGAGATGTGCAGAGCGCTATTGTGGTTCCTCCCTTTCGGCGTCAGCTCTAGGTCAGTGAAACCTAACCCATTTCCAGCATTCACATGGGCTACGACCTCTTCCAGCTGATTTACCGATATTTCCTGCGGTACATATGCGGGGTTCAACACCTTCAGCAGCGCATTGCGGTGTGCTTCAGAACACAACAACAAGTTCAGGATGGAAATCTTTGAGGGTGTCTGATGGAGATGATCCACGATCTTGTAGTCACTCTTTTTAATTAACCGCATAAACTCCTCGGCGTCTTTAACAAGTAAGTCCTTTTCTGCCCCACGCGGGATCTCTTCTGCGACTTTACTTTTACCTTTGTCAGTTGCATCAGCTCTGTCCGCTTTGTCTGCCACGACCTCAGGGGGTGCAAACACTCTTCCGCTGCGAGTAATACCACTGATTCCCGCAAGGTTCTCCACCGACGACCCAAACGGTCCTAGCTCCAACTTCTGTCCGTTGCAGTAGACTTCAGCCCCGTAATGCCATGGGAAAGAATTAGTGCTTTCGAAGGGTATCGGCCCAGCTTTAGTGATGGTAATCGTAGGTGGCCTGGGTGCAGAAATAGTTATCGTCTGGCGAGGGATGGTGATGGTGGCGACCTCACCATCTTGCTTCAGCACTACCTCTCCTGATCCGCTTTCGGCCCTCCGGCTGAACTGTAAAATCCCTTCAGTCATCAGACTTTGAATTCTTTCTACCAACTGTTCACATCCACCAGGACTAGTAGCACAGTCCATACACAGCTCTCCGCAACCTGGGAAGAAACCTCTTTTCATCAACTTAGCTTTAACGAAGCTAAGCGGCGTCTTCAGATCTCTGACGTCCGAACTCTCGTCCTCAATAATGGCGTTTACTCCGCCTCCCCTATGATTCGGCATAGGGTTCTTCGTGACATTTGGCACATTATCCGAGAAGTTGATGATCTTAGCGTCCACCATGTCCTGCACCTTGTGCTTGAAGGCTTTGCAATTCTCTATTGTGTGGCCTGGTGCCCCTGAGTGAAACTCACAAGTTGCATTAGCGTCATAACCTGGCGGAGGTGCCCCTGTCAAGGGAGCCAAGGTCCTCTTCTAGATCAACTGTAGCTGGAGCAGAGTCTGCAATAGTTGCGCGTACAACATGGGCGGTGTCTCGAGGTGACGGCTCGCCAGAGGTGCCCTGTTCTGATACTTTCTGTACCCTTGTTGATTCGGTTGCTGCTGCTGCTGCTGCTGTGGCTGTGGCTGTTGAACTGCCGGGATAGTTATGCTGGCCACCTGTTGGTGAGGGCCTTTACCCTTCCTTCGAGCGTTGGTCACGACGCTCGCCTCTCCTTCCCGTCTTTTGCCAGCATAAGGTTTCTTGCCTCCTCTTCCAGCTGAGGATGACTCACCTTGAATTTTCCCGAGTTTGATCCCATTTTCAATGTGCTCACCCGTGATAATGAGATCTGAGAAGGTTCCAGACATACCGCTGACCAACTTCTCATAATAAACCCTTGGGAGGGTAGCTACGAGCATCTGCACAAGCTCACGTTCAACCATCGGCGGCTGAACCCTGGCTGCCAATTCACGCCACCGCTGGGCGTATTCCTTAAACCCTTCATTGTTCCTTTGCGACAGGTTCTACAGTTGGACTCGGTTCGGGGCCAAGTCGCTGTTGTATTGGTAGTGGTGCACAAATGCTTCAGCAAGGTCCTTCCATGTGCGCACACTGGTAGGCTCCAGACTCATGTACCATTCGAGGGATGGTCCGGACAGGCTGTCCTGAAAGAAGTGCATCAGCAACTTCTCGTCCTCGGAATGAGCTGACATTTTCCTGTAATACGATCTCAGGTGGACGAGAGGGCAAGTAGTGCCCTTGTACTTTTCAAAGTCAGGTACCTTGAACTTGGGAGGCACCTTGAAATCAGCAATCAGTCCCAACTTGGACATATCAACGCCCAGGGTGTTCTGGTTCTCGATATTTCTCATCTTATCTTCGAGTGCCTTGAACCTTAGCCGTGCCTCAGCAGTCAGCTCCCCTTCAGCACCTCTCTGAGAGAACACATCGTCCTGACGATCTTCTAACCACGACTGAGGCCCAAACAGATTCCCAACACCTGCATTGCCGTTTCCCAGCCCAACATTGAAATTAGCTTCCAGACTCCCATTACCGACGCTCGTCGTATTGCCGTTGAGTCCCATATTAGCTATCACATTGCTGTTGGCACTGCTGTTCCCCCCGGTCACGGGGACGCCATTCTGCAGAGTCTCAACTGGTGGAGGGGTTGGAACGGTCCCTCCATGGAGTACGCCATTGCTATCGACCCTTGAAATCAGAGGCTGGACCAAGGTTCTGAGCTGATCCTGGCCATTGGCGACCGCTTGCATAAGCTCCATGAAACGGTCCATTCTTTCGCGGAGTTCCTGAACATCAGTTTGCACTTGCTCCATGATTCTGGTTTGATTTGCTCTGGTCGGATAGCGGTGAATAGGTCTCTGATCAATCCTGGAACAACCTGAAACAACCTGAAAACACAAAGGGGTTAGGAAAAACGACAAAGTGCTCGTTATGCAAATGCTTCATGCGAATGCAAACGTGTGTCTGTGCGTTAGGGAGATCTCCCCCGATCCTAGTGCCTGAGTGCCAGTGCTGATAATAAGAAGTCCGAGTCCAGTCATGGAAATAACAATCTCATATATAAAGAAAGCCCATCAAGGCAGTACACGACATCAGTGAGTACAAGCAGAATCAACAGCATGACCCCAGCCAACAAGCCTGGTGATGGTCAGCCTACAACAATGATCAAACAAAAGGAATACAAATATAGTCAAGTACGGCCACGGGCGCGAAACTCTTCTAACAACCCCTTCGTTTCTGGATGATCAGGACGAGTGAGTAACCCTTCGACGAGTAGCTCCCTCTGCATAATGGTATACTGAAGACCTTCGACCGAATCTTCCCATGCTCCTTCGCTGAAACAATCTTCTAATTTCCGCTTCTTGGATTCAAACGTCAGTTTGCGCTCCTTCAGGTTAGCGAGAGCTCTGTTGAGCTAGCCTTCGGCGGCGTATCTGCGAGCGGTTTCTTCATCAAACCTCTTCTCACTAGCCTTCACCTGGGCTTTCAGCTTGGAAATCTGTTGCCTCAGCTTATCCTCCCGCTCTTTCCTGGTGGCTAGGGAGGCTTTCTAGTGCTGGTTGAACTTAGATATCCTCCGATACGCTTCGTCCAAGTGCTGCTTCTTAGTGGCCAGTACGTCGTTGACAACTTTGAAGTCTCGACCCATGCGCTCACGCTCAGCTATCTGCTTAGTCAAATCTGTCCCCAGCTGGTTCACCAGTTCTGTCTGCCTTTTGAAGGAATGAATAGCTTCGTTTCTCTCGCTCGTAGTTGAGCCAATTCTTTCTCCAGTTCTTCATTTGCCCTTTTCAATTCATCTCTCTCAGCTACACCCGATTATGTCGCTGAATGGGCACGGTAGTAGGCTCTCCAATCATCTGAGGGCTTTCTGGCTTGGCAGGAAGAAATGGCATCCCTATAGCATATGCTCTGGCTCTGATCCACGTCACGTACGGAGGGTAGGCTTGATTATTGCTTCTCCCCAGCAATGGTTTTCCCCTCTTACTGATGCCATTCCAAGTGCGCTGAAGCTTAGACAACATATCCCCTTCTAGAAGACCAGTGAGGTACAGAGATTCCTGTACCTCTTCATCCTTCGGCGGAGCTCTCAAAGCATAAGCGAACTGTCGGACCAGCAAAGACGGATTATAGTTTATACAGCCCTTCCTGCCTATCAAAGGCACGTTCGGAAACCCGCTGCAGCTGTAGATAATCTCGGTACCCAACCTATCTCTGTCAAACCAATCAATATCCTCTGCAGATAGACTCATCAAACGCTCGGACCACTCAGCTGTGGCTGCAGACGAAACAAAGGGACCCCTCTTGGGCAGATGACTATCAAACCATTTATAAAGCAGGGGCACACAGCACGAGACATTCTTGCCCCTTCTGTTCTCGTTTTTGTAGTGGATAGAATGGTAGACATCTCCTATCAAGGTAGGGACTGGATTCCCTGAAGCAAAGATGCGAAATGCGTCGAAGTCTACGAAATCGAGCATATTGGGGAACAGAATGATGCCATATATGCACAGAGCGAGGATGGCGTTGAACACGACCCAACATCCGTCCTTGGCGCACTGCTGAGCCTTACCCACTAAGAACTGCAAGGAGAAACCGGGAACCTTGTTCCAACTAGACAATACCAACTCGGAGGCGTCCAAATGGAGTGAAGGAGCTAGACTAGCCAGATCAGGCTCAGCATCCATATGAACAAAAGGCATCTGCGTCTTGATAGGCACACCTAACAAATAAGCATATTCCTCTAGTGTGGGTGCGAGAACAAAATCCTGGAAAGTAAAGCATCTCAACGGAGGATCGTAGAACTGCAACAGAGCGTGCAACCCATTCAACTCGAACGCAGAAGGTTTACGAACCAAACTGAGCAACTTGCCGTAAGATTTTCTGAACTCATCTCTCACAGAATCATTTGCTAAAGCAATCAAACCAGTCAGCTGAACCACAGCAGGGGCAGGGAGCTTGCAAGCCACGGTCTTCCTCAGAGAACCCATAACAATGCAATAGGAGGCAAGAAATCCTGAATCGGGGAAAACGGTACCTGCAACACAGACACACGTTAATGAAATGCAAATGAGTATGCAAAGCAATGTAAAATGCAATCATGCAGCAGAAGATCAAGGCAACTGTGCTGTGGAGATTCTGTATCAACAAAACCATGATGCTGCTCTGTCAAGAACAACCACTATCTCTGATAAGAAGAAAACCCTGGTATCAGACCACAAATTTGCTCTGTCAAGAACACACACACATAGGACCATAAATCTGCTTTGTCAAGAACAAACATCTGATAATAAGGACCTCCGATACAGAACCAAAAAAAAAAATCTGCTCTGTCAAGAACGCACATCTGATGATGAGATCCTCAGACCCCAGTCATAAACCTGCTCTGTCAAGAACAAATATACACATCTGCTGATGAGATCTTCTGATCCCAATCAAAACCTGCTCTGTCAAGAACAAATACACATCTCTGAATATAAGGTCCTCTGATACAGGACCAAAGCTCTGCTCTGTCAAGAACAATCATATATCTGATGATAAGAACCTCCGGTACCAACAAAACTGATTCACTATCAAGAACACCAGGTAGTCTGAAGGTCAAGGTTTCCTGCAATAAACCCAACCCTGCTCACAGGTATGGACCTAAACTGACTCAAGTTCGGCATCCTATGCGTTCATCAGCGTCACAGACATTCAAGAGGGGTGATACGATACCCAGAAGGTGTGGCATCACCAGCTCATGAAGCGGCCTCACTCGGCTGAATCACAAATGATCGGTCCCCAGAGTCGACAATCCTCCAAACCAACAACCCCCTCAACCCAAAGGGTTGAAAAAGAAGCCAACCGGGAGAACCTCGTCTGAGCGTGGATTTCATGAGACACTAGTGCCTGCAAAGCAAGCACGCGCCCACTAATTTCCATAACTAATGCTATGTTCACTCAAGCCTGGGTCTGGCTTCTCACTCATCAGAATGCCCCTCCCACAACAGCACAGATAATCATATCATACTGAAGATAAAATGCGGGAAATAAAAATGCGATAAATAAAAACAACCCAACAAGTAATCATACAAGCGCTAGGATTGACTCTCGCAGGGGACGTCAGATCCCCAAACTGACTCGCATACGGGACGTTGGATCCCAGGAAACTATCAATTCCCCAGCAGAGTCGCCAGCTGTCGCTTCCGCGAAAATAAGGTGCCGGCAGAACAGAAGAGTCGCCACCTTTCGTTATTTATCCCTCGGAACGGGAAAGGAAACGATCGAAAAAACCTGACGAAAAAGGGTAAGACAAGGTCATCGCAATCGTTGTCTGGGTTCGGGAGTCGGTTACGAAGGGGAAGGTATTAGCACCCCTCACGTCCGTCGTACTCGACGGGATCCACGCTTGTTGTGTTTACTGGACGAGTTGGTTTATCTATCTACCTATCAAGGCTGGCTTAAACAGAAAAGAAAATGACTCAGCAAAGCATCACGCTTTATGCCTACGTATTCTCATCATAGAATGAGAAATCAGAGTCAACGTAATTCGACCTACTACGGGTTATGGGGAAGGTGGCTCGCCAATACATCAGTATTGTGCCTACATACTCTCAACAGGTATGAGAGATCAGAGCTTACGTAGTTCGGGATATTACGGATTACGGGGATTCAGATTCATTTGTTTTATCGAGTAGGGTTAAACAGCAGTTCCTGCAGTTAGGGGTAAAGCCTGTTTGCGTTGGCGCTAAAGTTTAACGACACTCTTTTCTTCAGAAAAGCTTCCTTTTAATTATGGGCCCACGGGGTAAAAAGGTTTGAAGTTTGTTTTCTGTCTTTTACGGAAGAAGTGTTTTTTATTGTGTTTGCAATTTCAATCGCTCTAAAGACTATGACCTGAGAGTGAATGTGTCGCATGTCACCCAAAGGGTACCATACTAAACATCCAGACTGTTGAAAAGAAGCTCTCCAACAATCCTTTCTCAGATAGCTTAAGGCTCGTAACGTACAAAAGAAATCATTCATGATTACTGTATCTTAAGCTGTTTTGAGATGAGAAGAGAGAAGGCTCAACTAAGGGAGACTATCAAGTCCTAATGTTATCATGCCAAGGATTCATCCTATAGTTGAGGTTTTAAACAGGGAACTCCTATAAGTTATCATGCATAGGTTTCAACCTAAAGTTCTATCATCACTTCCCTATCAAAGGAAGTGAGAGATTCCTAAGGGATCAGGTCAATGATACACAGAAACAGATAAAGCATCAGCTTAAACGGTAAACAGATAAACAGTAAACGACTGTAAAATGCATGCAATGCAAGTGAGGGAGGAAATGTGTGTGGGGCAGCAGCCTCCACAAGCTCATCTCAACCTCAAGCCAGAATGAATAACAGTAATCATACTGAAGAAATAAAACATGCTATCAAGCAAAATACAGTAAACTGCAGTCATATAGTAGGAAATAACAAGCCATCAAGCAAAATAAACCACATGGGCAAGGGAGCTGAGCTCTACCGAATACCTGCAAGCAAAGCCATACAGTAGCAATACAAGCAGAGGGAGCAACTCAACCTCTAGTGCCATCATGCCCCTAGATTAAAGTCAGTTTAATCATGGACTTATTCTAATGCATCAAGCAAGTCAAACAAGGCACATCAGCAATACAGAAAAGAAAACAGACAAGAAATCAGATCAACAACTCTCTCAATTCAAGCTTCAGCTCTTCTAACAGCTATCCAGTCTTCAGACTTCAACCACCCTTCAAGGCTACCATCTCTCATGCCAAATATCAATTTGCTTCTCCAGGTTTCAACCCTTCAACATAAGTTTCAACTCATCCTCCTTCTTCAAGCTTCATCTCCTTATTCAATTCCACCTCCAGGCTTCACTCTTAACTACAAGTGACAACTCGATTCCTTCAGGCTCTCCCAGCATCAATGTAAGTATCAACTTATCTTTTATTCCTCAGCTTCAGCTTTACACCCAATCTCCATTGAATCCTCTTCATAAGTATCAACTTAGTCTTCAAGCTTCAGCTCTCTTTGCTTTACCAGTCTCAACTTGGTCTTCTTCTCCTACAAGCTTCAGCTTCTCAGAGTAATCTTTAATCACTTAGAAGTGTCAACTTCATCCTTCAATTCTCTTCAAGCAAGGAACTCCTCACTCTTCATTCAATCTCCACTGGGTCCCCAAGTATCAACTTGTTCTTTTTGCTCTTCAAGCTTCAACTGCAATGGCATTGCTTAAGGAATCGTCCTCTTCCACACTCTTCAATGAAGTCCTCATCTTCAAACTCAAGTCCAACATCTTTCAAGATACTCAAACTAGAAGATAATTGATTTAACAGAATGAGGGTAAATGATAAACAGCTTATTGACAACCAAAGGAATCCTGTAAGGGTTCATCATTATGAGAGATTGGTTCCCTCAAAGTTCTACTTCCCAGATAAAGCCACTCATCCTTCCAAAGGAGGGATGTGAATATCTGAGAAGGACTTTTAGTCATGGGGAGGAATAGAAGCACAAGATACTTTCCATGTTTGTGAAAGAAATCATTCTAACTACAAGGCTCTCCCTATGTCCTATCTCCTAATCTTCATCAGACACCTTCAGGCACAAAAAAATCCAAGCTCCAAGCAACTTCAAGCAACTTCAAGCATCCTCTCCTTGTCTTCAACTTGTCTTCAATCTCAACCAAAGTCAAACCAAGCACAAACCCTAATCTAAGGGAACTAGAGAAGTTAAACTAGTTGAATTAGTTAATTAGGATCACCTAAAACCTAGTACTAAAGTTAGTCCTAACTAAAATACTAAAATCAATTGTAAAATCCTACAAAAATTTCTATGGGAACCTATGTCAATCATGACTCTACCACATTAATTTCAAAGATCAAACCATCAAGTTAGACCTAGAACTAAATCCTACATTCTAAGGTATCAAACCTAAAACCCTAAAAAGGAAGCACCTAAATATCAATCTAGAAAGCACACCTATTTTCATCAAAAAAATGTGAGAAAACTTCTATGGGATCACACATGTCTAAACTAATCACACACAAAAAATTAGGCTCAAAATCATCACCAAGTGATCAAACAAAATTCCACAAAAATATGCATCAAACATAATCATTTTAATATCAATTAAAATATAAAATTCCTATTAAATCAGAAATTACATGAACTGAAAATATTTTTTCTCTACAAAATAATAGACTCAATCATGAGTAGAATGCAAAAAGAATGGGATTAATTGGGTTAATTTTCAATTAATTATGAATTTTACAAGAATCATGAATAAAATGAAAATTAAAGAAATTCCAATTAAAATGATGAAGCGCACGGTGTGGATAGTAATCATTTTCAGTTAAAAATCTGGGTTGAGCCATCAGGGGGTGTGCATAGTGATTCATCACTTAAGCCCAAAACGCCTGAATAAATGAAACGGTGCGTTTCGTTATTCAGCTCCTTCACAAATCAACTTCAAAACGCAGCCGTTGGATCAACTTCTAGTCAACGGGTCAAAACAAGATTTGAGGGTGATAACTTCATCTCCTACCTCTGGCCATGGAAATGGAGGGAAGAACCAGAGTTCAAACATGGATCCTTCTCAATTCGAACTCCACCATATCTCTATCGAAACATATGATTTAAAGCACAAATATACTCCAAATTCCACACTGATCACAACCATGGTCTTAGATTCAATTGAAATGTCCTCTAACATAAAACCCGACCGTGGATCAAAATTCTGGCCAAGAATCAATTGTCTCTAATCTTGAAATTGCTTGGTCTAAAACGTTCATCACGTTACACTGATCAGTTTCCCCTATAGAACTCACATTATTGCTCACTATACACCAAGTTCTTGATCCAAACTGAAATGGTGTCATCATCTTGAACCTAACCAAATGCTCTCAAATTCTCCAGAATCCATCTCCTAACTATTTCTAACCATTCTAACCTAACAATTTAACCTAACAATGCTTAAATTAAGGTGTATGGTGAAAGTTACAAACCTGGGATTTCTTGAATAACAGATGCACCAAATCTTCACTTCAACACTTCAATCCTTCCAAAATCGTTCCTTGTATCAAGATATGGCTTCTGTTTGCAAAAGAAATGATGGAAGATGCTTGCAACTCCAAACCCGATAGTGACTTGCATCAGGTGGAACTCAAAAGCTCATGCACGATTCAGCCATGTTCTTGCTCTCAATTTGCTATGGAATCACTCAGTAACTCATAAGGAAGAGATTGCAATAGAAAGAATCGATTGAAATGGTGCAGAAATGAAGAATGGATTTCAATTTGCAATGAACAAATTTGGAATCCCAACTCTCTCTCCTTCCTCAACTCTCACCAACCTCTTCCATGGACAGCTTCTAAACCTTATATAGAATGATTCAGAACCCTCTAGCACCTTCTGGAACCATCCAAGGAGATTTTGAAAATCTCATGTCATGGTTTCTCATTTTAAGTCATACTCACACCAGTCCATGTTTCCCTTGTTTTCAGCTCCAATTCTGAATTGAAAATCTCCTTAGATGAGATGTATGAGATGTTAGGATGCTTGGATAGCTTGTACATTGATCTCTCTTATGTTTTGCAAGTGTAACTTAGATTACAAGTAACTTATGATAAGTCCCTTAATTTGACCTCAAATCAAAATTGTAATAATGCCATTGTTTCTAAAATGATTTTTCCATTCAATTTGGTAGGTCACTTGCATTGTTTTGGTTGTGTATTGAAAATTCCCCAAAATAGGTCACTTTAATACATTAAATCCTCCTTTATTTTGACCATTTTGACAAGTATGAGCTACAAGCATTTCCCACATCTCATGACCTCCTTACTAGGCTTAAAACAACATTTTTAGCAAGTTTGATGTTGAAGATTTTTCCATTTGAAGCATGGAAATAGGAGTTATGCCCTTATGGTTGAAATGACCTATAATCTCCAAATGACCAAAATGCCCTTGACTTGTCAAAGCCATAACTTGATTTCTACAAATCCTATAAAGGACTTCTAGTACTCTATAGAAAGCTAAGAAGATAAGGAACAACATTCATGTTGACCAAAAGTTCATAGGAATCATCCTTATTGGGAAAACGTTTGATGCAAGTTGGGTAACTGTCAAGTCCCCCAGATTCACATACTTCAGATGACCTGTAACTTGTCAAAGTCATAAATTGAGCTCTACAAATCCTATCAAGGACTTATAGTACTAAAATTAAAGCTAAGAGCAAGCTCTACAACATTCATGTTGGGGGTGGGATGAGATAACAATCACATCTTGAGCTAAACTGCCTTGAAGATAGGGGTCAAACTAGGGGATTTTACACTGTCAAGCCTTAGAAACCCTAGCTTGAGACTTCTCAAACTCTTCAATCATGATGAGTTGGCCTTGGAATCATCCTTATAGCATCTCAATGCATCAATCCATGATCACATGGCTCATGGATTAGGTTTCAACCCTCTCCAAATCATCAGTTGACCTAGGGTTGACCCAGTCACACCCTAATTACACCACTCATGGCTGAGGCTTCTTAAACTTGCACAATGACCTATATAGGCTTCATGATGGATTTCAAGACATCTCATAAGCTCTATCAAGGCTTCAAGTCCACATTCATGGCTTTAGAATCATCTGAGGAGCTCCCATAACTCTCAAGCTAGGAGGCACCCTTTTGGTTTCAACCACTCTCTCTGAGGATCATCTGACTTCTCTGACAAAGATATCAACCCTTGAACACTTGAATAACCTTATTGGCTAGCTTCATAGTCTTGTATAGCTCTTGATTGGTACTCATGCCTCTTGAACTCCTGCATACATGTCAATGAAATGCAAATGATAATGCTAATGTGAATGAAATGAAACATAAGCTAGGCAAAGAAATGTTGGTCAAATTTTGGGGTGCAACAGGGGGTACTTTCAGATATGGAATCAACCCTAGATTGGCCATGTCAAGGCCTATAGAGTTTTGAATCTCAAAGTTTTTCATTTTGTCCTCCAACAGTTTGAACCTTCTACTAGCTTCAACAGTCATCTCAGCGCCAACATCCCTCACTGAGAAAATATCCTCCTATCGATCTTCCAGCCACAGCTGATGTAGATTACCATAAATAGCCCCGTTATTCTCAAGCCCATACGTATTACCCTGACCATTATTTCTGGCGTTACCATTTCCAACATTACCTCCACCAATATTGCCATTGGCTTCAACATTTCCATTACCTACTCCAGTTGTGTTCCCGTTACCAACACCGTTGCCATTTCCATTCCCCCCAGCATTGGGGATGACCATAATTGGTATATAATTATTAGTGTGATAAGTCTCAACATGAGGTGGGTTGGCAGCAGTCCCTCCATGTAACACACCATCATTATCAACCCGTGCAATCAAGGGTTGCACCAAGGTCCTGAGTTGTTCTTGTTCGTTAGCTACACTCTGCATCACCTTCATGAACTGGGCCATTCGGTTCCTCATTTCCAGCATCTCTACCTGCATCTGTTCCATGATCTTCTTCTGATTTCCTCTAGTCGCGTACCGGTGAGTTGTTTTATCAGCAATCCTGAAACACACTAACGGAAGACAGGAGATAAAATAACAGTTCCGATGCACCTGATGCGAAAAATGCTAAATGCAAACATGTATATATGCAACAGGGAGATTTCCCCCCCGATTCTAATTTCCGGAAGAAAATACGACAATAGAGAACCTTACAGATAAGCATATAGCAAAAACTCCTCATATATAATAACAGACCAACTGGCAGTGTACAAACATCAGCTGAGTACAAACAGAAGATACCTCAACCAACAAGCCTGTTGATGGTCAATACATAAACATGATCAACAAGATACAAGGAAAAAGACAAAGGTGTTGCACCCCAAAATTTGACCAACATTTATTTACCCATCAAGTGTTTGAAAGTTGATACCTTCATCAGGAAGTTCAAGAGATCCTCAGAGAAATTGGTTGAAACCAGGGTTGTGTGTTTCATAGCTTGAGAGTTGTGGGAGCTCCTCAGATGATTTTGAGACTTTGAGAATGAAATTGGAAGTTTGAGAAAGCCTATGAGATGTCTTGAAAGCCATCATGAAGCCCAGAGAGGTCATTGTGCAAGAATTCAGAAGATTCAACCATGAATAGTAGAATTAGGGTTTTGACTGGGTCAACCCTAGGTCAACTGAAGATTTGGAGAAGGTTGAGACCTAATCCAAGGGCCATGAGATCATGGAATGATGTATGGAGATGTTATAAAGATGATTCCTAGACCAAATCATCATGAATGAGGAGTTTGAGAAGTTTTGAGTTAGGGTTTCCAGGGATTGTCAGTGGAAAAACCCTAATTTGATCCCTATCTTCCAGGCAGTTTTAGCTCAAGATGTGATTGATATCTCATCTTCCCCACAACATGAATGTTTTATAGCTTGTTCCTAGCTTTAATTTGAGTGGTAGAAGTCCTTGATAGGATGTGCAGAGCTCAAGTTATGGTTTTGACAAATTACAGGTCATCTGAGGTGTGTGAATCTGGGTCCTTGAAAGTCACCCAACTTGCAGACAACGTTTGCCCTAGTAGGATGATTCCTATGATCTCTTGGTCAACATGAATGTTGAATAGCATCTTCTTATATTTCTATAGAGTACTAGAAGTCCTTGGTAGGATTTATAGAACTCAACTTATGGTTTGAACAAGACAGGGGTATTTTGGTCATTTGGTGATTATAGGTCATTTTAAGCAAAGGCCATATCTCCTATTTCCAAGCCTCAAATGAAAAAACTCAAAACATCAAAGTTGTTCAAAATGGCATTTTAAGCTTAGAAAAGAGGTCATGAGTTAGTGAAAGAGCTTGTAGCAAGGATTTTCATGATTGGGTAAAAATGACCTAAAAATGGCTTATAAGTTGAAAAGTTGAAATGGAATTTTGGTTTAGGAGATGTACAAATCCAAAATGGGTCATCCAATATGTCATTTTGACTCCAAACATTATTTTAAAAACAATGGTTCAAGTAGAATTTTTATTTGAGGTCTTAAAATGGAGGTTGCTTTGTAATTTTCATTCTTGCATAATGAGGCAATTTGAGAAACTTGGCATAAGGCAAGACCAATGCTTGTTTTTTCATTCATTCTCTTTCAATATCTCACAAGAGAAGATTTTAAAGCCAAATGACAAGCTTAGTGCATGAGATAAGGGTTATACAAAGTATCACTTCATGAGAAATTCCTTAACTTTCTAGCTCATTCTAGAAGTTCCTAGACTATTCCATTGATTGTTATAAAAAGGATGAATCACCATGAGATCAAGGTTGGTGAAAGTTGCTGAGTTCATTGGAGAGAGATAGAGAGAAAGTGCCATTTCAAAGTTTTCTTCAAAAGCAAGTCAAGCTCGAATTCATCATCACAAGTCTCATCCATCCCCAATTCTTGCAAACAGAAAGGTATCCACCATTGGAGGAGCATTTGGAGAAGATTTCAAGCCTTGAATCAAGCTCTAGCACCACTCACCATTGATCTTTAGCAGGTTGGTAACTTGATCCATAGATCCTTTATTAGGTGCATTCTGTTAGATTGCTAGGTGTAAGGATGATATGCTAGGCTAGGTGATGATTTTCTGAGGATTTGAGAGGGATCCATGGAGTTTCGTGGCAGGGTACCAATTCTTGCAAGATTAATAATAGGCTGTTCATGGAGTTTTAATGGACATGGTATATCATAGTTTGGTCAGGGTAACATGTAGAACAAGTTTGGATCATTAGTTTGAAGTTCCATCAAGGTTGATACCAGAGGAAAATGGTGGAACCCTAGTCTTGAAGCTCTCTGTTTGGAGGATACACGATGGATTAAAGAAAACTATGCGTATGGTCGTGTTCATGGTAATCAGTAGCACATTTTTGCTTTTGGAATTTTTGGATTTCATCAAGTAACAAGGAAGAACGAGGCTGGGGAAGAATCGTGCATGAATTCTGTTTTGGATGAAACCCTAATGGCATTTGGGGACGATGACCCTTGACCGTAGGATCTGTCCATTTTGATTGACCAAATAATCTCATCGCACGGCCAGAATTTAATTTCAAAACGGAGGGAAATTCCAACATCAAAACGCAGCGTTCTATTTAGTGATGGTACCTGGGCTCAGCAATTCAGTGCTACTCACACCCCCTCACGCGGCCCAACCCAATTTTCAACAGGATTTCTTTGCTATTCGTACCGTCTGCGTTTTATTTTTCTTTTCAATTTTTCATATTGATTTCCTGATTCTTAATGGGTTTAATGCGTGCTATTCCCACCCCCGGTTTATGGGCCCATCATGATATGAACTAGGGCGTATTCAGGTTGACACCCCTCATCCCTTTTATTTTAATTTCTCATATTTAATTTCTTTTAATATTCTTGCATTTTTTAAAAATCCATATAAAATAGGAAAATTAATATTTTTCACTTCTTGTTTTTTTCACATATTCATAATCATGTCTAGAAAAATGTAAATAAATAAAATTCCATTTTATTTTCCTTTTAATATTTTTAGCATATTATTCTTGTAAATAGTCTTTTTAATTGATTTTGGTTAATACTTGATTTTGTATAATTTCTTTTAGGACTTTCCCTTAGGATTTTTGAGCCATTCTTTTTGGCATAGTTAAACATTGAACCATAGATCGTATAGGATTTAATTCACAATTTGTAGATTAAAATTGAATTAGTTTGCTTATTTGACATTTAGGTGCTCAAAATTAGGGTTTTAGGTTATAACTAGATTTGAACAATTTTGTTTTGGGGTTTATGGGCCAAATTAGTATGGGGAATATATGGGTTAAGGGTAAGTATGTATAGAATCCCCTAGAATTTTGCTAGAATATTGTATGGTGTTTTAGTATTTTTAATTGATTTTTGAATGTATGGTTAGTATGTGTGTTGCTTAAAGGCATAGTTTGTATTGTTTTTCTTCTCCTTTGAGTGTGTGAGCCTTGAAGATTGAGTTGAAGACCTTGTGAATCATCATTGAAGACTTTGAAGACCTTGCAGAGGAGCTTAGTTTTAGATTTTGTTCTGTTTATAGGATCATAAGTGTATAGGAAGAGCCTTAAGTAGAACAATTCCCTTCAATAAACAAGGAGTGTCTTGTTCACCTCCTTCCTTCTCTATGACATAAAGTCCCCTAAGGGTGTTCACCTCTCTCCTTTGGAGGGATTAGTGACTTTTCCCTCTGAGGTAGAACTTTGAGAGAGCCTTTCTTTTTGATGTTAAGTCCTCAATGGCATCCTTTGGAAGTCAGTGAGCACTCTAACATCCTCACCTCATCTTATTGACTGAGTCTTGTTTGCTGGAGCATTTGAGCCATTGGAGATAGAAGATGAAGCTTTGAAGAGGATGATTCCTTGAAGATTGTTGAAGTCTGAAGACTTTGTGAAGATCAAGTGGATACTTGAAGATCCCTGAAGATAGTGAAGCCTGAAGGTGGAGCTGATCAAAGAAGCTGAAGCTTAAAGGGAGAAGATGAGTTGATACTCATATTATAGGGTTGATACCTGGAAAGTAAGTGATCTCTGGAGTCTGAAGACTGAGTTGTTGCTGGAGGAGCTGAGGCTTTCTTCTGTTTTTCTTTTCTATATTGTTTGTTTTGTTTGATTTGCCTGTTGCATTAGATTAAGTCCATCTAGAATAAGTAGAATCTAGGAGCATGATTGCATTAGAGGTTGAGTTGCTCCCTCTGCTTGTATTGTTATTGCGTGGCTTTGCTTGCGGGTATTCGGTAGAGCCCAGCTCCCTTGCCCATGTGGTTTGTTTGCCTGATGGCATTTCATTTCTTTTATCTGTATGATTGCAGTTTACTGTTTATTGCTTGATAGCATGTTGTTTATTTTTCAGTATGATTACTGTTATTTCATGACTGGCTTGAGGTCGAGACGAGCTTGTGGAGGCTGAAGCCCCACACACATTTCCTCCCTCACTTGCATTGCATGCATTTTACTGTTAAGCTGATGCTTTGTCTGTTTTGGTGTATCATTGACATGATCCCTTAGGACTCTCATTTCCTTTGATAAGGATTTGATGATAGAATTTTAGGTTGAAACCTATGCATGACAACTTCTAGGAGTTCCCTGTTCAAACTTCAACCATAGGATGAATCCATGGCATGATAACAGTAGGACTTGATAGTCTCCCTCCTAGCTGGGCCTGTTCTCTCCTCATCTCAAAGCAGTTTAAGATACAATAATCATGAATGAGTTCTTTCGTACGTTACGAGCCTTAAGCTATCTGAGAAAGGATTGTGGGAGAGTTTCTTTTCCACAGTCTGGATGTTTAGTATGGTACCCTTTGGGTGACATGCGACGCATTCACTCTCAGGTCATAGTCTCTAGTGCGGTTGAAATCGCAAACACAATAAAAAAACACTTCTTTCAGGAAATAAACCGTAGTTTCCCGAACTACGTTTGCTCTGATCTTCCATACAGTGTGGAAGTACGTAGGCATAGGATGCGACGTCCTAGCGAGAAACCTTCAACCTTTCCCCCGTAATCCTTCGTAGGCCGAACTACGTTGACTCTGATTTCTCATTCTCTGATGAGAATACGTAGGCATAAAGTGCGACGCTTTTCCGAGTCATTTTTCTTTTCTTTTTCAGCCAGCCTTGATAGGTAGATAGAATAAAACCAACCCGTCCAAGTAAATAAACAAGCATGGATCCCGTCGAGTACGACGGACGTGAGGGGTGCTAATACCTTCCCCTTGCGTAACCGACTCCCGAACCCAGACAACGGTTGCGATGACCTTGTCTTACCCTTATTCGTCAGGTTTTTCCGATCGTTTCCTTTCCCGCTCTGAGGGATAAATAACGAAAGGTGGCGACTCTTCTGTCATGCCGGCACCTTATTTTCGCGCAAGCGACAGCTGGCGACTCTGCTGGGGACATTATCTTCCCTATGCATTTGGGATCCAACGTCCCTTAAGAGAGTCAATCCTACCGTTTGTATGTTTACTTGTTGGGTTGCGTTTATTTATCGCATTTTTACTTCTCGCACTTTATTTCCCGCATTTTATTTTTCAGTATAATATGATTATTTGTGCTGTTGTGGGATGGGAGTTCTGATGAGTGAGAAGCCAGACCCAGGCTTGAGTGCACCATAGACTTAGAGTGGATATTAGTGGGCGCGTGCTTGCTTTGCAGGCACTAGTGTCTCATGAAATCCACGCTCAGACGAGGTTCATCCGGTTGGCTTCACTTTCAACCCTTTGGGTTGAGACGGTTGCTGGTTTGGTGGACTGTCGACTCTGGGGACCGATCATTTGTGATTCAGCTAAGTGAGGCCTCTTCAAGACTTGATGATGCCACTCCTTCTGGGAATCGTATCATCAGTTTTGAAAGTCTGTGACGCTGATGATCGCATAGGATGTCGTACCTTGAGTCAGTTTAGGTCCATACCTGTGAGTGGGATCGGGTTTATTGCAGGAAACTTAGACCTTCAGACTACCTGGTTTTCTTGACAGTGAATCAGTTATGTTGGCACCATGGCTCTCAGTTGCAGATATGTTTGTTCTTGATAGAGCAAGTTTTGATCAGAGGATCTTATCGTCGGGTGTTTGTCTGTTCTTGATAGAGCAGGTTTTGATCAGAACATTATTATCAGTGGTTTGTTCTTGATAGGGCAGATTTTGAGTGGGATCTGAAGATCTCATCAGCAGATGTTATTTGTTTTTGATAGGGCAGATTTTGAGCGGGATCTGAAGATCTCATCAGCAGCTGTGTGTTTGTTCTTGATAGGGCAGATTTTTTGATTTGGGGTCTGAAGACTTCATCAGCAGATATCTTTTGATCATACACCCGGGGTCCTTATTATCAGCCATTTGTTCTCGACAGAGCAGAATTTTGATCTTGGTCCTATCAGATGATTATTCTCAGCAGATCAGATTAGTGGTCTTATACTGGGGCTTTCTTCTCATCAGTGACTGTTGATACAGAATCTCCACAGCAGCTATCCGGATATATTATGGCATGCCTGCATTTTGCATTAGTTCGCATGTTCATTTGCATTCCATTAACGTGTGTCTGTGTTGCAGGTACCGTTTCCCCGATCCAGGATTTCTCGCCTTCTACTGTTGTCATGGCCTCTCTCAGGAAGACTGTTGCATATAAGTTCCCGACCCCTGACGTGTCGAAGTTGACTGGTTTGATAGCCCTGGCAGGTGATTCTGTGAAGGATAGGTTCAGGAAGTCTTATGGCAGGTTGCTCAGTCTGGTTTGCAAACCTTCTACGTCTGAGTTGAATGGGTTGCATGCTCTTCTACAGTTCTATGACCCTCCTCTGAGGTGTTTCACTTTTCACGACTTCATTCTCGCGCCGACATTGGAAGAATATGCTGATATGCTGGGTGTGCCTATCAAAGGGCAGATGCCTTTTGTCCACATGGATGCTGAGCCTGATCTGGCTGGTTTAGCTCCTTCACTCCATTTGAGCGCCTCTGAGTTAGTGGTGACGAGTTGGAACAAGGTTCCTGGGTTCTCTCTGCAATTTCTGATAGCTAAGGCTCAGCAGTGTGCTAAGGACAAATGTTGGGATGCATTCGATGCCATCCTCGCTCTATGTATATATGGCATTGTCTTGTTCCCCAACATGCCGGATTTCGTGGACTTTGATGCATTCCACATCTTCGCCTCAGGGAATCCAGTCCCTACTCTGATCGGAGACGTATATCACTCAGTGCATTACAAGAATGAGAACCGGAGAGGAAAGAATGTCTCATGCTGCATACCATTGTTGTACAGGTGGTTTGATAGTCATTTGCCCAAGAGGGGTTCTTCCGTCTTGTCTGCAGCCACAGCTGAGTGGCCTGAGCGTCTGATGAGTTTGTCGGTAGACGACATTGATTGGTTCGTTGACAGAGACAGGTTAGGCACCGAGGTGATCTTCAGTTGTAGTGGGTTTCCTAATGTACCTCTGATAGGTAGGAAGGGTTGCATCAACTACAATCCGTCCTTGCTAGTTCGTCAGTTCGCATATGCTTTGAGGACTCCACCGAAGGAGGAAGAGGTACAGGAATCTCTGTACCTCACGGGTACTCTAGAGGGGGATTTGTTGTCCAAGCTTCAGCATGCGTGGAACGGTATCAGCAAGAGGGGAAAGCCTTTGTTGGGAAAGAGCAACAGCCAAGCCTACCCTCCTTACTCAACTTGGATCAGAGCCAGAGCCAGCGCTATAGGGATGCCATTCCCTCATGTCAGACCAGAGAGTCCTCCACCAGTCGAAGAGCCTACTACTGTGTCCATTCATCAGCATAACCAGGTACTAGCTGAGCGAGATGAGCTGAAGCGGGCGAACGCAGAACTGGAGAAAGAGTTAGCTCAGCTTCGAAGTGAGAGGAACGAAGCCGTGCATGCTCTCAAAAGGCAAACAGAGTCGGTAAACCAACTGGGTGCAGACTTGGCAAAGCAGATTGCTGATCGGGAACGCTTGGGTCAAGACTTCAGGGCTGCTAATGATGTACTAGCTACGAAGAAGCAGCGTTTGGAGGAGGCATATCGGAGGATATCTAAGTTCGATCAGCATTGGAAGACCTCCATGGCCACCAGGAAGGAGCGAGAGGACAAGCTGATGCTGCAGATTTCTAAGCTGGAAGCCGAAGTAAAGGACAGTGAGCGGAGGTTTGATGAAGAGACCGCCCGCAGATATGCCGCTGAAGCTCGACTCAACAAAGCCCTTGCTAACCTGAAGGAGCATAAGCTGATGTTTGAGTCTAAGAAGCGAAAATTGGAGGATTGCTTTGGCGAAGGAGCTTGGGAGAGTTCAGTTCAGGGGCTTCAGCATACCATCATGCAGAGGGAACTACTCGTCGAGGGGTTGCTCACTTTGCCAGATCGTCCAGAGACGAAGGAGTTATTAGAAGAGTATCGCGCCCGTGGCCATACTTGACTAGTTGTATTCCTGTTGTTTTGATCTTTGGTGTATGCCGACCATCACCAGACTTGTTGGCTGAGGTCATGCTGTTGATTTGTTTTGTACTCGCTGATACTGTGTACTGCCTTGACAGGCCTTTCCATATATATATGAGATTGATATTTCCATGATTGGGCTCGGGCTTCTTCTTCTTCTCATTATTATCAGCACTGGCACTAAGGCACTAGGATCGGGGGAAAACCTCCCACGCACACAGACACACGCATGCATCTACATGAAGCATATTTGCATGGCGTATATCTTATTGCTTTTCCTAACCTTTATTGTTGACAGGTTTTTCAGGTTCACAGGTTTCGAGCTGCTTCCAGTCACCAGGATTGATCAAAGACTCATCCACCGCTACCAACTCACGCTAATCAGACAAGAATCATGGACCAGGTGCAGTCAGATGTTCAAGAGCTCCGTGAACGGATGGATCGTTTTATGGAGCTGATGCAGGTGGTCGCTAATGGTCAGGACCAGCTTCGTACTTTGGTTCAACCTCTAATCTCCAGGGTTGACAGTAATGGCATACTACACGGCGGGGCTGTGCCTACTCCTCCTCCCGTGGACGCTCCACAGAATGTTGTTCCTGTTGCCGGGGGCAACGGCAGTGCTAACGGCAATCTGATGACTAATATCGGACTCAATGCGGCGGGCGGCGGCAATGGCAGTCTGGGAGCCAATGTTAACATAGGGCCGGTCAACGGCAATGCTGGTGTCGAAAATCTGTTGGTGCCTCAACCGTGGCTTGAGGACCATCAGGATGACGTATTTTCTCAGAGAGATGTAGAAGCAGAGTTGAATGCTGAAGCTCGACTCAGGTTCAAAGCGCTGGAAGACAAGATGAGAGACATTGAAAATCAGAACACATTGGGCGTTGATATGTCCAAGCTCGGGTTGATTGCTGATTTTAAGGTACCTCATAAGTTCAAGGTGCCTGTCTTTGAGAAGTATAAGGGTACTACTTTCCCCCGCGTCCACCTTCGATCTTATTATAGAAAAATGTCCGCCTATTCTGACGATGAGAAGTTGCTGATGCACTTCTTCCAAGATAGTCTTTCTGGTCCATCACTCGAATGGTACATGGGCCTGGAGCCCGCTACTGTACGCACCTGGAAAGACCTCGCTGAAGCATTCGTCCTCCATTATCAATACAATAGCGACTTGGCCCCCAACCGAGTTCAGCTTCAGAATCTTTCACAGCGGAACAATGAAAGCTTTAAAGAGTACGCCCAGCGGTGGCGTGAATTGGCTGCTCGGGTTCAACCGCCGATGGTTGAGCGTGAGCTAGTGCAAATGTTCGTGGCTACCCTTCCTGGAATCTACTATGAAAAGCTGGTCAGTGGCATGTCTGGAACATTCTCGGCTCTCATCACTATGGGCGAGCATGTCGAGAACGGTATAAAGATTGGAAAGATTCAGGGCGAATCATCCTCGGCTGGAGGAGGTAGTAAGAAACCCTACGCTGGCAAGCGTCGGGAAGGGGATGCAAATGCTGTCACTAATGCTCGGAGAAAGGGCAAGGGCCCTCAGCAGCAGATTGCTAGCATAAATATCCCGGCTGCCCCACCGCAGCAGCAGCAGCAGCCTCAGCAGCAGAATCAACAGGGGTATAGGAAATATCAGAATCGGGCTCCTCTGGCAAATCGTCATTTTGAAACTCCACCTATGTCATATGCGCAGCTTCTGCAAACCTTGCTGCAGCTTCAGCTAGTTCAAAAAAGGACGTTGGCTCCCTTGACAGGAGCACCACCACCGGGGTATGATGCAAATGCTACTTGTGATTTCCATACTGGGGCACCAGGCCACACGATTGAGAATTGTAAAGCTTTTAAGCACAAAGTGCAGGACTTGGTGGACACCAAGGTTATTAATTTTTCTGATAGTGTGCCCAACGTTACCAAAAACCCTATGCCTCATCATAGGGGAGGCGGAGTGAATGCCGTTATCACTGAGGAGAGCTCAGACTTGCTGGCTGATGTCAAAGATTTGAAGACACCGCTTAGTTTTGTCAAGGCTAAGTTGCTGAAGAAGGGCTTCTTCCCTGGATGCGGAGAGTTATGTATGGCTTGTGCTACACTTCCTGACGGGTGTGAGCAGCTGGTCGAAGGTATCCAAAGTCTGATGTCTGAGGGTATTTTGCAGTTCAGCCGGAGCGTTGAAAGTGCATCAGGGGAAGTCGTACTGAAGCAGGCAGATGAAGTCGCTACCATTACCATTCCTCGTCAACCTATTACTATTTCTGCGCCCCGACCGCCTACTATCACCATCACCAGGGCTGGGCCAATCCCATTCGAAAGCACTAACGCCGTCCCATGGCATTATGGCGCCGAGGTCTATTGCAATGGTCAGAAGATAGAGCTTGAGCCGTACGGATCGACTGTGCAGAATCTTGCGGGGGTCAGTGGTATCACTCGAAGCGGTAGAGTGTTTGCACCAGCAGAGATTGCGGCAGAGAAAGTGGTCCGAGCTGATGCTGTGGATAAGGGTAAAGGCAGAGCCGTCGAAGAGGTCCCTTCTGGGGCAGAGAAGGATTTCTAGTTAAAGATGCTGAAGAGTTCATGCGACTAATCAAGAAGAGCGACTACAAGATTGTAGATCATCTTCATCAGACCCCGTCAAAGATCTCTATTCTCAACTTGTTGCTGTGTTCTGAAGCACACCGCAACGCATTACTGAAGGTGTTGAACGCTGCATACGTGCCGCAGGAGATATCAGTAAATCAGCTAGAGGAGGTGGTAGCCCATGTTAATGCTGGTAATGGGCTGGGATTCACAGATTTAGAGCTGACTCCTAAAGGGAGAGATCACAACAGCGCCTTGCACGTCTCGATAGAGTGCAGAGGCACTATCATGTCGCATGTCCTGGTGGATACGGGTTCGTCGCTTAATGTGCTTCCGAAGAAGGCACTAATGAAGTTGGATACCCGTGGATTGCTTTGCACGCCCAGTGATCTGGTGGTGAAAGCATTTGATGGAACTAAGCGCCACGTCTTCGGAGAGTTGACCCTGCCAATCCAAGTTGGTCCGGAGACGTTCAATACGATTTTCTATATCATGGATATCATGCCTGCCTACAGTTGCCTCTTAGGTCGGCCATGGATCCATGTTGCTGGTGCTGTGACGTCCACGCTGCATCAGAAGCTCAAATATGCTGTCGGGGGCAGCATAGTAACCGTCTGTGGTGAGGAGGACATTATGGTGAGCCACTTGTCATCCTTTAAATATGTTGAGATGGATGGCGAAATCCATGAAACTCTCTGCCAAGCATTTGAAACCGTCAAGGTGAAAGAGGTAGCTCCGGTCGTCGTAGAGAAGCAAGAGATGAATCTCTCCTCGTTTAAGGAAGCTCGGGCCGTCGTTGAAGCCGGTTCCACTCCAGGCTGGGGGCATGTTTTGGATATACCAATCAAGCAGGATAAGTTTGGATTGGGGTATTCTCCTGAAGCTGAAGCTTCATCTTCTTCGTCTTCGTCTCGTGGGAAGGGGCCGATCCTATTCACCAAGGGCGGAGTAATTTTCGAAAGCATCAACGCAGCGTCTGAGGACAGCGGGGATAGTGATTGTGATCTTGACGCCTGGATTCAGCCAAGCAAGCCGGGCGAGCGCCTCAACAATTGGACCATCAAGGAAATTATCCAGCTGACAAGTGAAGAGTAATGATTTACTTTTTACAATCTTTGTACAACCCTATGTCCTACCCGGGGCATAGTGGTTTTATTGTCAGGGCCTTGTTGGATTATGTACATACATTTTGTTAATAAATAAAAGGCGTTTTCTTCGTACTCAAATATTGTGTTCTCTGTTATTCCTGTTTTATGTTTATTTTGAAAAACAGCAAAATGGCAACGAGGTTTGTGCTAACCTGCATATTCTTGCTTTAAACTTAACCCTTGTTATTGCAGGATCCACATAACAGATGACATCGACTCTGGACCCTCTACGGCTCACTACGACTTTGATTGCCCGATCTATCAAGCCGAGGCTGAGATTGATGAAGACGAAGACCTTCCGGAAGAGTTGGCCCGCTTGTTGAGACAAGAGGAAAAGGTTATTCTGCCTCACGAGGAGGAT